>CM075978.1:99029990-99286432 GCA_038087875.1 Malacoraja senta | reverse complement strand
TGTGTGTGTGTGTGTGTGTGTGTGTGTGTGTGTGTGTGTGTGTGTGTGTGTGTGTGTGTGTGTGTGTGTGTGTGTGTGTGTGTGTGTGTGTGTGTGTGTGTGTGTGTGCTGTGTGTAATCACATCTCGAAAAAACTACACGCTAACGGTAACATTTTTACATATTCCGATTTTATCGAGATTTATGCCGTGGAGTCCAAAATCGCCTTATCTGAAGTACTTATGCATTATTTCTCGAGTTATTAATCAAAATGTTCAAAAATCTGAAAAAACGTTGAAAATAAACGGCTGTCTTTGGCTGATGACGTCACAATGGGTCTGCGTGCTGCCGTCTTGGATCTGCGCGCTGTGAGTGATGTCCGCCCCCCACCTCTTCCTCCTCCCCCTTGTTATTCAAAAGATGCAGCTTCTCTCCTCTCCCCCCCTCCTCTCACCCCCCACCCCTCCCTCCTCCCACCTCCTCTCCCCCACCTCCTCACCCCACCTCTCCCCCCATCCTCTGCCCCCTATCCTCTCTCCCCCTCCTCTCTCCCCCCCTCCTCTCTCCCCCCTCCTCTCTCCCCCCCTCCTCTCCCCCCCCTCCTCTCTCCCCCCTCCTCCTCTCTCCCCCCCCTCCTCTCCCCCCCTCCTCTCTTCCCCCCTTCCTCTCTCCCTCCCCCTCCTCTCTCCCCCCCTCCTCTCTCCCTCCCCCTCCTCTCTCTCTCCCCCTCCTCTCTCTCTCCCCCTCCTCTCTCTCTCCCCCTCCTCTCTCTCTCCCCCTCCTCTCTCTCCCCCCTCCTCTCTCTCTCCCCCTCCTCTCTCTCTCCCCCTCCTCTCTCTCTCCCCCTCTCTCTCTCCCCCTCCTCTCTCTCTCCCCTCCTCTCTCTCTCCCCCTCCTCTCTCTCTTCTCCTCCTCTCTCCCTCCCCCTCCTCTCTCCCTCCCCCTCCTCTCTCTCCCCCCTCCTCTCTCTCCCCCCTCCTCTCTCTCCCCCCCTCCTCTCTCTTCCCCCCTCCTCTCTCTCCCCCCTCCTCTCTCTCCCCCCCTCCTCTCTCTCCCCCCTCCTCTCTCTCCCCCCCTCCTCTCTCTCCCCCCTCCTCTCTCTCCCCCCTCCTCTCTCTCCCCCCCTCCTCTCTCTCCCCCCCTCCTCTCTCTCCCTCCCCTCCTCTCTCCCTCCCCCTCCTCTCTCTCCCCCCTCCTCTCTCTCCCCCCCTCCTCTCTCTCCCCCCTCCTCTCTCTCCCCCCTCCTCTCTCCCTCCCCCTCCTCTCTCTCCCCCCTCCTCTCTCTCCCCCCTCCTCTCTCTCCCCCCTCCTCTCTCTCCCCCCTCCTCTCTCTCCCCCCTCCCCCCCCTCCTCTCTCTCCCCCCCTCCTCTCTCTCCCTCCTCTCCCCCCCCCCCCTCCTCTCTCTCCCCCTCCTCTCTCCCCCCCCCACCCCAATACCATGACAGTATCCTTTTCTTCACTGATGGATGATGAAATCTGGGGACACATGCTTGAGTCTCACCTCAGCAGTTGTGGAATAAATCAGAGTCAGCGGAAAGGCTTGTCGCAGTAACCGTGGCAGAGAAACCATCAGATTGTCAACAAAATTCGTGCTTATCAATAATGTCCTTCAAATAAAGTACTCTGTCATCTTTACTCAATCCGGCCCATGTGTATCTGTAGACTGTGGTTGACTTTTAACTGCAAACGACCTCTCAATCAGAAACAATGTGCACAGGATATTAAGAAAGAGAAAGGACACTTGCATGAAGCATAGTTCAGATATAAGGAATTGCACAATAGACAAATGGATTTGGACAGCACAGTGGCGCGGTGGTAGAGTTGCTGCCTTACAGCGCTTACAGCGCCAGAGACCCGGGTTCGATCCTGGCTACGGGTGTTTGGAGTTTGTAAGTTTTCTCTGTGACCGCGTTGGTTTACTCCGAGAACTTTGGTTTCCTCCCAAACTGCAAAATCGAACAGGTTTGTAGGTTAATTGGCTTGGTATGAATGTGAAAATTGGCCCAAATGTAGGATAGTGTTAATGTGCATGGATTGCTGGTCGGTGCAGATTCGGTGTGCCAAAGGGCATGTTTCTGCACTGTATCGCTAAACTAAACTAAACTATTTGTCCAAGAAGGGTTTGGAAAGCACATGCATAAATATAGGCCTTTGACCTGAACCATTAACCCAGTTTCTCAACAGATGCTGCCTGAAGTGTTTCCAACATTTTTGTGTTATTATTAAAGTGCAGATTAGCTAGTCATTATCATGTTGCTGATGATGGAAGCTTGAGGTGCACACATTTGCCTCCCACATTTCCTACATCACAACAGTACTTCAAATGTATTTGACAGGTTGTTTGATGCTCAGAGACATCTAGTTCAGAAGGGAATTCCATAAGCGCAATTCTTTCTTTCAATCAATCCATCACAGCCGTCCAATCTTCCATGAGGCTTTTCTCCCTTGACGCCAAATACATGGAGGCAGGGGGCTGCTGGTGGTGATGGACGAAGGGAGTGGGCCAGTAGGAGATGGACTGGTGTATTGCCTCCAGCACCTTCAAGGGCGACTGCAGATGGCGACCCATGGAACACAAAGGCGGTCAGGTGAAAAGAAAGACGTTGGTTTGCGGGCTGAACCTGACAAAGGCAACGGAGGAGCCCCTGCAGGAGCCTGAGCTTACCTGCATTGGGGGCGTACCAGTACATCCATCACATGGACTGGACTTTTTCCTTTTGTAAATGGAAAAAAAATATGGCGACTTGTGCATGCGTGAGCTATGCAAAAGTAATTTTTAGTACAAGGTAAAGCCAGTAAAGTCCGATCAAAGGTAGTCCGAGGGTCCTCAATGAGGTCGATAGTTAGTTCAGCACTGCTCTTTGGTTATGGTAGGATGGTTCAGTTGCCTGATAACAGCTGGGAAGTAACTGTCCCTGAATCTAGAGGTGTGCATTTTCACACTTCTATACCTTTTGCCCGATGGGAGAGAGGAGAAGGAGTGGCCAATGTGTGACTCGTCCTTGGTTATGCTGCTGGCCTTGCCAAGGCAGCGTGAAGTATAAATGGAGTCAATGGAAGGGAGGTTGGTTTGTGTGATGGTCTGTGCTGCGTCCACAATACGCTGCAATTTCTTGTGGTCTTGGATGGAGCTGTTCTCAAATCAAGCTGTGATGTATCTCAATAAAATCCTTTCTATGGTGCGTCTGTAGAAGTCGGTGAGATTTGTTGGGGGCTTGCCGAACTTCCTAAGCCTTCTTCGGAAGTAGAGGCGTTGGTGTGCTTTCTTGGTCGATGCTTCAATATGGGTGGTCCAGGAAAAGTTGTTGATGATAATCATTCCAAGGAATTTGAAGTTTTCAACCATCTCTACTTCAGCGCAGTCAATGCAAACTGGGGTATGTGTACCGCTTCGCTTCCTAAAGTCGATCAGTATCTCCTTTCTCTTGTTGACACTGAGAGAAAGATTGTTGTCTCAACACCAGGACATGAGGTTCTCAATCTGGCCTTGGCTTGTGGATCAGCGATGGTGAGTTCCAGTTCCCACAATGAACCATGGGAAGGGGAAGTGGCAATGCATCCCTCCCAGCATCTTCCACCATGTTGTACTTTGGCTGTTTATCCATCTTTGAATCGTGATCCTTGACTTGATCCTTGATCCATTCCTGTCTCGAATTGTACAGTAGTCTCAGACCACAGACTTCCAGGAGGAAGGTTTCACATTTTAATCCCAGCCAACTGAATTGAAGGTTGCCTCCTGGACAGACATTTAACTCATGGGCATGGAGATCTCCACCTTCCTTAAACTCTGCCTTTGGAGCTATCAAGGCCAAAGTGTAGCAAGTTTACTGTCAGCTGGGTCACATGCTTTCCCGTTCCCTTGATCCACATTGACCGCCATGCCTTGGTCAAATGGGCTGTTCACTCTGATATTCACTTCATAGATTTCCCTAACTCTCTGCTTCTGTCAGACATTCATTAAACCTGTTTCATTGCCTGCCCTAAATCCTCTTTGTTACTGTATGTCCATTTTTAGTCGACGCTACTGCTGTAAAATACCTTAAGATGTTTTCCTACATTAGCTAATGGGTATCAGTGAATGTTTTCACAGTTGTCTGCCCCGTTTTTCTTCCCAAAATTAGAAGATTAGTATTAGTAATTAAACGTTCCAAGTTCTGCTAAACTGAAAAGGGAATTAATTAAAATGTACTGCATGAAATCAGGCCTTTCCTCCTATCTGATGACTGCTGGTGTATAATTTCCCCATGAGCCACTTTCCTTCCTCCCTTCAGTGAACTCTGTGAATAGATCATTTCCATTATTCCCCTGAGTTTATCTCCCATTGTTATCTACCGGTAGTTTAGATGCTCCCAGCTCTCAGCAGTCTCTGCCTAAAGTTCCCATTGGATATATTAGAGCCTGGCTTTTGGCCAATGCCAGTTTTGACCACACACATTGTGCCTCACTTTAAGAATTAAGATGGCGCCTGTATGTGGCGACATTTTGCCAGCAGCTCAACAGCAGAGATTTAATTATAGTTTCACTCAACTCACCTGATCAGAGAAACGGCAGAAATCAGCGCCGTGACGGACAAGCTGCTAGTGCACTTGAAGGCACAGGTGATATTGTGATCTCCCGCAGCTGCGGAAGCCCCCGACTGTAAGCAATCCCTCGATCGCTGGAGAACACCCGATCCTACTGAGAATCACAGGTGCTGAACCTGGAAACATTGGGGAGACCTCCGGAGCGACGAGCAGGATCTCCCAGGAGCAACGGAGATGGAGCTGCTGACTGTGAGGGAATCCCCCGATCGCAACGGAGATGGAGCTGCCGCCTGCAAGGGAATCCCCGTCCCAGCGCAGGTTCGCAGAAACAGCAGGTACAGTAAGCACAGTACCTGGAAACAACGGAGAGTCCTCCATTGTGTCCGGAAACGTGGTCGACGGGCAGGACCAGGTCAGACTGAAGCGCAGGGGACTTCGACCCCCTCTCCCTACCATCCTACTGGCCAATGTACAGTCCCCTTGAAAATAAAGTGGAGGACTTAAGGGGAAGGCTGCTTTACCAAAGGGAGCTGAGGGAATGCTCTGTGTTCTGTTTCGCAGAGACATGGCTCACTCCCAGCTCCCCAGACTCAACAGTCCAGCCTGAAGGTTTCCCCATCCATCGCATGGACCGTACACTGGCATCTGGGAAAGGGGGAGGTGGGGGCGTCTGCCTCATGGTCAACTCTGCATGGTGCTCAGACGTGGCAGTCCTATCCAACTCTTGCTCTCCGCACCTTGAACATCTGGCGGTGAAGTGCCGTCCCTTCTACCTACCAAGGGAATTCACCTCCATCATCCTGACCCGTGGTCTACATCCCACCCCAGGCAGACATCCGTCTAGCACTGGGGGAGCTGCACGCCGTGGTCAACAAGCACCAGACGTCTTACCCCGAGGCGTTTTCCACCATTGCCGGAAACTTCAACAAAGTCAACCTTAAGAAATCGCTCCCTAACTTCCACCAACATGTCTCCTGCAGCACCAGAGGACCAAACACCCTCGACCACTGCTACACAACCATCAAGGATGCCTATCCCTCGCCCTCACTATGGTAAATCCGAACATACTGTGGTGCTGCTTCTTCCTGCCTACAGGCAGCAATTGAAGAGAGAACCCCCAGAGGTGAGGACTACAGAGCTGGTCGGTAGGTGGGGGGTGGGGAGGGGGGTTGCAGAGGAACAACTCCAGGACTGCCTGTAGACTGGGCAATGTTCAAGGACTCGGCAACGGGACCTGAATGAATACGCCACAGTCGTTACAGACTTCATAAAGAAATGTGTGGAAGACTGCATCCCAACAAAAACCTTCCAAGTGTTTCCTAACCAGAAGCCTTGGATGAACCATGAGATCTGCATTCTTCTGAAGACCAGATCCCGGGCATTCAGGTCTGGAGATACAGAGGTCTACAAGAAATCCAGATACGACATTGGTAAGGCCATCAAAAAGGCCAAAAGGGACTTCTGCTCCAAGCTGGAGGATGAGACGGATGTTCGGCAACTGTGGCAGGGCTTGAATGCCATCACCTCCTACAAGGCGAAATCAGGAGGAAGCTCAAATGTCAGCGAAGCATCACTCCCTGACGAGCTCAATCTGTTCTACACATGCATTGATAGGGAGAACACTGATGTGCCTTCCCGAGCCCCCATTCGCTGTGATGGCATTTCAGTCACAGTCACAGATGCCGACGTCAGAAGATCCTTCAAGGGGGTGAACCCCTTCAGAAAAAACCTGGACCTGAAGGTATATCTGGTCGTGTTCTAAAAACCTGTGCGAACAAACTGGCTGGAGTTTTTACGGACATTTTCAACCTCTCACTTCAGAGGTCTGAGGTTCCCACCTGCTTTAAAAGGGCATCAATAATACCGGTGCCCAAGAAGAGCAAGGTGACGTGCCTCAAAGACTATCGACCAGTGGCACTAATGTCTGTGGTGATGAAGTGCTTTGAGAGGTTGATTATTGCACATATCAACTCCTACCTCAACAAGAATCTCGACCCACTGCAGTTCGCTTACTGCTACAACAGATCAACGGTGGATGCGATCTCACTGGCTCTCCACTCCGCTCTGGACCACTTGGACAACAAAAAATCATATGTCAGGCTGTTGTTCATAGACTACAGCTCGGTGTTTAATACCATCATCCCCTCCAAGGTGGTTACCAAGCTCTCAGATCTGGGTCTCTGCGCATCATTCTGCAATTGGTTCCTCGACTTCCTCATTCACAGACCACAGTCTGTCCGTATTGGTGGAAATGTGTCATCCTCGATAACAATCAGCACAGGAGCACCTCAAGGCTGCGTGCTCAGCCCCCTGCTGTACTCACTCTATACTCATGACTGTGTAGCCGGACATAGTGCGAACTCCATCATCAAGTTCGCTGATGATACCACTGTTGTGGGACGTATCACTGATGGTGATGAGTCAGAGTATTTTTTTTTTTTAATTTTTATTTATTAGAAGTACATTACATTACAACCACATACATTAATACTCGTCATTTATATCATCTTACAATTAATGTACTCCCTTTATTTATTTTTTTACACTAGAGAAAGAAAAGATTGAAAGAGAGAAGAAAGTGAAGGAAAAAGTGCAAGTGTAGAAAAGTGTAGAAAATGTAACAACAAAAAAGGACGAAGACCCTATAAGAGCGAAATTAAAAACAAAAAGAAAAAGAGTTAAGAAATAGGCCCTAAGAAAAGAAAAGAGAAAGAGAAAAAAAAAGAGAAACAAATGGTTTTTTTTTTGAGCATCACGTAAATAGGACATACCAACTCTTCAACTATCATCCCCCCTTACCCGACCTCAATTTTTTATTTTTTTTTAAAGTACTTTTGCACCCTATGTTTGTAATAATTCTATAAATGCAGACCACGTCAGGTGGAAGTGATCTGGTTTACCTGCTAGGAGGAGTCTTATCTCTTCAAGGTGTAATGTTTCAAACATATTTGAAATCCACATATTTATAGTTGGTATTGGAGCCTTCTTCCAAAATTTTAGAATTAGCTTTTTTCCAGTTATTAACCCATAATCCATTAATTTCTTTTGAAACACATTGAATTCTGGATCATCTTCCGTTATTCCGAAGATAATCCATTCTGCTTTGGGTATCAGTCTTGTTTTAAATAACTTTGTAAAGATTTCAAAAATTTCATTCCAAAATTTTTGAATTTTTGTACAGAAGACAAATGAGTGCGCTATAGTTGCTTCTTGGGATTGACATTTATCACAAATAGATGATACGTTTGGGAAAATTTTATGAATTTTAGTTTTCGAATAATATAATCTATGTAAAATTTTAAATTGTATTAAAGTGTGTCTTACATTAATCGAGCATTTATGCACTTTTAATAAGTATTCATTCCAACTTTCCTTTGAAATTTTAATAGCTAACTCTTGTTCCCAGTCTCTTCTGATACCCTCCGTAGATGGTATTTGTGCATTTAATGAGTCAGAGTATAGAAGTGAGATTGACCGATTGACCAAATGGTGCCAGCACAACAACCTGGCTCTCAACACCAGCAAAACCAAGGATCTGATTGTGGACTTTGGAAGGGGTAGGATAGGGACCCACAATCCCGTTTATATCAAAGTGACGATGGTGAAAAGGGTCAACAACTTCAATTCCTGGGCATGCATATTTCCAAAGATCTTTCCTGGTCCCAGCACACTGATGCAATTATAAAGAAGGCACATCAGCGCCTCTACTTCCTGAGAAGATTACGGAGAGTCGGCATGTCAAGGAGGACTCTCTCGAAGTTCTACAGGTGCACAGTAGAGAGCATACTGACTGGTTGCATCGTGGCTTGGTTCGGCAACTTGAACGTCCAGGAGCGGAAAAGAATGCAAAAAGTTGTGACCACTGCCCAGTCCATCATCGGCTCTGACCTCCCCGCCATCAAAGGAATCTATCACAGTCACTGCCTCAAAAAGGCTGCCAACATCATCAAAGACCCACACCATCCTGGCCACACACTCATCTCTCCGTTGCCATTGGGAAGAAGGTACAGGAGCTTGAAATCTGGAACATCCAGGTTCAGGAACAGTTTCTTCCCCACAGCCATCAGGCTATTAAACACAACATCAAACAAACTCTGAACCATAACAGCCTATTGCACTTTATCTGTTTATTTATTGTGTATATATATGATCTATGGTATATAGACACACTGAACTTTTATCTCCTGTTCTGTATTATGTTTACATATTTTGTTGTGCTGCAGCAAGCAAGAATTACATTGTCCTATCTGGGACACATGACAATAAAACTCTCTTGACTCTTGACTTGACTCGCTTTTTCTCATTGCAGTGACGGATGGGCGGACCGTGAGGAGGTGATTGAGTCCTACGAGCAAGAGGCGGTGGGAGGAATCACCATTAAACTGCAGTCCGCTGAAGTCACCTGGTTTGACGACTATTTCCTGAAGCTGAAACTTGCCACCAATACCCGCAACCCATGGTTCCCCGAATTCTGGCAACACCGCTTCCAGTGCCATTTGGAGGGGCACACTCAGGAGAACCGAGCCTTCAAAAAACTCTGTACAGGTATGTGAAGTGCTCTCTCCTGCCTCACAGCACCACGTGGTATTGCATTATACGTGATAATTGTGTTCCTAAAAAAAACCTTGTGTTATAGAAAATCGTGTTGTAGAGACAATTGCGTCAATGGAGGTAAGGGTGTTAGGAACTAGAGTGATTTAAATACAATAACAAAGTTATTTTTCCTGTATGATTTTCAAAAATAAAAGTCTTTTCAATAGTCATGGTCATGGAAACATGCCCCTCGGCCCAACTTGTCCATGACGACCAAGATACCCATCCAAGCTGGTCCCATTTGATATTGGTATTGGCTTATTATTGCCACTTGTATTGAAAAGCTTTTCTTTGCGCGCTATCCAGTCAAATCAAATCATACTATACATGAGTACAATCAAGCCATAACTAAGTCTAACAGGTAGTACAAAGAGAAAAATACCACAGCGCAGATGACAATTTTACGGCATTGTAGCGTTTTAGTTACAGAGAAAAAGTTCAATGTCTGCAATGATGTGAATGTAACGATTAGGACTACATCTTAGCTTATGGGAAGACCATTGAGTAGTCTGATAGCAGAGGAAGAAACTGTTCCTGAATCTGGTGTGTATGCTTTCAAACTTTTGTATCTTCAACCAAATTGGAGAGAGGTAAGGAGGGAATAATTGCTAGAATTTAGAAGATTGAGGGGGGATCTTATAGAAATTTACGAAATTCTTAAGGGGTTGGACAGGCTAGATGCAGGAAGATTGTTCCCGATGTTGGGGAAGCCCAGAACAAGGGGTCACAGTTTAAGGATCAGTGGGAAGTCTTTTAGGACCGAGATGAGAAAAAACATTTTTCACACACAGAGTGGTGAATCTCTGGAATTCTCTGCCACAGAAGGTAGTTGAGGCCAGTTCATTGGCTACATTTAAGAGGGAGTTAGATGTGGCCCTTGTGGCTAAAGGGATCAGGGGGTATGGAGAGAAGGCAGGTACAGGATACTGAGTTGGATGATCAGCCATGATCATATTGAATAGCGGTGCAGGCTCGAAGGGCCGAATGGCCTACTCCTGCACCTATTTTCCATGTTTCTATGTTTCTATGGAATGACTGTGGTGTAAAAATTCCAGAATTATGGTGGCTGCATTCATAAGTTCATCAGTACATTGGCTACACACAGTTAAACTAGTAGCTGCATTCTTAGGAGATAATGTGTCTGATTACTGTGGGAAGGTTACATAGAAACACAATTTCTGGTCCCCTATGCTGTGTTTTTTGTCCCCAATGCTGGGCGGCACAGAGGCTCAGCTGGGAGAGTTACTGCCTCATAGTGCCAGAGACCTGGATTCAATCCTGACCTTGGGAGCCGCCTTTGTTGAGTTTGCACGTTCTCCCTGTGACCGTGTGGGTTTCCTCCAAGTGCTGCGGTTTCCTCCCAAGTCTCAGAGTCCTCTGGGATAGTAGGTTAATTGGCCTCTGTAAAGTAGCCCCTAGTGAGTAGGGAGTGGATGAGAAAGTGGGATAACACGGGTCGTCGATGATCGGCATGGACCCGATGGGCAAAAAAGCCTATTTCTATTCTGTATCTCCAAATTAAATTAAATTAAATTAAATCCAAAAAAACTTTTTTTTTCCTACTTGTCAATTTCCAAAGTAACTTTTACATGAAGGTTGTCTAGTTTCCAATCAAAATCGCATATATAGGTAATGAGACCCACAGAAGGCAATTCTGGATTTAGTGTTATGTAATGAACCGGATTTGATAAAGGAACTTGAGGTTAAGGAGTCATTAGGAGGTAGTGACCATAATATGGTCAGGTTTAATCTACAATTGGAAAGGGAGAAGGGTAAATCGGAGGTGTCAGTGTTACAGTGGAATAAAGGGGACTATGGAGCCATGAGGGAGGAGCTGGTCAAAGTTGATTGGAAAGATACCCTGGCAGGGATGACAGTGAAACAACAATGGCAGGCATTTCAAGGAATAATACAGAAGGTGCAGGATCAGTTCATTCCAAAGAGGAGGAAAGATTCCAAGGGGAGTAAGGGGCGATCGTGGCTGACAAGGGACGTCAGGACAGTATAAAAATAAAAGAGAAGAAGTACAATGTAGCAAAGATGAGTGGGAAGCAAGAGGATTGGGTAATGTTTAAAGAGCAACAGAAGGTAACTAAAAAGGCAATACGGGGAGAAAAGATGAGGTATGAAGGCAAGCTAGCCAAGAATATAAAGGAGGATAGTAAAAGCTTCTTTAGGTATGTGAAGAGGAAAAAATTGGTTAAGACCAAAGTTGGATCTTGAAGATTGAAAAGGGTGAATTTATTATGGGGAACAAGGAAATGGCAGATGAGTTGAACAGGTACTTTGGATCTGTCTTCACTAAGGAGGATACAAACGATCTTCCTGATATACCAGTGGCCAGAGGATCTGGGGTGACGGAGGAACTGAAGAAAATCCACATTAGCAGGAAATGGTGTTGGGTAGACTGATGGGACTGAAGGCTGATAAATCCCCAGGGCCTGATGGTCTGCATCCCATGGTACATAAGGAAGTGGCTCTAGAAATCGTGGAAGCATTGTTGATAATTTTCCAATGTTCTATAGATTCAGGATCAGTTCCTGTGGATTGGAGGGTAGCTAATGTTATCCCACTTTTTAAGAAAGACGGGAGAGAGAAAACAGGGAATTATACACCAGTTAGCCTGACATCAGTGGTGGGGAAGATGCTGGAGTCAATTATAAAAGATGAAATAGCGACACATTTGGATAGCAGTAACAGGATCGGTCCGAGTCAGCATGGATTTACGAAGGGGAAATCATGCTTGACTAATCTTCTGGAATTTTTTGAGGATGTAACTAGGTAAATGGACAAGGGAGAGCCAGTGGCTGTAGTGTACCTGGACTTTCAGAAATCATTTGATAAGGTCCCACATAGGAGATTAGTGGGCAAAATTAGGGCACATGGTATTGGGGGTAGAGTGCTGACATGGATAGAAAATTGGTTGGCAGATAGGAAACAAAGAGTAGGGATTAACGGATCCCTTACAGAATGGCGGGCAGTGACTAGTGGGGTACCGCAAGGCTCGGTGCTGGGACTGCAGCTATTTACAATATACATCAATGATTTAGAAAGGGATTCAAAGTAACATTAGCAAATTTGCAGATGACACAAAGCTGGGTGGCAGTGTGAACTGTGAGGAGGATGCTATGAGAATGCAGGGTGACTTGGACAGGTTGGGTGAGTGGGCATATGCATGGCAGATGCAGTTTAATATGGATAAATGTGAGGTTATCCACTTTGGTAGCAAAAACAGGAAGGCAGATTACTATCTAAATGGTGTCAAGTTGGGAAAAGGGGAAGTACAATGGGATCTGGGGGTCCTTTTTTAACAGTCAATGAAAGTAAGCATGCAGGTACAGCAGGCAGTGAAGAAAGCGGATGGCATGTTGGCCTTTATATCAAGAGGAGTTGAGTTTAGGAGCAAAGAGGTCCTTCTGCAGTTGTACACGGCCCTAGTGAGACCACACCTGGAGTATTGTGTGCAGTTTTGGTCCCCTAATTTGAGGAAGGACATTCTTGCTATTGAGGAAGTGCAGCGTAGGTTTACAAGGTTAATTCCCGGGATGGCGGGACTGTCATATGCTGAGAGAATGGAGCGGCTGGGCATGTATACTCTAGAGTTTAGAAGGATGAGATGGGATCTTATTGAAACATATAAGATTATTAAGATTATTAAGGGTTTGGACACGCTAGAGGCAGGAAACATGTTCCCGATGTTGGGGGAGTCCAGAACCAGGGGTCACAGTTTAAGAATAAGGGGTAAGCCATTTAGAACGGAGACGAGGAAACACTTTTTCTCACAGAGAGTTGTGAGTCTGTGAGTCTCAGAGGGCGGTGAAGGCCGGTTCTCTGGATACTTTCAAGAGAGAGCTAGATAGGGCTCTTAAAAATAGCGGAGTCAGGGGATATAGGGAGAAGGCAGGAACGGGGTACTGATTGGGGATGATCAGCCATGATCACATTGAATGGCAGTGCTGGCTCGAAGAGCCGAATGGCCTACTCCTGCACCTATTGTCTATTGGCTATTGTCTATAGTGGGAATAGTGTTCCTTAATACTATTTTACATGCTTCAATAACAAACTGATATCTGACTATAACCTTACAAATAAGTCCAGAAGATCAACCATTGTGAGATAGAATTTCTATTTTGGCCACTGTTGAATGAACATCATTTCCGGTGGTTGGGTTCCTGTTCAAACTTTCACTAAGCTATATTTGCATAAGCACACATGTAAAATTTCCAACCAAACAGCAGAATCAGGCAGTAAAATAGAATAGATTTTCCTTTCTTACCACGAGAAGGTACTATGATGTGTTGAGAACTGCTCATAGGGGGACAGTGTCAGTTAAATGGCAGAAAAAAAGGCTTAACACCAAAAGTAACTATTTTACTGTCCAACTGTCCACCTGAAAAACTCAATTTAAAATCATTGCACACGAACATACATAACAGAAGTAGGAATTGCTGCATTGCCACTAAAGCTGCCAAACCATCTAATAGTTCAGGAAGGAACTGCAGATGCTGGTTTACATCAAAGATAGACACAAAATGCTGTGGGGGTTTGATCGTAGTAGAGAGTCTGAAGAAGGGGTTTGACACAAAACATCACCGATTCCTTTTCTCCAAAGATGTTGCCTGACCTGTTGAGTTATTCCAGAATTTTGTGTCAAACCATCTGATATAATCATGGCTGATCTGATGGTAACCACAGTTCTACATTCCCATCTATCCCAGAAGCCTTTTACTCTCTTGCTTATCGTGGTCAGCAGTGATGCAGTGGGCTGAAGGGTCTATTTCTGTGTTGTACAATTCATGCTAAAACATAATTAAATTACAATTAAAACACAAAGTACTTGAGCAATAACTCCAGGATAAGTGCTCAACTAAGAAAAGCAACCCCAAAGCCAAAGTATTATCTAACTGTCTAACTAATATACCAAGTTATGCTAACATATCTACATGTTAACTAGCTCTTAAAAAAACTAATCGTATATATGCAAGTATATCATTGGGGTTATCAAGTGGGCACCTCCCTTCACTGGTGTTTCATTGCTGTTGTGAGGTCATGAGCAAATTCGACAAACATAGCTTAGTTACATCTCACATGATGCCTGGGTGCTGTCCCCGTTGTATTATTTACTAAACCCAACACCTTATACATTGTGGAAGGTCTAATTAATCCTCCCACTCAAAGAGGTCAAATCAGTGAAATAGTTAGTGTCCATTAGATCCTCGGAGGGGGGGGGGAGGAGCTTTACAGTATTTAGATCAACCCTAACATATATCAGGCAAAGCTTACTTGTCATAGATTCATAAATTTATACAGCTGGGAAACCGGCCCTTCAGAACCGAACAAAATCATAATCAAAACTACATGAAAAACATTTGCAAAGACTGAAAAGGAAAAGGTGCTGGGTATGATTACCAACCTTAAGCCAAAACTGGATGATGAGCTCATAGCTGTTAGCAAGTAAATAAACTATCTAATAGAATTCAGGGTGATCTTAAGAAGCCATTAGTTAGTTATGTTTGCAATGTTAGATGCAAGTTTAGACACCCTGAAAACAGGGGGATGTTGATGGGTGGAAGAACTCAGGGAGAAATGACAAGAATTGTCCTGAGATTCAGAGCTTTATTTTCAGACGACTAATTCACATAAATCACCGAATGGACTCCTGAGCAAAGCACAAACCGCTGAATGAACTGAATCAAGACTGAAGTGTTGAGTGGAATGAACATCATAGATGTGAAGTGAAGAACAAGCCTTTATTTATTCTTGAGAAAAATACAAACTGCTGAATGAAATGTGAATCAAGATTGAAGTGCTGTGTGGAATGAACAACATAGATGTGAAGTGAAGAGCAACCCTTTATTTATTTAGCCCTGCAACATGTCCCCAAGTGTTTTACAACTAGAAAATTCACACCTTTATGAAGCATCTGCAGGCTGTTTTTTTCCCTGCAGGAATTGCTATATAAATACAAGGTGATGTTACTTTTTGAAGTACTGTTATATTGACAAATAAGGTGGCGCTTTGCGCATAGACTGTTACTGGATTATTCTGAAGTCTGTCAGAATTGAATACAAAATACTAACTACTCAAGCACGGAAAACGAAAAGTGACATTTTCTTCACCTCGAGACAGACTCACAGTAGGCTTGATATTGTGCATTCTAAAAGCAAGTCTTCGCAGTAGATAGACTCTCAAGATTCAGACTCCCAAGAGGATTGTGGGTATACTAGATGCCATTACGCTTTTTAAAATGCACTCAGTGAATATTTTGCAATTTTTAAATAAACATTCCAACCTGGACCCAGTGCAGGGGACACAGATGTATGTATGAAATTAGACCAAATATAATCGGCTACACAGAATAAACTTGCTGGAGAGCACAATGAAAAAGCTGAGCTGAAAGGAGCAATTTATGAAGATCTCTTGCACTGATTCACTTTTTATTCCTTCGCTGTTGGAAGGTGATTAAAAGTTAAAGGGATTTCTTAGAGAGGACAGTATTACAGTAGTGGAGTAGTGCGGAGCAAGAAGGAATTATCTTAACATGAGAGAGAAGATATTCCAAAGGGAAAACAGGAAGCACTTTTGCATGGTGGAGTACATTCAGAATCCAAACTTCCCTGTCCTCTTAAACAAAGAAAATCATGCCAGTGAATGGAACAAAAAAACAAACTGCTGCAGCAACTCAGCAGCATCCATAGGGTAAAAGAGATGGTTGACATTTTGGGTCAGTACCCTGCCTCAGGAGCCATTTTGGGTCAGTATCCTGCATTTCGTTTCCTCCGTGAGTGCTGTTTGATGCCACACCCCTCTCAAGTTCCTCCAGCAATTTGTTTTTTTGCTTTAGATTCCAGCATTAGCAGTCTATTGTTAGCTATGGATGACCCAGAACTTCCTCCAACTAAACGAGAGTAAGTCTGAGGTCATCCTTCTCGACCCCTCGGACTCAATCAAAACGATAGCAGGTAGCCTTAGAAGCCTTACCCCATTACTCAAATCTCACGTCAAAAACCTTGTCGTGATATTTGAATCAGCACTGAAATTTGACAAACAAGTCAATGCCGTGGTAAAAGTTAGCTTCTTCCAGCTTCGGACGATAGCTAAAATAAAACAATTCCTCCAGTTTGACGACCTCAAAAAGATCATCCACACATTTATCTCCTCCCGCCTCGATTACTGCAACTCCCTTTACACTGGCATCAGCCAATCTTCCCTGTCCCACCTGCAACTGGTCCAAAACGCCGCAGCGAGACTCCTGACGGGCACCCGAAAAAGGGACCACATCACCCCGATTCTGGCCTCTCCCCATTGGCTCTCTGTGCGGTTCCAAATAAATTTCAAGATCCTTCTTTATGTTTACAAAGCCCTTAACGGGCTTGCCCCCACCTACATCAAAAGTCTGCTTACCCACCACACCACCTCCAGGTCCCTCAGATCGGCCGACTTGGGGGTTACTGACCATCCCGCGATCTAGGCATAAGCTCAGGGGCGACCTCGCCTTTGCGGTTGCAGCTCCTAGACTGTGGAACAGCATCCCTCTTCTCATCAGAACTGCCCCCTCCATCGACTCTTTTAAGTCGAGACTTAAAACTCATCTTTACTCTCAAGCCTTTCTTGACGTCCTCTGAGGGAGGGCTATATGTATGTATTTATGTATGTACTTAATCTATGAACCACTGTTGTATAACGTTAGTACCTCCACCAATGTAAAGCACTTTAGTCAACGAGAGTTGTTTTTTAAATGTGCTATAGAAATAAAAGTGACTTGACTTGACTTGACTTGACTATTGTGTGTCCATGCCAGTGAGTTGTTTGTGGCATGGGGTTCTGAATCTCAAAATGCTACAGATCATCTGAGACTCTTCAGGACTGCTATAAATAGGTTTGTACTGCACATTTAAGAGTTACAGAATTAAAAGTGGGCTGGTATGAAGAAGGGTCTCAACCTGAAACGTCACCTATTCCTTTTCTCCAGAGTTGCTGTCTGACCCGCTGAGTTACTCCAGCTTTTTGTGTCTATCTAAAAGTGGGCACGTTTGGGTTAAAATGCTTGTCAGCCATGAATTGATGGGGTGGTGAAATGGAGACTCTCTGAAGGTTTACCTCTCTGATGGTGACTCTCTGAAGGTCTTAATGCGACACACCTCTGACGAAACAATGAAACAAACCCATGCTGTTCGATCATTACCATGGGCAATCAGGGGTCAATTCTCCTAATTCCTTGCTTCCATTATGCCAAATGAAAAAAGGTACAGTTATGAAGATATTGCAGTGGGGAAAGCCAGCACCAAGAGAAAGGGAACATTACTGTCAGTCAGAAATCACAACATAATGAATCACAGAACTAACCAGCTGTGGAAGTGATTTACTTTCTTTGTCATCGGTTCTCTATGTAACAATCTCTGTATCTGCCTCAAAACTGTGGAACGATTTGACATCCATTTATAAACAAGCTATTCGGGAACTTTAATAATCTGAGCATGGTATGTGTAAAGTGCAGAGCTGCAATGTACAAGCTGTTCTGACTTAAATGGTCAATACCAATGCTGACCTTACACACAAATCTCAACCCCATCCTATCTTGTCTCACCTTTTTTGCATCCAGAATACTCTCTTCATCAAACTTCCCCTTACTGGCTCAGTCATGCTTTGTGGTAGCAAGATCCATATTGTAACCATTCTCAACATTGTTGGGTTCTCATGCATTCTTTATGTTACTATATTTATCAGTGTCTACCATATATTTATGGACACTGGTTTGAGAATGAAAAGTTAACTAAAACAGCAGTGTTCTCGAATCTGAATATACATTAAATTGGTGGAGCAAGACCAAATGCCATTTCGAAAAATCGTGGGTTTTTAATACGATAGGCTCACAGGTCATGGAGATATAGATAGAAACAACCAGACAATGGGCCGAAGATAGACACAAATGCTGGAGTAACTCAGCGGGCCAGGTAGCATCTCTGGGGAAAAGGAATAGATGACTATTTGGGTCGAGATCCTTCTGCAGACTGAGAGTCAAGGAAAAGGGAAACTAGAGGTATGAAAAGATACAAAAGCAAAGGAATGAAAGGTATGAAAAGAGCAAATCAAAGCCATACCTTCTTCAGTCTGAAGAAGAGTCTCGACCCGAAACATCGCCTATTCCTTCTCTCCATAGATGCTGCCTCACCCGCTGATTTTTACAGCATCTGCAGTTCTTTCTTAAACCTTTCATTCATTTGCACTTTGTAACTTTTCTAGTTTCCCTCTCCCCTGACACCCAGTCTGAAGAAAATGTCTCGACCTGAAACGTCACCAATTCCTTTTCCCCAGAGATGCTGCCTGACCCACTGAGTTACTCCAGCATTTTCTGTCTATCGTCAGTGTAAACCTGAATCTGCAGTTCCTTCCTACACTTGAAAATAGGCCCATGGCTCACCCAATCTGTAACACCCATCAACCACCTATTTGCACTAAATTAATCCCATGTTTGTTCTTGTCTCCAGATTCTCATAACCCCCCCCCCCCCTCCTCCCCCTCCATCATTCACGTACACATCAGAAGTAACTTGCAGGGGACAATTTCATGCTGCACGTTCCTGGTACATGGGAGGAAACCAGAGTAGCTGGAGAAAATCAACATGCTCACAGGGCGAATGTCCAAAGTCCACGCAGGCTGACCCAAGGTCAGGATTGAAGTCAGGTCTCTAGAGCTGCAAGATAGTAGCTATACTAGCTGCATCACCATGCCACTCATAGTGGAACCTGCGTTGCCTGGGATCAATTGTTCATCATACAGACGAATATCCAGGCAATATTGTATTATGACTTCAGCACAATAGTAATAAAGGGGCGATTGAATGCATTGGATGTTATAATATCGCAAATGCTTTCACATGATTTTTTTATTATCTTCCCAAAAGCAGTCTATAAAACACTTTGATGAGATCAAGGACAGAAGTAAATGAGATTCATTCCCCTTCCTTTCCCAACCAAGAAAATTTCCCAGAGGTTAATTTCCCAACCAAGAGAATTTCCCAGTGGAAACTAAATCCTGTACCAATATGATGAAAATCGAATATATTGTGCATGCTATTCCATCCAACATTTTCTTGGTCAATTATTCACTCTGCTCTGTTCAATGTCAATCTCTTATCTCCATCGAAAGGAGTACATGAGTACTAATGGAACAAATTAGTTTGTGACGAAACATGCAACGATGCATTGTGAAGAAATAACTATCAATCATCATCTCACCCATAACAGAACAAGCCAGATGGAATCCATCAACAACATTACCAATGACAAGCTTGGCATCCCCAAATCACTCACTTCTAATTTACCTTGTCTTCCCATTTATACTAACGGGTGTGTCAATAAAAATAGCAGTCATTGAATACAATTGTGAAGTTTGTCACAGCTGAAAGCCTGTTTCTCTTCCTCAGGGAATGAAAGTCTAGCAGAAAATTACGTACAAGACACCAAGATGGGTTTCATCGTTAATGCGATTTATGCCATGGCTCATGGATTGCATGACATGCACAAAGCTCTCTGTCCAGGTCACACGGGACTATGTGATGCAATGCAGCCCATTGACGGTAGCAAATTACTCAATTTTATAATAAAGACTTCCTTCATTGGAGTTTCTGGTGAGGAAGTATGGTTTGATGAAAATGGAGATTCTCCAGCAAGGTAAGAATCAGCTTTCAGTAAGGTTACTTGATTTTGTTTACTTAGAATACATTATTTGAGTTGTTTATTGTGTGTGTAATTTTGGGTTTGTGCATTTAGTCTTGTTTTAATGGGTTGTTTAATCGTCATGAATTCCTTGAACTCTTTATTTGAAATGCATCATTTATGGGTGTTTAGAAAATATTATCTGAGAGGTTTATTTTTGGGTTTATTTGGCATATTTAGGGGGTATTTACTTGGAGGAGTCTGTTGAAATGTATTAATTGGGACTATTCATTGGGACTCGTTAAAGCATAAATGGAGGCCATTCAGCCCAATCTAATTGGTTCCAATCCCAGCTCTTTCTCCTCGGTCCTGCACTTATTCGCTCTCAAGTATCCATCCAGGTCCTTTGTTGAAAGAGCTGATTGAACGTGATTTCACTTGCCTTTGAGACACTGAATCTAAGATCTTGACTACTTGCTCTGTGAAAAATACTTTTCTCATGTCCCTCCCAGTTCTTTTGACATTCACTTCAAATCTATGTGCTTGATTGTTGACATTTGCATCATCGGGAACAGTTTTTCTATTTACGCTTTGTTGACTGTACATGATTTTGATGACTACTTTCAAATCACCTTCTCAATTTACAATTGGAGGACCAGCACTTGGGCAGTTTACACCCCAGCGGTATGGATATTAACTTCTCTAACTTCAAGTAACCCTTGCTTTCCCTCTCTCTCCATCCCTCCCTGTTCCTAGTTCTATGACCAGTCTGACTGTCCCCTTGCTTAAATTTAAATTTTAAATTTTATCTCTGTATGCTTCTTGTCAACTTCTCCTAGCTAACAATGATCCATTCTACCATTTCCTTGATCCTCATCCCCTTTGAAGTCTCGTTCACACACCCAAAGGGCCTGTCCCACGGGCATGCGACTCCATGCGGCAAGCGCGACCTCACTGCAAGCGGGGGCCGTGCGGGGGCCGCGCGGAGGTCGCGGGGCCGGTCCCACTTCGATCGCCGGAGCCATATGGAGTTGTGCGGAGCTGGTCCCGACATCGCGCGAGGCTCCGAAAAACTGACACTGTTCAAAAACCCCGTTCAAAAACCACGTTAAAAAAACGTGCGCGCCGCATCGTCGGCCGTGTGCACCGCCTCGCCGCCATACGCACCATCTTGACGTCACTCGACCTCCTCGCGGCCCCCGCTTCCGGTTTTGTAGTGCTTGCCGCATGCTGGTGGGACCGGCCCTGTATGGGGATCACTCGACCTCCGCACGGCCCCCGCTTCCGGTTAGGTCGCGCTTGCCGCATGGAGTCGCATGCCCGTGGGACAGGTCCTTTACACTTCCTTATCTCAATGTCTCCCTCTCCCCTGACTATCAGTCCAAAGAAGGGTCTCGACCCGAAACGTCACCCATTCCTTCTATTCAGAGATGCTGCCTAAGTTACTCCAACATTTTGTGTCTGTCTCAATTTACGCCGCTCCAAGAACACAATTCCTTTCTCAACCTGCCTTGCCATCTTCAATGATTTGAGAACAGGCAATCCTGGCCTTTCTGCTCCTGTTACTCTGTCTTGCATCCTCCAGGCTCCTCATTATCTCCACTCAACCTACCGACTTTATAATTTTTGCACCTCTACATTAAATTTCATCTGTAATGTCTGTACCCATTTGATACTTACTGCCCTCAATAATCTAATACTTCCCATGTTTTCATACTTTTGTACAACATAGAAGGAAGCTATTCATCCATTTACATCCAAGCCAGCTCTCAGAGAAATACCGCCAGTTCCACATTTCCATTTCCTCATGTATTTCCCTGTGACCTATTTTATCTTGATGACTAGCAACTACTCCTTGCCCCAATTCTCCTGTCATCCACCTCCACCAGGGACAATTTACAGTAGCTAATTCACCTACAACTGGCACATTTTTGTGATCATCAGAGAAAACCAGGTCATCCAGGTGAAAACCCACGTGGTCACTGCAACCTCCACACACACAGCCAGGATGAAACATGGGTTGCTGGAGTTGCTTTGAGACGCTGAGGTGCAGCAAATTTGGACCTAGTTATTCATTTACAATAAGTATTGCTAACTTTTCTAAAACCTCCTTTCTATAATGTTTAAGCCTGTCCAAAATCTCAGCCACAATGACTTTGGCAGCATCTATCCATTGATAAAGATGAAAAGTGCTCACTTAGTACCCATGCCATGCCCTAGTTTAGTTTAGCTTCATTTACTGTCACGTGTACCGAGGTACAGTGAAACGATTTTGGTCCATGCTAACCAGTCAGCGGAATGACAGTGCATGATTCCAATCGAGCCATCCGCAGTGTACAGATACATGATAAAGGGAATAGTGTTTAGTGCAAGATAAAGTCCAGTAAGGCCCCATTAGAGATAGTCCGAGGGTCTCCAATGAGGTAGATAGTAGCTCAGGACCACTCTCTATTTGTTGATAGAATGGTTAGGTTGCTTGATAACAGCTGGGAAGAAACTGTCCCTGAATCTAGAGGTATACATTTTCACACTTTTGTACCACTTACCTGAGGGGAGAGGGGAAGCCCTCTGCTTGTTAATCAACAAATCTCTTTTGCGGTTACTAATTGACAATATCCTTCCTCAACAAAACTCCCCAAAAATCTTCAGATGCTGTAAACTGAGATAAAGAGAGAAAATACTGAAAACGCTCAGTAGGTCAGGCAGTATCTGCAGAAAGAGAAACAATTGACATTTCAAGTCTGGACTCTTCATCAAAAATGGGAAAGAGAGAAAACAAGTTAGATTTCAGTCAGAGAGAAAGTGGGGGAGAGATGGGTGGAACAAAGGACATATCTCTGACTGGGTGAGACCAAATGAATTGGATTATGCTCTATGGTCTTTGTTATTTGTTGCTGATAGCAGGGCTATGGGGCATGCCCAACAAGTCAGACTGCAGTAATGAAGTGAATGACATTGAACCACAATCAAAGATGGATGAGTGCCAGAAATAACCCGTTCTGATAAAGACAGAAAGAGTGAATTACCTAAAGGTGGAGAATTCAATATGGTGTCCAGAAGACCGCAATGTGCCCAGATGGAAGATGAAGTGTTGTTCCTCAAGCTTGCATTGGACCTCATTGCAACAGTGCAGGAGGCCACAGTCAGAGATCAGAGTGAAAATGGGATGGGAAATTAAAGTGGCAGACAGCAGAAGTCTTGTGGAGTAAATGCAGGCGATCTGCGAAGTGATCACTGAATCTGCATTAAATTTCTCCAATGCAGAAGTGACCTCATTATCAACACTGAACGCAGGCAGCACACTGTAAAGGGCCTGTCCCACTTTCATGACATAATTCTTTCATCCAGACCATTTTTTTACTCGTGGACATTTTTTATCGGGCTGGAAAAAACTTCTCGACTTACCTGATGCCACGAGTACCTACGGCTGGCATAACGAGCTGCTACGATATTTCCACAAACTCCTACGACCTCCTACGGGCTCGTTACGAACATTCTGCGGGTTTGAATCAGGGGAAAACTCGGGAGAATTCGTGAATTACCTCGTGAAAGTGGGACAGGCCCTTAAGGAGTGCAAGTAAATCACGGCTTCACAATTTCTACCACCTCACACCAGCACATATTCACCTCCTCTTCCCTTTCACCATTTCAAAGCGATCACTTTACTTGGGAGTTTTATATGCGCCAAATTTGGACGTTTTTTTAAATGTACTATTTGGTACATTTAATTGAAATGTATATTTACGGGTGATCGTTTTGGGATACGTGTCGATTTTTCCGCCTAATATATTATTCATGACTGTAAGGTTGGAAACATTTATTTTTCCATATTTATTTGGAAAATACAGTATTTTTTAGCATAGTTTATTTCAAATATGTTGCTCGTGGTGGTTTACGTAGGATTTATTAGTTGTGGCTGGATGTTATATCCAAGATATCAGCTGGAGTGTTTAACATTTGGTGGGGGGGGGGGTTATCTCAATCATGTCATCATCATCGTCTGATAGAAATTGCCTTCCAGTCACAGACATTGCACAAAATCACACAGGCAAGTAAACAAATTCATTTGATAATATTTATAATCCCAAGAGGTATAGTGCACCATTTGCGGACGTGGCGCCGACGGACGAGAGGCCAAAGCAAAGAAGTCAAAGCCAAAGAACCGAATGGAAATGAGGCCAAAACGCCAATAAACCAAAAGATTACGAAGACGAAACGCCTACTAATGGGAAGGATGGGACGCCTAAATGCAAACTAACCGAAAGGCTGGGACGCCTAAAAGCCAAGGAACCGAAAAGCTGCGTAGCCTAAAAGCAAACTTACCGAATGGCCGCTCTGAAACGTCCAATAACGGACATGATGTTGCCGGGGGGCGGGACTTGTCAGCGATTGGTCCAGACCCCCGCGTCCATCACATCACTGTGAAGGCATGAACATTGTCCCAAACCTCTGCTCCACCCGACCCGCAGCCCGCGGAGGGTGGCCGTGGGAGAGTGGGGGCTGTCCAGAGTGATGCGCATCTTCGGCCACTTTCAACTTGGTGCTTGGGTTCAGATTACCCAGTCACCTATGGCTTGTGTGGGAAAATGAACCCCACGCTCCCGTCTCCCCCTTCTCTCTCCCCTCTTCTCTCTCTCCCCCTCTTTCGCTCCTCTCTCTCTTCTCTCTCCTCCTCTCTCTCCCCTCTTCTCTCTCCTCCTCTCTCTCCCCTCTTCTCTTTCTCCTCCTCTCTCTCCACTCTTCTCTCGCTCCTCCTCTCTCTTCCCCTCCTCTCTCCCCTCCTCTCTCTCCCTTCCTTCTCTCTCTCCCCCTTCTCTCTCTCCCCCTTCTCTCTCTCCCATTCTCTCCCCCCCCCCTCTCCCCCTTCTCTCTCTCCCCTTCTCTCCCCCTTCTCTCTCTCCTCCGTCTCCACCCGCGGGAGCATCCCTCAGTCACTGACCGCGAAGCACCGCCATCGGACCCCAACCCCCACACCAGGGTGATTCCCCCCCTCCGACCCTGGACCCCGACACCCACACCGGGTGATTCACCCCGGCCGCGGGGACAGACACTTTATTTATTAACGTCTCGGTGCTTGCGGAATGCACCCAAGCACAAAACAGGCAGCATCTCTGAAGAGAAGGAATGGGTGGCGTTTCATGCCGAGACCATTCTTCAGAGTGAGTCTGAAAGGTCTCGACCAGAAACACCACCCATTCCTTCTCTCCAGAGATGCTGCCCGGTGAGGCTGCTGTCACACAGCAACCCAGTTGGTGAGACTACTATCACACAGGTACATAATGACCTACTGCTCACCGTTGACTCCGGCGACTGTGCAATCCTGCTCCTTCTTGACCTCAGCGCAGCATTTGATACTGTCGACCACACCATCCTTATTGACCGTCTCCGGTACGGGGTTGGTATTGATGGCACTTCCCTGAGCTGGTTCATCTCCTACCTCAAAGGTAGGAGTTTCTCGACTAACATAGGCAACTCTTTCTCCTCCCCAGCTAATCTCTGCTGTGGGATTCCACAAGGTTCCATCCTTGGCCCCATTCTCTTCTCCCTGTATATGCTCCCCTTAGGCCAAGTCATTGATGAAAGGCACGGCATTTCCTTCCATTGCAACGCAGACGATACACAACTCTATCTCCCCCTGAAGCCCAAAAACCAATCAAATCTGTTTAACCTTACCCACTGCCTCGAGGATATAAAGTGTTGGATGGCCCAGAACTTCCTCCAACTAAATGAGAGTAAGTCTGAGGTCATCCTTCTCGGCCCCTCGGACTCAATCAAAATGATAGCAGGCAGCCTTGGAAGCCTTACCCCACTACTCAAACCTCACGTCAAAAACCTTGGCGTGATATTTGACTCAGCACTGAAATTTGACAAACAAGTCAATGTCGTGGTAAAAGCTAGCTTCTTTCAGCTTCGGACGATAGCTAAAATAAAACAATTTCTCCACTTTGATGACCTCGAAAAGATCATCCACACATTTATCTCTTCCTGCCTAGATTACTGCAACTCCCTTTACACTGGCATCAGCCAATCTTCCCTGTCCCGCCTGCAACTGGTCCAAAACGCCGCAGCGAGACTCCTGACGGGCACCCGAAAAAGGGACCACATCACCCCGATCCTGGCCTCTCTCCACTGGATCCCTGTGCGGTTCTGTATACATTTCAAGATCCTCCTCTATGTCTACAAAGCCCTCAATGAGCTTGTCCCCACCTACATTAAAAGTCTTCTCACCCACCACTCCACCTCCAGGTCCCACAGATCGGCCGACTTGGGGTTGCTGAATATCCCACGGTCTAGGCATAAGCTCAGGGGCGACGGCGCCTTTGCGGTTGCAGCTCCTAGACTGTGGAACAGCATCCCCTTTCCCATCAGAACTGCCCCCTCCATCGACTCCTTTAAGTCAAGACTAAAACTTATCTATACTCCCAAGCCTTTATTGACGTCCTCTGAACGAGGGCTATATGTATATATGTATGTAGTTTGTTTGTTTATATTATTCTTATAACAAATGTGAAGCACTTTGGCCAACGAGAGTTGTTTTTTAAATGTGCTATATAAATAAATGTGAGTTGACTTGACTTGACTTGTTCCAGCCGGACAGGCTGCTGTCACACAGTGACCCAGCTGGTGAGACTGCCTCCACACAGTGGCAGAGCCGGTGAGACCGCTGTCACACAGTGACCCAGCCGGTGAGACTGCTATCACACAGCGACCCAGCCGGTGAGGCTGCCATCAGAGAGTGACCCAGCCAGTGAGACTGCTATCACACAGCGACCCAGCCGGTGAGACCGCTGTCACATAGTGACCCAGCCAGTGAGACTGCTATCACACAGTGACCCAGCCAGTGAGACTGCTATCACACAGAGACCCAGCCGGTGAGACCGCTGTCACACAGTGACCCAGCCGGTGAGACTGCTATCACACAACGACCCAGCCGGTGAGACTGCTGTCACACAGTGACCCAGCCGGTGGGACAATGTTCATGCCTTCACAGTGATGTGATGGATGCAGGGGTCTGGACCAATCACTGACAAGTCCCGCCCCCGGCAACGTCATGTCCGTTATTGGACGTTTCTGTTGAGCGGCAGTTGGTCCTTTGGCCTGTAGGCTTTCGGGTAGGTGGCGTTTCGACAGAGCGGCCATTCGGTAAGTTTGCTTTTAGGCGACGCAGTTTTTCGGTTCGTTGGCTTTTAGGCGTCCCGCGCTTTCGGTTAGTTTGCATTTAGGTGTCCCATCCTTTCGGTTAGTAGGCGTTTCGTCTTCGGACTCTTTCGGTTTATTGGCGTTTCGGCCTGGTTTCCATTCAGTTCTTTGGCTTCGACTTCTTTGCTTCGGCTTCTTGTCTGTCGGCGCCACGTCCGGGTACCATAGTGCACAATGATCAATACTTTTGCATTCTTGGCTTTTCACCTTACTGTGTAACCAAAAAAACACACACTAAAATGTACATATTCATGCTAATATTAATTTTGAAATCATACCCTCCATGTAGTGTCCATTGTTGATTTTAATGCAGTATTTAGAAATGCCATCAGCCAAATCTAGATTCACTGCTGGCCACATACCCAATGGTTACTTCCTTTTTTACTGTTTTTCATCCTCTTTTAACTTGTGCTATTTTTTTTAACTCTGAGCTGAGAGCATACTGTCACTCCTAATCACTGTACATTGTGCATTCACCTGAACTTGGACTCATCGTGATGTTCCCAAGGTAAACATTTTGACTTTGGTCCTTTGACTCCATCTACACTACACAATGCCTCAGAAAAGCAGCCAACATAATCAAAGACTTGTCCCAACCGTGTGATTCCTTCTTCTCCCCGTTCCTGTCTGGCAGAAGATACAGAAACTTGAAAATGCACACCACCAGACTCAGGAACAACTTCTTCTTTCTGTTATCAGACTTTTGAATGGTCCTTCCATAAGCTAGGGTGGCGTTGCTTTCAGCTCTACCCCATTGCGGACATTGGACATTGTGGAACTGGTGCACTATAATGGTCAGAACAATATTCTGCACTCTGTATCTTCCCCTTTGCTCTACATTTTGTACTTAAGTTTGACTTGATTATATTTATGTATAGTATCTTATCCGATTGGATAGAATGTAAAACAAATATTTTACCGTCCCTCGGTACATGTGACAATAATAAACCTAAACCATACACCTAAAAGATTCTGCACGTACCCTTTGCACATTCTCCCTGTGACCGCATGGGTTTTATCCGGGTGCACTTGATTCCGCCCACATTCCAAAGATGTGCAAATTTGTAATAATAATAATAATAGATTTTATTTATAGGTTAATTGGTGTCTGTAAATTGCCCTTGGTATGTAGGTTAGAACTAGTGTATGGGTGATCATTTGGTCAGCGCAGATGCAGTGAGACATGGGGCCAGTTTACACGCAGTATCTCTAAAATGAAATAAATAAACTAAACTCGAACCCCGCCCCCAGTTCATTTCCCTCCATGCCTGCTGTGTCAAGCTGGCCCAGAAGGGCTACAATCTTGCTTATCTGAAAGAGCTAAGCTCATGATCCCACTTTTGCTCTATCATCATTACGCCTGCATTAGCCTCTGTAACATTATCTATGTGTGTCACTCCTTCTGCCCATCTGCTACTGGAGAACCATCCATGCTTAAAGATCCCTTCAGATTAAACTAATTTAGTCACGCCCTGACCAATCTCCCATCATCCACCCAAACTACTGCTTCTCCAAGCGGAATCATATAATCATAACTTAATAAAGTGTTAGTTTGGGACCCCGTGCACAAATAATTAAAGACTATTAGAGGCTGCCTGAAGGGTATTAGCTATAGGGAGAGCTTGGATAAACTTGGATTGTTTTCTCTGGAACATTAGAGGCTGGGGGGGGGGGGGGACTTGATAGAAGTATATAAAATGATGAGAGGCATAGATAGGACAGGCAGTAAGAATCTTTTACCCAGGGTGGATATGTCAAAGACGAGAAGGCATAGCTTTAAGGTGAGACGGGCAAGGTTTAAATGACATGCGTGGGTCAAGTTTTTTACACAGAGAGTTGTGGGTTCATGAAATGCCCTGCTAGGGGTGTTAGTGGAGGCATATACGATAGTGGCAATTTCAGGGCTTTAGATAGACATGTGGATTTGTAGGGAATGGAGGGAAATGGATCACAGACAGGCAAAAGAGATTATTTTAACCTAGCATCATGTTCAGCAAAGACATTGTGGGCCTAAGGGCGTGTTCCTGTGCTGTACAGTTCTACAGTATGTTCTGCATCAGTTGGGAGGAATAAAGAACTTTAGATCTATGAAACTCAAGAATTGAGCACGCGATTTACACAATGCATAATTAAACCATCTCTGTCTGACTTTGATCATCATCTGCTTCAATCTGCCCTTTTTGCATCTTACATTCTATTTGTATCCTTCCGTATCTCTAGTTTCCCTCTTCCCTGACTCTCAGTCTGAAGAAGGGTCTCAACCCGAAACATTTCCGGAGATGCTGTCTGTCCCGCTGAGTTACTCCAACATTTTGTGCCTATCTTCTGTCTGATTCACTGTTGGCAGTACTCAAAATTGTTGCTGGCTGTTCATTGCAGTGATTTCAGCATGTATCCAGGGCAACATCACTGTTCATTGGCTTATCATATTTCAAATATATACTTTACTCAAAACATATTGACAGTAAACACAATTGTTACAAGGCTTTCTCTGTGTACATAGTGCCATGAATTCAATACATTCTCTAACAATGCGTCAACACCACTCAAGTTTGTTCATTAAACAATGCCTTAGTGAAGCACAAGGTCGCAATACAGTGAAATATGCACTTCCAATGCTGCATTGAATGTGCCAAATGTAGAGAAGAGAAAAGAAGAATTATATCCATGGATTTCTGTTGCCCTTTCACACACCCAAACACAAGTCATGGTGGCAGTCACGGTGGCGCAGCAGTAGAGTTGCTGCCGACAGCGAATGCAGCACCGGAGACCCGGGTTTGATCCCAATTACGGGTGCTGTCTGTACGGAGTTTGTACGTTCTCCCCGTGACCTGTGTGGGTTTTCTCCGAGATCTTCGGTTTCCTCCCACGTACAGGTTTGTAGGTTAATTGGCTTGGTAAATGTTCAAAAAAATTGACCTTAGTGGGTGTAGGATAGTGTTAATGTGTGGAGATCGCTGGTCGGTGGGCGGAAAAGCCTGTTTCCGTGTTGTATCTCTAAACTTAAAATAACTAAACAAGTATGGGGCAATAGCTGTGGAGTTTAAAACAAGGAATAAATGCCTTGGTCTTGATGCTGTCTCACAAGAATGAGGTTAGTGAATGAATCTTTAAATGCCATTTGACAGCAACTGCACTACCAGTCTCAGTGCACCACCTCAATGTCACTGTCAAACACGATAAAGTTGCTGCCATACAGCGCCAGAGACCCGGGTTTGCTCCTGACTACGGGAGTACAGAGTTTGTACGTTCTCCCCATGACCTGCATGGGTTTTCTCTGGGTGCTCCGGTTTCCTCCCACAATCCAAAGACGTACAGATTTGTAGGTTAATTGGCTTCGGTAAAATTGTCCTTATTCTATGTGTAGGATAGTGTTAGTGTACGGTAATCACCGGTCGGCGTGGACTCGGTGGGCCGAAGGGCCTGTTTCTGCACTGTACTGTTTCTCTCAACTAAACTAAACAAGACACATTGCCCACAAACATGTGCTCCATTGCACCTTCGCTCATTTACCACTGCTCCAAGCCATGCACCAACACCTTAAAACGTGCACTCTACATGGGGGTGATTCAACTGTGACACTTGCTTGCACAGTTAGCTCTCCCATTTGGAGACAGCAGCACTCCAGCTTGGCTGGATCACCATACAGGGTATAGTATTCCCTATCATTTTACCACCAATACAATATCTGTGGGTAGAAGCACTGCAAGAACTGTAAGCGAGGTTAGTATCCTCCTTTTTACATTCTACTTGTACTTAGATACAAAGACAAAAGGTACAGGAGTAGGCCATTCGGCCCTTCAAGCCAGCACTACCATTCAATGTGATCATGGCTGATCATCCACAATCAGTACTCCGTTCCTGCCTTCTCCCCATATCTATTGATTCTGCAAAGCCCTAAGAGCGCTGTCTAACTCTCTTTTGAATGCATCCAGTGAATCGGCCTCCACTGCCTTCTGATGCAGAGAATTCCACAAATTCACAACCCTTTGGGTGGAAAGGTTTTTCTCAACTCATTTCTAAATGGCCTACCCCATATTCTTAAACTGTGGCCCCTAGTTCTGGACTACCCCAACTTCAGGAACGTGTTTCCTACATCTAGCATGTCCATCCTTTAATAATTCCACCACAATCTACTTGATTTACAAGCCAAATTTACAAACACACCCCATTTACTTGCCCAACTCTCATCCCTCGCCTGCCATCATGCCTGTTTCTCACCATGCCCCCAATCCTTGCACCTTTCTCCCTCTGGATGAGACAGCAACAGCAGCCAGGTCGGGCAGAGGTGGAAGAACAAACAGAATGTGAATGAGAAAATACATCAATTAATTAAGTAGTCCTAGATATCAACATACGAGTGTGCAAAACACGTCCAGCGGTGCAGACTGAGAGGGGTGTGAGGCCTTACCCAATAAGCAAGTTAGAGTCTCAGGGACTTTCTGCAAAGCCTGGATCCAAAGCCATCCAACATGGAAGTGGTTGCAACTCCATCAGCAGTTTGCAGACATCATAGTGTGATCAGTTTGCAACATCAAATCACCTGAGATCTGAATGCTGCAGAGGGAGCCATGAGGTCAGAGCAGTGAAAAACATTGTTCAAAGGCACTTGGAAGTAACTAACGTTGTTGAGATGCCAGCCTGGGAGGGAAAAGATGATAAATTGAGCCTATACAACAGGATATCATCCATTTCAATTTAATTGCCCTTGCTTAAACTTGACAGACAGCCAGCCACCCACCCAGGATTGTTGCCATACATATTGATAAGTAATACTTTTTCTGCCAACAAAAACAAATCAGAGAGCACGATTAATAGATTTTGATACTTTGGTCTGAAGAAGGGTCTCGACCCGAAACGTCACCCATTCCTTCTCTCCAGAGCTGCTGCCTGTCCCGTTGAGTTACTCCAGCTTTTTGTGTCTCTCTTCTATGTATCACTTTGCCAGAAATAATGACATTTAAATTTTTAGAGGTGTCAATGGTACAATGCACCCATAAGGTGCAATCTGATAAGGTGCAATCCAAACTAAACAAAACAGCTCACAGCTTCCACAGACGTCAGGAATATTGAGCATAGACACAAAATGTTGCAGTAACTCAGTGGGTCAGGTAGCATCTCTGTGGAAAAGGAATGGATGATGTTTCGGGTCAGGACCCTTGTTCAGTGGGAGAATGGGTGAGCAGTGACCTAAAGCTAAACACTTGATCAAAGATAGAGGCTTTAAAAGGATCTCGACCCGAAACGCCACCTATTCTTTTTCTCCAGAGATGTTGCGTGACCCGCTGAGTAACTCCAGCATTTTGAGTCTATCATCTCTGTAAACCAGCATCTGTAGTTCATTCCTATTCAGGAATATTGAACAGTCAGACCTGCCCTTCAAAGGGTCAAGCAGCACCCATTCTTGGGGAAGAAACACGCCATCACTTTTGTTTCATGGTAAATATTTGAGACGATGGAGAGACATGGCTGCATGAGCACAAAAAAAACCTTGCGTTTTTTGGAGCTTTGTTCCGGGTTTTTTCTTTATGGGAACTGAACATCCGCACTAATTATCAGTTTGGTTTCATTCCAGATGTAGCCACACATTTTATCTGGTATCCTCTCACACCCCTGATCCAATTATCACCCAGAAAAGAGTTTCTCTCACACATTCATTGTGTCTTTGTGAAATAGCAAGCAGAAACAGATATTGCTGGAAACACACAATGATGATTTGTATTTATGTACCACCCAGGAATGCTGACCGACACCAAGTTTACACTGAGCTGCACTAGGAAACATAAGGACCATTGACCAAAAGCTAAACACTTGATCAAAAAGAGAGGCTTTAAAGAGTCTGATGAAGCCAGGTGGAGCACTTTAGAGAAATAAATAGTTGTTCTAGGGGGTTGGGCAGATCCTGAAGGCACAGTCTCCTGTGATATGGCAATAAAATGAGGGTGCATAAAAGACTAGAGGTCAAGGAACAGAACATTCTTGGAGGGGTTCAGAGCAGAGGAAACTGAATTTGAACTTAAAAATGAAGCAAGTACCAGATGACAATCCAACATTGGTCACCAGACCCAGATGTGATGTGCGCATGGGGCTCAAGATGAGTGAAGGTTAATGAGTATTCAAGGACAAAAGCTACCTAAATAAACAATGGACTAGTTGAATCTGGATCCAACAAAGGCATGGATCAATTCAGCAGACATTGAGCTGGGTTTGGGGAGGTGGGGGAGAGACAAACCAGATCCTGTGCCAGGTTCTTCACCCTGCAGCTGAGATACTGAGTGGGTTCAGCATTTTATATTTTGTTTCTTTTCCCTACATGTAGCTTGTTCAGTCTCAGTATCTAAGTGACACGCGATTTTGCTTTGATATCACTTAAGTTCCATCTTAGCCTATTCATCCACTAAAAACCCAATTCAATTGAGGTTCTATTAAAGAGGTGTGTGTTGTGAGGCAAATGAAACTTTACACTACTCGTAATTTACTTAACTTTATTTAAGCTTTAAGCAACTTATTTCTTTAATACATAAACTCAGAAACGTCTGGCCAACATGGCTGATTCCGCAGGTCTTTCCCGCCTGAAATCTCCGCACATGCGCACACTCTAGAAAAGCCCAACACATGCGCACACTGTAGAAGAGCCCAACACATGCACACAAACGCCCACTTCAGTGTGTATGTAAAATGAGTAAGTGTAAAGTTATCTTTAAATACTATATGTGCCACATGATTTGACCTGAATACATTGATCATCGGGCACTGCAGTTCAGTTGAAAGTTGCCTCCTTCAGTAAGGTATGTTCTGCTAAAAGCTCCACCTCAAATTGTCTCTGTGTACAACAACAACAAAAAACATATTATCCCATTCTTGGATGTTGCCTCGAGGGAGTAGGAAGATGGGAAGAAAATAGAGCATGAGCTTCCATAAGTAGACCAGTGATAATTGCAAGCGGGAGAGGTAATGGATCAATTGGGAGCTCAAGGAAAACAAGCAGATTTTCCCGTTGTCTTGGAGACTGAACATGTGGGAATGCCCCTTTGGTGATCTGTGAGGTCCTTTTCATGGGAGATCCTTGGGTCCCATTGACCTTAAAAGGCAAAAAAGGCCAGAATGGAAAGCGGCCACAGAGGGGTCCTCCACTAGCAGGATGCTGAAAGCCCATTAGACACACCAGGAATTAATGTTACGCTCACTGACAGGGGCACAAACCCAAGCACTGGTGAACACATGGTCACGGCGAAGGGAACTGGTCTTCCAGTGATGTTGGTGATTGATGCAGGGGCAGATCACTCATTAATGGGTGGTGACACACAGTAGCAGTTGATGAGAACAACTCCATGGGTGAGCTGCGGTACTGTTCTGCGAGTGCTCTCCAGGGAACTCTTGCAGAGTTAATCATGGTCTGGTAGAAGCGCATGACGATAAAGCTGCCAGTGCTTGTGGACATACATGCATGGGACTACAAGAGTCAGTGTTGGGGTCTAGAAGTTCACTGGAAATGTATTATACCACTGAGCAAAAAGTGAAAATGTTTGGCTTTTAATTGGAGTAACATCCAATAGTCTGGAAATTTGAAGTCCCATGGGCACCAGATTACAGGAGCGTTACTGTGCATGTTTATTCTATTCAACAGCCTTGTGCACCCAGCGGGAAGTCTTCCTGAAAGAGAGTGTGAGTTAGAGACATGGTCTCTGCCTATCTTCAGGACCCGCACTCTCATTGAGTGAAGTCTTTCCCCACAATGGGGTCACTACAGAAATCCACACCAGAGATTACCGGTCCCAGTTAAACTTCTTCTTTAAATTGCCAGGTATGATATTATGAATCTTCAAATTACAGAGAATGGTCTGTACGACTACATGAAAATAGGGACTTGGCACGAAGGTTTGCTGGACCTAGATGACAACAAGCTTCAGATGAATATGACCAAGATGGTGCGTTCTGTATGTAGTGATCCATGCACCATAGGACAGATTAAGGTGAGTTCAACCAACGTTGGGCCACAGGCCACTCTGATGGTTGGCCAACTTGCTGGGATCAGCTACCGCTTCCAATTGGATTTTGTTTCCCTTTTATTCAATGGGAACCTAGAGTAAAAAAGTAATTTCACTCTGTCAGTGGTCACTCTCTCTGCTCTCTCCATGTACTGCTAGGTGATTCCCAACATTTCCTCATGTTCTACCAAGGTGTTCTCTCCCTTTCTTTCTGTCTTGGGCAGGTTATCCGGAAGGGGGAGGTGAGTTGCTGCTGGATATGCACAACATGCAAGGAGAATGAATACATGCAGGATGAGTTCACGTGCAGAGCCTGTGATCTGGGCTGGTGGCCGAACCATGACCTCACAGGTAACAACATTTTCAGGGAGCTGGCCTGTGGTATGGGCAGCACCCCTGCAATGGGACACCTCAGGGGGCTGTGGAAGGTCCCATGTCCCATTATTAATAGCCAGGGCAATGAGAAGATCTTTTCTCAACTTTCGAATAAAGTCATCTGTCCATTCCCTCCACAGATGCGGCTTGACCCACTGAATTCCTCCAGCACTTTGTGTTTTGATCACTATGCATTTGAATGTGGTTGGCAAATCGGGATTTTCTCACTTGTCATCCAGTGATCCATAAACAGGATCATGAAGTTTGATAATCCTTCATGCCAGGTATCTTATTATTGATGAGTAGTCGATGAGAGCAGCTGTTGGCTTCATTTCCCAGATTCACTCTGAGAGTCTTCATGTTCTTCTAGATTGATGGGCCTTTAGATGTTTTAAAAATGGGTCAGTTTTCCCAGCCATTCAACAAGAATAAAATACCTCAACCTGAGATACTATAAGGTGTTGAAAATGTGCACAAAAAGTAAAGTGAAAACAGCTTACATTTTAGCACTAAAATACTTAACAGGAACATTTCAACTAAAATTTGGCAGCAAATCACTTAAAGAGATAAGCAATTTTTAAAATAAAGACACAGAGGGTTGGTGTAACTCAACAGGTCAGGCAGTATCTCTGGAGAACCTGGATGGGTGACGTTTTGAGTTGGGATCCTTCTTCAGACTGATTATAGTTGTTTGTTATGTGGTCTGTTTAGTTTATTATTGTCATGTGTACCAGCGTACAGCGATAAACTTTTTTATTGCATGCCACACAGTCACCAAAAAGACTATACATGATTAGAATCAAGCCGTCCACAGTGTACAGATGCAGGATAAATGGAATAACGTTTAGTGCAAGATAAAGCCCAGTAAAGTCCAATTAAAGAGAGTTTGATGGTTTTCAATGATTGTAGGTTAGGATTGCTCTCTGGATGGTGATAGGATGGTTTGGTTGCCCTATAACAGCTGGGAAGAAACAATCCCTGAATCTGGAGGTGTGTATTCTCAAACTTCTGTACCTCTTGCCTATTGGGGAAGGGGAGAAGAGAAGAGGGAGAGACCAGGGTGAGACCTATACTTGATTATGCTGGTGGCCTTTCTGTGGCAGCATGAAGTGTAGATGGAGTCAATGGAAGGAAGGTTGGTTTGCGTGATGGTCTGGGCTGCATTCACAACTTTCTCCAATGGAAAGGGGGAAGAATGCTGGAAGAGAGGAGAGGAAAGCGTGGCAGGTAACAGGTGTACACAGGCAAGGGGGAGTTTTGATAGGCAAATGGTTGGACAAAGACCAGAGATGAAATAAGGGTGTGAGACAAAAGGATTGAAGAGTGGTGAATTGTGAAGCCAGAGGAAGGAATGTAGTTGGAGGGGAGAGGAGAAATATGTGCGAGTTTAGGAGGGGCACATGGTGGGGGGGGGGGGGGGAGAAAGAGGGGAGGTTGTTAGTTTACCTAAAAATGGAGAATTCAATGGTCATACTGTTGGGTTATAAGCTATCCAAGTGGAATAAGAGGTGCTGTTCCTCCAGTTTGCATGTGGCCTCACTTTGGTAATGGAGGATGTCCAGGACAGAAAGGTCAGTATGGGAATAGGAAGGGAAGTGAAAATGGTTCGCAACTGGGAGATCCGATTTTAAATATTAAATAGTTTTTAAATATTATTTTGACCTTTTATTTCTTTCTATTGTTGCACAGCTTGTCAAAGGCTTGCTGTGAAGCACCTGCACTGGAGCGATGTGGAGTCTGCTATCGCCGTGATCTTCTCCTGCCTAGGGATCCTTGCCACCATGTTTGTCACTCTCATCTTCATGCTATATCGGGACACACCGGTGGTTAAGTCCTCCAGCCGGGAGCTCTGCTACATCATCCTGGCCGGCATCTTCCTGGGCTACATCTGCCCGTTCACACTGTTGGCCATGCCGACTTTGGCTTCCTGCTATTTCCAGAGGGTCCTGGTGGGACTCTCTGCCGCCATGTGTTACTCCGCCTTGGTGACCAAAACCAACCGCATCGCCAGGATCCTGGCCGGAAGTAAGAAGAAGATCTGCACGAAGAAGCCCAGGTTCATGAGCGCCTGGGCCCAACTGATCATTGCTTCCATACTGATCAGCGTTCAGCTGACCATTGTGGTCACACTGCTGATTCTGGAGCCCCCTAACCCTGTCCTTTCCTACCCCAGCATCAACGAGGTCTTCCTCATATGCAACACGAGCAACCTGGGCATGGTGGCTCCCCTCGGGTACAACGGGCTGCTCATCATGAGCTGCACCTACTACGCCTTCAAGACGAGGAACGTCCCCGCCAACTTCAATGAAGCCAAGTACATAGCCTTCACCATGTACACAACCTGTATCATATGGCTGGCTTTCATCCCCATCTACTTTGGCAGCAACTATAAGATCATCACCACCAGCTTCTCGGTCAGTCTAAGCGTGACGGTGGCCCTGGGCTGCATGTTCACGCCGAAGATCTACATCATCATCGCCAAGCCTGAGCGCAATGTCCGCAGTGCGTTCACCACCTCGGACGTGGTGCGCATGCACGTGGGTGACGGGAAGGTGGCTTGCAGGTCCAACAGCCTGCTCGACATGTTTAAAAGGAAGAAAACTACTGCCAGCAACGCGAGGTAAGGAGCTCCAGCCTTGCACGGAGAGAACCCTGTGTTTTAATGTATAATCATTCCTCTCACTCAGTCATGCGTGCTTCTGTGGTGGGGACAGTACAGAGATGCAAAAGACAAGATACTGGGATCCATAGCTCCATTGTGTTAAACTTGGCAATTGGCACTCAAATTGATTCGCTCATCTTCAGGGATGGGATCTTACCTGGCTGGCATGTGGCTCCTGGCCCACTGGATGCAGCTGGTGTTGCCCACATTCCCAAAAGTAAATATTTAAACAATTGTAGCAGTATAGTCCACTGAACAACCTGTCACTTGTCTGGTTAAGGATCACTGTTGTGACCATCCCTTGGGGCAAAACATAGGCCTGCATGTGAAGAACTTTCTCCTCTTCCCTCCTCCTTCTCCGGATGTCTGTTTTAAATTAATGACCCCCAACCCCTTCTCATTGGCTCTCTAACCAATGAAGGAAAGTTCTTCCTATTCTTGTCAGGTGGCCTTTAAAAAAAAAAAAGAACTCCTTTAAACCTGCTGTACTAGTGGAAATGGTCCGCGTACCGCAACTCTCTGCCTGCATCAGAAGTGCTCGTAGAGATTCAAACTGAAGAAGGGTCTCGACCCGAAATGTCACCTATTCCTTCGCTCCATAGATGCTGCCTCACCCGCTGAGATTCTCCAGCATTTTTGTCTACCATAGAGTATCAAATGTACTTTGTCCCAGGATTTTTGTAATTAAATCTTGTGCCTAATATCATGGTAAACACTCCTAGCGGGGCAGATTTCATACCAGGAACAAGGGACAGAAAGCTTCAGCTATAATAGCACTATCACCCTGTACCAAAACATATTATTTAAAAAATATATTTGTTACTTCATAAAATGGACCTCAAGGGAGAGTCAAGAGCGTTACTGGCCAAGTCAGCATTTATTCTCCATAAGTAAAAGCCCCTGAGCTGAGGGGGTTCAGAGTCAAGCGCGTTGCTTCCTTCCCTGAAGGACACTGGTAAATCAGATGGGATTTTACAACAATCCTGGACTTTACTGCTCCCGAGAGTGGCTTTAGTTTTAAATTCTAGATTAAAAAAAAATATTACTTGAATTTAAGTCCCCCAGTTGCCATGTGGGCTTCCAACTCATGTCTCTCTATCAGCTGTCCCAAATCCCACTGCTGGTTCACCAATGTGTCCTTGACATCAGGTCAACTGAAGACTCAGGCAATCTACTGTTCACACCCTCTTAACACACCTCAATTCTCCCAATCATCCATCCTGATCTCTTAATTTTCCTCAGAGCTGCCAGCATCTGTACACTCTCTGTCATAAAACACCACTACTTTATTTGTCTGTCCCGCTGCGTTACTCCAGCATTTTGTGTCTATCTTTGTTTTAAACACGCATCTGCAGTTCCTTCATACACATACTAATTTATTTGTTCCTGTTTCATGCACCTTTCTCTCCACTAGTTAGATCTTGTTTTCAAATCTCCATCAATTCTCCGCCACCATTATGTTGATCGTTTTTCAAAAAAGCATCAAAAAATTGATGCTTTAAACTAATCTGTTTTTTTTCCCCATCACACTCATCAATGGCCACTTTCATAAAATATTCCCAAGTTCTCAGTGTGAGTCTGGTACAGTAATATTCAGCTAAGGCAGGAGAAGACATCACAGTGAACCTGATCTGCCCCAACACAAGGACTGAGGTGCATGTTCTCACACAGGCCACTGCTACTTGTTCGGTTGGAAGATATATTTTTGTATTCACAATCAGCAAATTTTCAGCCTGTTGCACCAATTTCCGTCACAGCCGTTGTGATGGGAACTCTCTGGTATTCTCTTTACACTGGCTGTGTTGGGAGGTCGCTGGTATTATTTGTCTGGCCATGTGGTCGACACAGCCACACAAACAGCTATTAATTAAGATAAGATAGACTCAGGAGTATCAACAGTCAAAGAGAACTTGCAAGAGTAAATTGTCACCAGATTCCAAGCAAAATCAGATGGGGAAATATGGAGTAGTAATTTTGATTCAGCCAAACAAGGTGATTTGGATGAGAATTTGTACATTACTGGCATGACATTATTGCTGATTTGTGTGTTCACATTTTGCAGAGAAAAGTTATTTACTGTTTCTTGTTGAACCTCATCTTACTGGTTGTTTTTTCAGTTAACCTTTGGGAGGCAAGGTACAAATATCTGATTCCTGGAGAAACAAGGAACTGCAGAAGCTGGTTTACCAATGAAAGACACAAAATGCTGGAGTAACTCAACGGGTCAGGCAGCATCCCAGGAGAACATGGATAGGAACCAAAATGTCACCTATCCATGTTCTTCAGGGTTGCTGCCTGACCCACTTAGTTACTCCAGTATTTTGTATCTTTTCTTATATCTGATTCCTAACACAAATTGGGATTATTGTAGCTCCGCGGATTAAAGTATTAGCTAAATTTGTTCAGCATGGGCATACCCTTTCAACAAAGATGCCCTTGGCACTTACAAAATATGCTCACACTCAGGAGCATATGTAAGCATATAAATTGTAACACCAGAGCAGCTTGCATCCAGGCTGTAACTAACCATTGAAATTTTGATACCACTGATATTTTGAAAGTGTTTCAAATGTAAGATTGCTGTAATAACTTGTAATGATGCAGGGCCAGCTACTGATGCAAAGTATGGGCCAAAAATAGCTCTGACATCGGGTTGTGCCCAAAAGGGCACAAAGTGCTGGAGTAACTCAGCGGGTCAAGCAGCATCTCTAGAGAACATGGATAGGTGACAATTTGGATCGGGACCCTTCTTCACACTGATTATGGGGGGGGGGGGGGGGGTAGAAAGCTGAAAGAGAAGAGAGGCAGGATAAAGCATGTAAGGTAATAGATGGACACAGGTGAGGAGGGGTGGGGGGGGGGTTGATAGGCAGATGATTGGGACAAAGGCTGGAGATTAAACAAGAAGGTGTGAGACTCGGGTTGTGCTTTCTCCTTATAGATAATACATCTACAGACCTTCTTCCCTGCTTGAACATAACCCACGGAAATGGAGCAGGTCAACCACACTTTATGTAAACATTCTTGCACATAATGGGGCAGGGAAAAGGGAAAGGTAGTCATGTGGATCAAACGCAGAGGCCGTAGCATCCTTCTCTCACATGACACACTCTCTTGCTCAACCAACAAACAACACTCATGGTCATCAATCAACACTGTCTTTGAAGGTATGACTTACAATGACTTACAATTTTATCAGCACTGTAAGTGGAAAAGTCTTCCAACACCTCAGTGGCCCAGGAGAAAAACCCCACGGCACCCAATGACTCTCACAAAAATACACGGTGCATCAGCGCAGCTGTGAAAGGCAGTCAGTGAGTTACAAGAGGAAGTTGTCAAGGCAGATACAGTTACAGTATTTAAAATACGTTTGGACAGATACATGGATAGGATAGACAGTGGGATATGAGCCAACCAGGCAAATGGGATTAGCTCAAGTAAATTAACTTGGTCGGAATGGCCAAATTGGGCTGAAGGGCCCGTTTCCGTACTATTTAAATCTATGATTCGAAGATACATCATCAAGTTCTGTTGTATGTAAAAAGTGTGCACTGCCCTGAGTTGATCCCTATAACTCTGGGTTTTTTTTCTCTTATTTAAATTTCCTATTTCCTTTGAGGCAATTAATTCCAAACTACAAAAACTATTTTCTTTTACATTCTTCTGCCACTGATACTGACCTTGCTGGCAGATGGAACAGTTTCTCTTTCCTTATTTTATCCAAAGCCGGATGAGGGTTGCAGTCTGGCTGGAGAGATTGCTGGAGATTTTATGAGATTTTATGAGATTTTAATCACATAATGTCTTCACCCTGCTCAGTGAAACTGCCTTTTGCCTTTTCTCCAACATTCTCTGCTATCTAAACAAAATTCGAAAATCAGTACGACCTACAAAGTGTTTTAATGCCTTTGTGGTTTTTTTCTGGAGTTGCTCACAAAAATATAAGGGAGATTAATTCACTAATTTCAAGAGATTTTACACATAGGCAAAGTTTAAGTTTAGGTTTATATTGACTTGTGTACTGAGGTACATTGAAAAGTGTTGTTTGGCATGCATGCAAAACAAATCAGATGATACTATACATAAATACAATCTAGCTAAACTCAAGTAAGGAAAATAGTGCATCCGTGGATAACAAGGGAAATCAGGGATAGTATCAAAGCAAAAGATGATGCGTACAAATTAGCCAGAAAAAGCAGCATACCAGAGGACTGGGAGAAATTCAGAGACCAGCAGAGGAGGACAAAGGGCTTAATTAGGAAAGGGAAAATAGATTATGAAAGAAAACTGGCAGGGAACATAAAAACTGACGGCAAAAGTTTTTATAGATATGTGAAGAGAAAGAGATTAGTTAAAACAAATGTAGGTCCCTTGCAGTCAGAAACAGGTGAATTGATCATGGGGAACAAGGATATGGCGGACCAATTGAATAACTACTTTGGTTCCGTCTTCACTAAGGAAGACATAAATAATCTGCCGGAAATAGCAGGGGACCGCGGGTCAAAGGAGATGGAGGAACTGAGTGAAATCCAGGTTAGTCGGGAAGTGGTGTTGGGTAAATTGAATGGATTAAAGGCCGATAAATCACCAGGGCCAGATAGGCTGCATCCCAGAGTACTTAAGGAAGTAGCTCCAGAAATAGTGGATGCATTAGTGATAATTTTTCAAAACTCTTTAGATTCTGGAGTAGTTCTTGAGGATTGGAGGGTAGCAAACATAACCCCACTTTTTAAGAAGGGAGGGAGAGAGAAAACGGGGAATTACAGACCAGTTAGTCTAACATCGGTAGTGGGGAAACTGCTAGAGTCAGTTATTAAAGATGGGATAGCAGCACATTTGGAAAGTGGTGAAATCATTGGACAAAGTCAGCATGGATTTACGAAAGGTAAATCATGTCTGACGAATCTTATAGAATTTTTCGAGGATGTAACTAGTAGAGTGGATAGGGGAGAACCAGTGGATGTGTTGTATCTGGACTTTCAGAAGGCTTTCGACAAGGTCCCACATAAGAGATTAATATACAAACTTAAAGCTCATGGTATTGGGGGTTCAGTATTGATGTGGATAGAGAACTGGCTGGCAAACAGGAAGCAAAGAGTAGGAGTAAACGGGTCCTTTTCACAATGGCAGGCAGTGACTAGTGGGGTACCGCAAGGCTCAGTGCTGGGACCCCAGCTATTTACAATTTATATTAATGAACTGGATGAGGGAATTGAAGGCAACATCTCCAAGTTTGCGGATGACACTAAGCTGGGGGGCAGTGTTAGCTGTGAGGAGGATGCTAGGAGACTGCAAGGTGACTTGGATAGGCTGGGTGAGTGGGCAAATGTTTGGCAGATGCAGTATAATGTGGATAAATGTGAGGTTATCCACTTTGGTGGCAAAAACAGGAAAGCAGACTATTATCTAAATGGTGGCCGATTAGGAAAAGGGGAGATGCAGCGAGACCTGGGTGTCATGGTACACCAGTCATTGAAAGTAGGCATGCAGGTGCAGCAGGCAGTGAAGAAAGCGAATGGTATGTTAGCTTTCATAGCAAAAGGATTTGAGTATAGGAGCAGGGAGGTTCTACTGCAGTTGTACAGGGTCTTGGTGAGACCACACCTGGAGTATTGCGTACAGTTTTGGTCTCCAAATTTGAGGAAGGACATTATAGCCATAGAGGGAGTGCAGAGAAGGTTCACCAGACTGATTCCTAGGATGTCAGGACTTTCATATGAAGAAAGACTGGATAGACTCGGCTTATACTCGCTAGAATTTAGGAGATTGAGAGGGGATCTTATAGAAACTTACAAAATTCTTATGGGGTTGGACAGGCTAGATGCAGGAAGATTGTTCCCGATGTTGGGGAAGTCCAGGACAAGGGGTCACAGCTTAAGGATAAGGGGGAAATCCTTTAAGACCGAGATGAGAAAAAACTTTTTCACACAGAGAGTGGTGAATCTCTGGAACTGTCTGCCACAGAAGGTTGTTGAGGCCAGTTCATTGGCTATATTTAAGAGGGAGTTAGATGTGGCCCTTGTGGCTAAAGGGATCAGGGGGTATGGAGAGAAGGCAGGTACGGGATACTGAGTTGGATGATCAGCCATGATCATATTGAATGGCGGTGCAGGCTCGAAGGGCCGAATGGCCTACTCCTGCACCTATTTTCTATGTATCGATGTAAGTACAACTACAAAGTGGAAGATACAGAGTGTAGAATATAGCATTGTAGTACACCAGTTACATAGACAAAGTCCAATGTCTGCAATGGGGTAGAGGTAAATAGGACTGCATCCTAGCTTATGGAAGGACAATTTAGAATGCAGATAACTGAGGAGGAGAAGTTGTTCCTGAGTCTGGTGGTGTGCACTTTCAATCATGGAGGCACAGTAGGTAGTGTTGCTGCTTCACAGATCCAGTGTTTGATCCTGTCCACCGGTGCCGTCTGTGTGGAGTTATCATGTTCTCCCCTTTTGCACATGGGTTTTCCCTGATGCTTTGGGTCTAAAGACCTTTTCCTCTGATGGTCCTGTTGTGGGTATTAATGGCCGATTGGAAAAGCTGTGGTGAAGGCCTCCCATGTGTCAGTTGGGAGGAGGTAAAAGTTTGGTCATCCCTCTGATTTTTTATCTGATTATCTCTCACAATTTCAAAACTGACCAGGTCTCATTAGTAAATCTGAAAATGAACATGAAACAAAATCGCATATCAATATGAAATGCAGTAAATATGTACTTGGAAAATTGATATTAGAGACAGAACCGTATTGTTTTTAATTTACCTATGGTGAACAGGGGTTACAGGGGTAGGGAAGGAATATTATAGGCAGGGTTGAAGGGATGGAACACAGTGGGGTGGGAATGATGAGACTTGATTTGAAGATATGTGTGAAGGTAAGACAAGTAAACAGCTAAAACCAACAAGCGCCAGTCAAAATGAGTCAAGCTAAGACAGCACTCTTTCTCATATTCAAGGTGAAGCCGTTAATCAGGAATGTGGAAAAGAAAGTTTCATTTGTGGCAACAGAAGGTGACCCAAATTCAGGTTGTCATAATAGAAACAGCCCCAGGGATCACTGTGTGACTGGGAACACCTTGGATGCACGATTGATTCAGAATTGCCAACCTCTTCTCAAAACCTTTCCACACAGCAATAGTTTTTAAAATGGCATCAAGACGAAGAAAGTATTTTCCGTTTCTAACACAGCACTTTTTGTAACTCGTAACATAACAGAATTGAGACTTACGAAATTTCGTCTGTGGTCACTTTGAGAGTAAAGAAGCGCAGTAGCTATTTCACATAGAAAGCTCCCACAATCAGCCAGGGAATAAACGGCCCCATTATCTGCTCTTGGTTGGAAGGGTCAAGGATAAAGGACACCAAGAAACACCACTGCTCCTTTCACAAATAGTGGTGTTAAATAACTGAAGTCCATCCGAGAGGGCAGGTAGAGCCACAGTTTGAGGTACCATTTGACGGATGTATCTCCGGCAGTGTGGCACTCCTTTGGTATCACAGTATAGGGAATGCAGAAGTACGGGTACCACAGTAGCATCTGCTGACAAACCCGAGAGCTTCAGAGCATAAATAGAGGTGGGGATGGGGGCGGGGCGGGAGAGGGCGGTTGGTGCAATAGGGAGGAGTTATTTGACACTTTTTTTTGTCTGCTTACTCAGGAATGGAAGAACAGTCTCCTATCGTGCAGTGTCCCCGAACAAGCACCTGCATCACTATCCCCACCTCTTCCGAGCACAGCTACACACGGCCCGAAAGATGTAAATAGAGAGAGGTTGAGGAAGGAGTGCAGGGTGAGTCATGTAGCATGGATGTGAAGGTGCAAGCACAGTTGCTATTGGCTGCCTGGCTCCTTCCATTCGTTCAGTAGCAAGGAGTTCTGATCCTGCAGACCCTGTCCTCAACCAGAGATGTACGGGATTGTGCAGTTGAGTCACTTGTGTCAGTGCAAAATATCGCTGTACGGTCTGGTGAGGAATTGCATGTTGGATCTGCAGGGTCAGAGATGGACATAGATCTCTGCTACCACAGCACACAACAACACTCTGGGGAAAAGGAATGGGTGACGTTTCTGGTTGAGATCCTTCTTCAGACTGAGAGTTAGGGGAGAGGTAAAATTGAGGTACGAAGAAGTACAAAGAACAACCCCATTATCTGCTCTTGGTTTGATAAATGATAGCCAGGGCACCAAGGATCTTTTCACACATTTTTGTTCTTTGTACCTCTTCATATCTCTATATCCCTCTCCCCTCACTCTCAGTCTGAAGAAGGGTCTCGACCCAAAACGTTACCTATTCCTTCTCTCCAGAGGTGCTGCCTGACCAGCTGAGTTACTCCACCATTTTGTGTCTATCTTTGGTGTAAACCAGCTTCTGCAGTTCCTCCCGACACACAGCACTCGCTGTTTATGTGCAGAGTACTCATCAGCTAGCTCGTTGACACAATGTGAGCAAATATTAGCCCGACCCCAGTACAGCTGTGAGATCTAATCTGAGGATGTTCCCCAGGCCACCTGAACCACTAGGAAATCAGACGCTGGTAGCCTTGAGGGCAACATTCAAATCCACACACCTGCCTCAACTTCAAATCAGGTTGTGACATGTCTAGTGTGGGAATGGAAGTAGGGTGCTGGCTATTGAGTTGTTCTCACACTTGGCCTGCAGCTCCCTTATAGTTACAATTAGAGGAAGGCCATTTGGCCCACGGGTCCATGCTAGCTCACAGAGCAACCCCATCCCCCCATTAATTCTGTAGGAAGGAACTGCAGATGCTAGTTTAAAACACTTTAACTCCCCCTCCCATTCCTACACTGACTTTTCTGTCCCAGGCCTCCTCCATTGTCAGAGTGAGGCCCAGTGCAAATTGGAGGAACAGCACCTCATATTTCGCTTGGGCAGCTTACACCCCAGCGGTATGAACATTGATTTATCTAACTTCAAGTAACGCTTGCTTCCTCTCTTTCTCCATCCCCTCCCCCTTCTCAGTTCTCAGACCAGTCTTGCTGTCTCCTACTACATTTTATCTCTGTTACCTTCTCCCAATTAACAATGATCTATTCTACATTTTCCTTGATCTCCATTCCCTTTGTCTTGTTTTCCCAATTTACACTTCCTTATCTGAAGAAGGGTCTCGACACAAAATGTCACCCATTCCTTCTCTCCAGCGATGCTGCCTGTCCCGCTGAGTTACTCCAGCATTTTGTGTCTATCCCCCATTAATTCTCCCTGGTACATATTCTCATCAACTCCACCAGATTCAACCATCTATTGACAGTAGGGATATGTCCCAATGGTCAAGTAACCTAACCATCCTTAATCTTTGGAATGTGGGAGAAAAGCAGAATACCTGGAGGAAACCCAGGAAGAGCGTGCAAACTCCGCACAAATAGCAGCAGAGGTCGGGAATGAACATGGGTAGCTGGAGCTGTGAGGCAGAAGCTTTAGGAGCCGTGCCAATGTACCAGCACCGCCCCCCTCCATTTTCACCCCAAAAGCAACAAGTCAATAGGACAAGGCAGCCCCATCTGCCCCAGACTCACCTGTAACTCACTCACTCCTGGGGAGATTGTGCGCCTACAATGTCCCAACAGGTGGTTGATGTCTCAGGATGGACAACACAATTACTCCTTCTGCAGATCAGGAAAGGATAACACTGGGGAAGTTGATGCTGAGAAAATAGACCATATTGAGACAAGACAAATTCAGTAGGTTTGAAGCATATCCAATCAGTTAGTTGGTCAGGATAAACCCAGAGCCCCACAAAATGTGGGCGTTGAAAAATAGATAGAACATAGAAGAGAACAGTACAAGAACAGGCCTATCGGCTCACAATATGTGACGAACATGTGGCTAAGACCAATTCTTATCTGCCTGCAATTAATCTATATCCCTCAGTTCCCTGCATATCCATATTGCTATCCCAAAGTCTCTTAAATGCTACTATTGTATCAGCCTCCACTCCCAACCCTGGCAGCGTGTTCCAGGCACTCACCACCTCCTGTATAAATAACTCCGTACATCGCCTTTAAACTTTGCCCCTCTGACCTTAAAGATTTGCCCACTGGTATTTGAATTCTCCATCCTGGGATAAAGGTTCTGTCTATCCTATCTCTGCCTCGTATAATATCATATACTTCTATTAGGTTTTCCTGCATCCTCCAGCATTCCAGTTGAATTAACTGCATTTATTTAGCACCAACCCAGAGAGATTTATGTCCATTGAAGAATCACAGTTGCAATGTTGGAAACATAGAAAGTGAGTTCCGAACCGTAAGGTCCCACCAATAGAATGAGTAAATTCTGACTTCCCTGAGTAATGAGTGGGCTCATCTCGACTGACGTCTGTAAGTCGATTTTATCCATGTTGAAAAATACACAAAAATCATTCCATGTGGTAACCATAACTCCACAATATTGTAATGAATCAATAGCACATAAGACTGATAGGACAGAGCAAGTACTAGGAGGGCATAGAGAGAGAGAGGAACAGATGTATATATGTACGTTGGACTTTATAATTTAATAATATTATGGCAGCACGTTCGAATGCAGGGATATCCATAACTTGGGCGTTTGTAACCCGAGGATACCTGTAAGCAGTTTTAGCAATATTTATTGAGGGAAATACCTTGGCCAAATCACCTGAGATTACATTCCATGTCCATGGTGAAAAATGCCATGTGATTTTTCACATTCATCTAAGCTCCTGATTCGCCTGACTTACTTACTTACTGCCTATTATGCTTCCTGGCATGCAGGGCAGCAACAAAGGTCCTCCACTCCTTGTTGATTCCTTCAGTTGCTGTTTCCGTAACATATTTGTTTTACGAGACAGGGTTGTTAGCCCTGTGCTCAACCTCCAACCTGGAGGACCAGTGGATCGTTCTTCGTCTCGCCTCTACCCTTCGACCTGTCCAGCATGGGAGACCCTAACAGGAGACAAATCTCCCGCTGGCATAGCTCTAGGGGTCACTGAGACACACAAGCTCCCCGACCACGATAAGGTTGCAATCCAACGGGGAGGATTAGCCTGAGGCCACATGCAAATTGGAGGAACGGCACCTCATATTTTGCTTGTGCAGCTTACAATACCGTGGTATGAACGTTGGTTTTTCTCATTTCAAGTAACTCCTGTGCTAACATGGGCATTGTTTTGGCAGTTCAATATGAAAGTGTTCAGATAAAGCTTCTGAACGGAAAAACTAGCACAGGTTGCGACTTTATCGGAGTCTCGCACAACCAACTGCATTTCTGTCCTGCCAATTATTTACTGTAAAACTCTGCTAATCGGGAATGGGAAGTTCTGATGGTCTGGCATCTGTCTCACGGTTTGTTCCGGAATGTGAGCAGGGGGTGCGGAATGTGATCGGGAAGTGTGACCCGGGATGGATCTGGACCGTTTGCTGCGTGTCTGTCTCCGGAGCTGGGGATGGGGCCCAGAACACGTTTGGTCACGAGGATGAGGCAGTTTGGAGCCTAAGTGAGGATCTAGAATGTGTAGGAAGGAACTGCAGATGCTGATTTAAACCGAAAATGCTGTGGTAACTCAGCAGGACAGGCAGCATCTCTGGATAGAAGGGATGGGTGACGTTTCGGGTCGAGACCATTCTTCAGGCTCAACCCAAAACTTCACCCAATCCTTCTATCCAGAGATGCTGCCTGTCCCGCTGAGTTACTCCAGCATTTTGTGTTGATCTTGAGGATCTAGAATGCTTGTATATTTCCCACTCCCTTTAAACTTACTGAATTCGCTGGCAAATTTATAATGCCGCTGGGTAACATGTAAAAAAAAGTGATATCAAATCAAGTTTATTGTCACATGTACAGTGAGGTGCAGGTACAATGAAAAACATGCTTGCAGCAGCATCACAGACACACAGACTCAGACAGCACACAAAAACAAATTATACATAAATTACACATAGATTCTACAAGACGTGAAAAGACTGTGCAAAAATAGACAAATAAGTTCTTAGTTGTGCAAGAGGTCATTTGTGATGTTTTGTTGCCGCCATAGATTAGGGCTGTGTGAGTTAGTTCCTGATAGTTATAGGAAAATAGCTATCCCTGAACCTGATGGTGTGAAACTTCAGGCCTCTGTTCTTCCTGCCTTATGGTAGCAGTGGGAAGAGGGCATGGCATGTATGGTATTCCTTAATAACAGGTGCCACCTTCTTCAGGCAGTGCCTCATGTAGATGGTGGGACTGCAGTGCCTATGCTGGACCAGGCTGAGTCCATCACTCTCTGCAGTCTCTTGGGCACTAAAAAAAATAACATTCAAAAGTCCAGAAAAGCTAGTCCAGCATGCCCGAAGCCCCGAGAGTGCAGGATTATCGGAGTTTTACTGTACATGTTTATTTAACAATATTGTGTTCCCAGGAATATCATCCTCAATGAGTGTGCTAATTAAAGACTTGGTGATGAAGTCAGTCTCTCGATCTTTGGGACCTGCACTCAGTATTGTGATGTACTGTACCTTATTGTGCCCTGATCTCAGCCTCCTGCACCTCTTGCAATATACTTCCTTGTGATCAGGTGGTGGTGACCCCTGAGACCTTGTAAAAAGAACAATATCAATCTCCAAATTGAATCAAAGTTAGACACAAAAAGCTGGAGTAACTCATCGGGTCAGACAGCATCTCTGGAGAAAAGGAATAGGTAATGTTTCGGGTTGAGACCCTTCTTCAGACTGAGAGTCAGGGGAAAAGGAAACGAGAGATATAAACGGTCATATAGAGAGATGTAGATGAAAGATATGCAAAAAAGTAACGATGATGAAGAAAACAGGCCATTGTTAGCTGTGGGCTAGGTGAAAATGAGTTACAGACAAGGAAACTCAACAAGAAGACTTTGAAATTAGACCTGGGTGGGGGAGGGATAGAGAGAGAGGGGTTATTTGAAGTTAGAAAAAACTAAATTCATATCTCTGGGTCGTAAGCTGCCCAAGCAAAATATGAGGTGCTGTTCCTCCAATTTGCATTAGCCTCACTCGGTCAATGGAGGAGGTCCAGGACAGAAAGGTCAATGTGGGAATTAAAGTGTTTGGCAACCAGGAAATCAGGTAGGCCCAGGCGGATCGAGCGAAGGTGTTCACCGAAATGATCGGCCAGTCTATGTTTGGTCTCGCCAATGTATAAGAGTCCACACCAGCAGTTCAGCATTGAGATTTCAGATAACCTTTCGCTGAGTTATCTGAAATGTGGTTCTCATATTCACTTTGTGCAGGATTTCACAACCAGCAATTTCTTCAGCACTTTGTTAAGGTACAGTTATTGGCCAGAACCCAGGGGAGAAATACATTTCTTCATACCATCGGAGGATTTTTTAAAAGTCCACCTATGAATGTAGGAAGGCCCTGGTTTACTGTATCTTCTGAAAGTCATCTCTGGCAGTAGTGCACTCCCTCAATGGCAGCCAAGAGTTTTGTGTTCATATTCTACTTATTGATATCTAAGTGTTATTCACAAGATCAGCACTAAGGATGGCACAGTGACGCAGCGGTAGGGTTGCTGCCTTACAGCGCCAGAGATCAGGGATTGATCCTGACTACTGGTGCTGTCTGTACGGAGTTTATACGTTCTCCCTGTGACCGCGTGGATTTTCTCCAGATGCTCCGGTTTCCTCCCACATCCCAGGTTTGTAGGCTAATTGGCTTCTGTCTAATTGTCCCTAGTGTGTAGGAATAGAGCTAGTGTATAGGTAGGTGATCGCTGGTCAGCACGGACTTTGTGGGCCAAAGAGCCTGTTATCATGCTGTATATCTAAACTAAACTAAAATTTATTGTTCATGCCTAAATGCCCGAGAGTAGATAATGCCTACTCACCTTCCTAGAGTCACTGACCTGTACCGCATGGAAACAGGCTATTCATCCCAAACAATCCATGCCCAACCAAGCTACTCCCACCTACCAGTGTCTGCCCCAAACCTTTGCAAAACATTCCTTTGCAAGTACCTGTCCACTTGTCTTTTAAGTGTTGAAATTGTACACGCTGCTACCATCTCCTCTGGCAGATCGTCCCATGTATGCATTGTCATCTGAGCCAGAAACTCGCCACTCAGATTTCTTTTAAATCATTCTCCTCTCATCTTAAAGCAATGCCCTCTAGTTTTAGATGCCACCACCCAAGGGAAAAGACTGTGGCTTTTCACTTTATTGATGCCCCTCAGCCTTCTTGAAGGCTGCAGTCCTGGTGAAAGTGCTTCCACGGTGCTGTTGGGGAGGGAGTTCCAGGATTTAAACCCAGTGTTGAGAAAGGACCAGCGATATATTTCCACATTTGGACGGTGTATGGCCTGCAGGGGAAGCAGCAGGTAGTGGTGTTCCCATGCCTTGTCCTTCTCGGTGGTAGAGTCTGCGGTTTGAGTAGCTTGGGTGAGTAGTAGCTGATCATTTTGTGGAAGACACACACTACAGCCACAATGAACCGTTGGTGGAGTGAATGAAGGATTAGGGTGGGTGATGGAGTGCCAAATAAACGCACTGCTTTGATCTGGATGGTGTCAAGATTTTTGGAACTACTCTCAAGGAGCAGAATCCGTCTGCAAACTTCTGATGGAGGCACGAATGTTACCACTGGAGTCACAGCTGGCACTTGCTTCCCACCTCACTCTATGGGCAGCCCAGTGCTGCTCAAATGGAAAGTTGTGATGGTATTATACTGATAGGCAGAACTTATCTTTCTGATGTAAAACAGAAGTGTTCAGTGAGGAAGCAGGTGCTGTGTGGCTGATTCAGTGCTTATAATTAAAGGGTATCTAATTGGCATATCATTCACGGCATTGCATTCTGTCCATGTTACTGTGTGCATGTAATAAATAATGGCTTAATCAACAACTTACTTCACTATCACTGCTCCCACTCCTGCCCATAAGGGTCCCTGCCCCATCACACCCATAATACCATCATCCCCAACATTTTCAGCACATTCACTCATCCTACTACATCTTTATCCTACCCGCATGCCCAACAACCCCTTACCCCAGCATATCTCCACCACACCCCACCCCAACCCATCTCCACAACCTCCCCTCCACCCAACCGCATCTACTCCCATGCCCACCTTTACCCTATTACCATACCACACCCCCAACTCACTCCAATACCACCACATCCTCACCACACCCTCAAGAAACCTATATCTCAAACACACAATTCCATCTCCTTTCTTTCTGGGGCCGAATGTAAAGTTCATTGTTATGATTGGGCAATTTTATGAAGACGGGTGCAGTTGTTTTCTTTTGGAACAATGGAGCCCGAGGAAAGTTTTTGAGAGGCCCAGACAAAGGGCGCAGGCAAAACAATTCCCTCAGTAGAGGTCAATAATTGGACTCCACAGATTTAAGGATTAGTGGAGGAATCTTTTTCAGCCACTAAATTGGGTTTGTAATTCAGCAAGCAAATGAGTGAAGGCAGAAGCTCTTATTACAGTAGATCTTTCCTACCATCAATGACAAGGCAGTAAAAAAAGAGCTGTTCTATCAGCAGGCAGAGGCCTAAGGAAACCTCTTTCTGTGCTGTAGATTTTTATATATCTTCCACTTCCTCTTTTTGACACAGCTGGGATTGTCCATGGAAGCATGAAATAGTGTGATTGAGCATGACCAGAGGGTAGATTTTGCCCAGACAACTCATCACTCTTCAGTCAGTCTGGTTACCGGTGTCAGATACTGTATATGGATAGGGTGGATTTAGAGGGATATAGGCCAATAGGACTAGCCCAGAATGGCAACTTGATCAGCATGGACAGGTTGGGCCAAAAAGCCTGTTTCCATGCTGTATAGTTCAATGACTTGACTGGTGGGGTGATTGATTCTGTCTGAAGAAGAATCTCGACGCGAAACGTCACCGATTCCTTTACTCCAAAGATGTTGCCTGTCCTGCTAGTTACTCCAGCATTTTGTGTCTATCATGGGTGATTGATCAGCTGGATAAACATCTGTATGTATTGTTCAGGGAATAGCTGAGTGGGCAGATAATGGGGACAGAGAGAGTAGTTGATTGACAGCTGGAAAATTTTGATGGCAAGAACAGGAAGACAGATTATTATATGAATGGTGTCAGATTAGGAAAAGGGGAGGTGCAACAAGACCTGGGTGTGCTTGTACATCAATCTCTGAAAGTAAGCATGCAGGTACAGCGGGCAGTGAAGAAAGCTAATGGCATGCTGGCCTTCAATCCGAGAGGATTTGAGTTTAGGAGGAAGGAGGTCTTACTGCCGTTGCACAGGGCCCTGGTGAGACCACACTTGGGGTATTGTGTGCAATCTTGGTCTCCTAATTTGAGGAAGGACATTATTGCTATTGAGGAGTGCAGCGTAGGTTTACCAGGTTAATTCCCGGGATGGCAGGAATGACATATGATGAAAGTATGGGTCGACTAGGCTTGTATTCACTGGAATTTGGGATGAGAGGGGATCTTATCGAAACATATAAAATTCTTAAAGGATTGGACAGGCTAGATCAGGGATGGGGAACCTTTTCATGTTGGAATGCCGCATTAAGTTAGCTGTAATCTCCTAGGTCTAACTTCAAGAAAATGAAAATAAAAATAGTTCATTCTAAAGTTAACTAACCTTTTAATGACTTTGTTGTGACTGCTTTTTGTGGGAAAGCATTTGAATATTTGGTTGCAACATGGAGGTACGCAATTTCAGATGATCTTCTAGATGGGTATCTGTCATTTGTGACCTTAAGGGCATCTTGATTTGGGTTAGGTTGGAGAATGTAGATTCACAGCAATAAGTGGTTGAAAAATAAGAAATCATTTTTCGTGCGGAGAAGATTATTTCGTTGAATCTTCTTTTACTCTTTGGTATTTTAAATACGTTCATTTTAAGATTAAAATTAAAATAATAAAAGAGACGAACAAAAACATATTAATAAAAATAAAACATATTACATATTATAATAAAACATATTAATAAAAATAAACAAAATTTGGATTCATTCAAAAGGCCGCACTTAATGGCCTAGAAAGCCGCATGCGGCCTTAAGGGCGCAGGTTCCCCACCCCTGGGCTAGATGCAGGAAAAATGTTCCCGATGTTGGGGGAGCACAGAACCAGGGGTCACAGTTTACGAATAAGGGGTGGGCCATTTAGGACTAAGATGAGGAAAAATGTTATCATCCAGAGAGTCTGTGGAATTCTCTGCCACAGAAGGCAGTGGAGGCCAATTCACTGGATGTTTTCAAGACAGAGTTAGATTTAGCTGTTACGGCTAAAGGAATCAAGGGATTATGGGGAGAAAGCAGGAATGGGGTACTGATATTAGATGATCAGCCATGATCATATTGAATGGCAGTGCTGGCTCGAATGGCCTACTTCTGCACCTATTTTTCTATGTTTCAATGTCTAGGTGGAATAAATAAAGAGAAGAATGAGGAACTGGATCATTGATTGACTGGCTAGTCTTACGAATGGGCATATTTCACACATGGTAGGATGGAAATATGAAAGGCTTGATGGGTTAATGGAGAGATGAAGTGTATAAAATGCATTCGATGAACAGACTATTTGGATATGGTCAGAAGGACGACAACAAGCTAACATCACATATGACCACAAATAGCTGGAGTAACTCAGCAGGACAGGCAGCATCTCTGGAGACAAGGAATGGGTGACCACCTGTGGCAAATTGACTAAATCCACAGAAAGATACTAACTATTTCAAGAACTGGATGGACAATTGTGTGTTTGGAAATAATGAATAAGCCAATGTGCTAAAGGACAAAAAGCTAGATAAACAAACAGGTGGCTGGCTCAGTATTTTGCTTTACACCTAATTTGCTGGCAGACTGAGGGGATTGTTGCCAAGTGGACAGACACATAGATGGATGGTAAATAGATTGGCCTGTCAGGTGTATGCACTGGATATTTCAGACAGGTGGGGAAGGACTCAATAGATACAGATTAGATAAACTAGGTTTACCAGTAGTTCAGCTAATTAGTCAAGGTGTAACTGAATGACCCAAATATAGCTGGCAGCTTAATTGGACGTGCATAGATTGATTTATGACAAGCTAAGTGGATGAATAGATTGTTTGTGGACTAATTGGTTGAATGATTTACTTGACAGGTGGTGGGATAAATGAATTCCCAGCTGAATGGTAGCATTGTTCACTGGATTAATCAGTGTCTAGATTGTTGAACAGAAATATGGGTCACTATCCATCTTGATGAATAACCCTGGATATCTTTGAAGATATCTGGTTGGATAGCTAGTTGGCTATCTATTTGGATATTAGATTGGATCGTTGGATGCTTGGTTGAATGGGTGGGTTGGATGTCCGAAGTAATGTTCAAACAAATGTATACTCAATGGCCTAGATGATTGGATATCTAGAGGTATATATTAGCACACAACAAAAGCTTTTCACAGTACCTCGGTACACATGATAATAAACTAAACAAACATATTCACGATAAACTAGCATAATTGCGTTTCTAGCTGGTTGTATATACTAATTGCTGGCTGCCTAAACAACCAATGGGAGAATAAATGTAAAGGAGCCAAGGAAATAAAATTGTTGAATGGACAGGATGTGTAGGAAGGAACTGCAGATGCTAGTTTACACCAAAGATGGACACAAAGAGCTGGAGTAACTCAGTGAGTCAGGCAGCATCTTTGGAGAAAAGGAATAAGTGATGTTTCGGGTGGAGACCCTTCTTCAGTCTGAAGAAGGGTCTCGACATGAAACGTCACCTATTCCTTAGTCTGAAAAAAGGTCTTGACCTGAAATGTCACCAATTCCTTTTCTCCAGAGATGCTGCCTGACCCCACAAGTTTACCTTGTGTCTACCTTTGTTGAATGGATAGCTGTACAAACCAAGATTTGACTGTGGAGAGATGATAATAAATAAGTAGATGGAGATTGAATGGTGAGCATGATCGATGGCTGGGAAAACAAGTGGACACATAACTTCCTATTTGACTGGTTGGGTGCAAAGGAGAATAGATGGAATTGAGAGGGGCAAATGGAATTGAGAGGGGCAAGGAATGGCTTTCCTTGATACAGTCTTCCAGAGTTCAGTAGAAACTGCATTGCATGAAAGAGAGATAAAATTGAATGAAACAGGAAATTTTCACTTGAAAAGAGAAGGATTCAAGAAACATTTTAACGTTTATTCCAAAGACCACTGTGAGTGTAAATTGGTCATAGTGCTCAATGATAAAATTCCTAGCTGCAGTAAAAGTTGTAGAAAATCCATTATCCAACAATGTGGAAATGCCGATGGTTTGCCATCTAGCTCACCAGGTAATATATGCCACACTCATATTCTGTTGTGGTGCTGCAAGAATTTCTGATATGTTTTCTCTGACATATGACAATAAATATATGTCATATGACAATCAAGACACTCTTGAATCTCTTCTCCCTTCTGACTAACCCAGTGCCCAGTTCCTATGCTGTACTCTGACACACCAGGCCCATTTCTCTTGCAACTAATCAGGACCCTGTTATAACTTGCCCTTTCAATGTATTATGATGTTGTTTAAAATGTGAATTAAAACCAAGTTGAGGTTTTAAGGTATCCAATTGGAACATCTGCTCATCTGTTAGCATGAAAGCCCCTAGTGTGCATATTTAATGGTCAAACAATGGCAAAGGGAGAGTGCCCTCACATGACTTGTCAAAAAAGGTTTTACAGGGTCTGTAATGGCCCTAACTTTGGCAACAGTTATGCCATCAAACAACTGAACGCCTCCTATTTCGCTTGGGCAGTTTACAACCCAGTGGTAGGAATTTTGAATTCTCTATATTTAAGTAACGGTTGCATCACCTCTTTCTCTGTCCCTCCCCCACCCTAGTCATCATACTAGTTTTATTATCATTCTGTTGAGTTCCACTGTCAGTATTAATTCGTTATCACCTATCCCACAGCCAATAATGGACCAATGTGTGCTCCACGTTTCCTTGATTATCGTTGCTTTCTGCATAACTTCCATTCATTTATCCTAAGTACCATCTATATCTCTCATTCCCCTTTCCCCTGACTCTCAGTCTGAAGAAGGGTCTCGACCCAAAACGTTACCGATTCCTTTTCTCCAGCAATGCTGCCTAACCCGCTGAGTTACTCCAGCTTTTTGTGACTGTCTTTGCTTTAAACCAATATCTGCAGTTCCTCCCTACACAGAATGAATGTCCAGTAAGATTAGAGAGTTTTCATCGGCCACAAAGACCCTGTAAAAGAGCACTCATTAGATTTCATCTTTTCAGACATTTTACAGAAACAATAGCGAACATGCACATGAAACTGGGGTTGAAGCTGAAAGATTAAAAATTGTTGACAGCATATTTTTCATTAATTTTAAACAATAGAATATTGTGCAAGACAAGATAAATGTGGAGAGGATGTGTTCTCTGTTGGAGAATCTAGAACGAAGGGTTCACTGTTTAAAATAAGGGTTCACGTTTAACCTGGAGGTGAGATTAATTTTTTTCTCTTGGAGATCAGAAGTTTTCAGAAATCTCTTTCTGAAAAGGTGGTGGATGCAGAGTCTTTCAATATTTTTCAGGCAGATGTAAATATATACCATACTTGATATACAAGTGGTGAAAAATTATCACATTATATTCGGCATTGTGGAGTTGAATTTAAATTCAGATCAGTTGTAATCCTATTGAATGATGGAGCAGACTCAGCAGCCTATTCCTGCTCCTAATTCATCTGCTCAGATGACAATCCATACATAACATCAGTCTCTCGGTGCCAGGTCGCTCAGCAGTAAATATGTCTTGGTATGCCTGTTTAAAACCCTATTCATAGAAACATAAAAAATAGGTGCAGGAGGAGGCTATTTGGCCTTCCGAGCCATTCATTGTGATCATGGCTAATCATCCACAATCAGTAGCCTGCCTTCTCCCCATATCCCTTGATTCCGCTAGCCCCTAGAGCTCTATCTAACTCTCATTTAAATTCATCCAGTGAATTGGCCTCCACTGCCTTCTGTGGCAGAGAATTCCATAAATTCACAACTCTCTGGGTGAAAAAGTTTTTTTCTCATCTCAGTTTTAAATGGCCTCCCCTTTATTCTTAGACTGTGGCCCTTGGCTCTGGACTCCCCCAACATTGGGAACATTTTTCCTGCATCTAGCTTGACCAGTCCTTTTATAATTTTACACATTTCTATAACCATATAACTGTATAACCATTACAGCACGGAAACAGGCCATCTCGGCCCTTCAAGTCCGTGCCGAACATTTTTTATTTTTTTTATTTTTTTTAAATAAATACTTCCCCCTAGTCCCATCTACCTGCACTCAGACCATAACCCTCCATTCCTTTCCCGTCCATATACCCATCCAATCTATTTTTAAAGGATAAAATCGAACCAGCCTCCACCACTTCCACTGGAAGCTCATTCCACACAGCTACCACTCTCTGAGTAAAGAAGTTCCTCCTAATGTTACCCCTAAACTTCTGTCCCTTAATTCTCAAGTCATGTCCCCTTGTTTGAATCTTCCCTACTCTCAATGGAAAAAGCTTATCCACGTCAACTCTGTCTAACCCGCTCATAATTTTAAAGACCTCTATCAAGTCCCCTCTTAACCTTCTGCGCTCCAAAGAATAAAGACCTAACTTGTTCAACCTTTCTCTGTAACTTAGTTGCTGAAACCCAGGCAACATTCTAGTAAATCTCCTCTGTACTCTCTCTATTTTGTTGACATCCTTCCTATAATTAGGCGACCAAAATTGTACTCCATACTCCAGAATTGGCCTCACCAATGCCTTGTACAATTTTAACATTACATCCCAACTTCTATATTCAATGCTCTGATTTATAAAGGCCAGCACACCAAAAGCTTTCTTTACCACCCTATCTACATGAGATTCCATAAGATCCTATACGATTGAATCTATACGATTCAACAAGTCTTAGCACATACAGCAACATTCACAAAGATAAAATTCATTGACTTTCCAATAATGTCTGCTGAGGTTACACCAGGGCTGCTTGTGCAGGAGCACAGTGTCACTGACAATAATACCTGAATTTCTACACTTAATTGTATATGTTGAATTGTCAAAGAATGCTGACAAATTTACAGAATACTTACAGCTAATAATTTCACCGTCATTATAATTATAAATTTCAAGTCAATAAGATTAATGGAAATTAATTAAGGAAGTGCTTGAAGTCAACTTCTACTGAACAAATTATTTATGCTATCTAATAAGATTAATTTATAATATCTTACTCCAGTCGTAATAAACCGACAGAGATATGGAGCCAAATTCCATTGGGTTTTGGCTTTACTGGTGGCATCAGGGCATTGTTTCTGTGAAGTTATTGGGCCTTTTGCCTAATAACAGAACACAGTGAAATAATACGATTTGCACAATGTGTTTTGCATGCGGCACAATCTGACTTGCAATGCAAGATCATCATGGACCTGGTTCTGGGACTCTCTGTACTTTATTGTTCTTCCACATAATATGTTTTTTTTCCTCCAAAAGCAATAGCAATCCATTTTGAAAATTTATGAGGATGGTAATTGAAATATCAAGCTGAAATCAGCAGAGGTTTTGCCACAAAAAAAGTTTTAACTGGGTATTTACATTTTTCCTTAGTTCCAATGGAAAGTCTGTGTCGTGGTCTGAACCAGGGACAGGACGGCCAGCGAAGGGACAGCACATGTGGCATAGACTCTCTGTCCACGTGAAGAGCAATGATGGTGCCTCTAATCAGACCGCTGTTATCAAACCCCTGACCAAACCATATCAGAATCAGATCAAAACCCTCAACTTCTCTGATGTCGGCACAAAAGGCCTTTATAATGTCGAGGAAGAGGATGAAAATGATCCTTTGAGGCCTGACATTCCTAATAGTCCAGACATGATGTTAGAGAGGCGAGCAATGTCTATATCACAGCTTAAAGAATTGGAAGACTCTGATTATTTCATTTCTGATCAAATGCAAAAAGGTGTTTCCTCTCAGCGGTCGGTCATGGATCAATTTCACGGAGTGGGCAATACATTTAAACCCAACATGATTGACCTTAATTCAATGCTTGCTGTGCCAGTGTCAGGTAACGGGATGAATCTACTGTACCAGCTCAATCAGGATGTGCTCCCGCTGCAGATGACAACCTTCAGCCCTCAACCCATCTCACCCGTGGAAGAGGAATGTGAAACGTTCGACCTCATAAGTGACTTCATGTACGACAGCACCGAGATCCAGGATGCACCGCCCACCCCCAACAGACTTACCCTGGAGGACTCTCCGGCACTCACACCACCCTCTCCCTTCAGAGATTCAGTGGCATCCGGCAGCTCGGTTCCCAGCTCGCCCATCTCCGAATCAGTGCTGTGCTCCCCGCCGAATGTAACCTACGCTTCAGTCATTCTGAGAGACTACAAACAAACTTCCTCCACTCTGTGAAGGCTTAACTCCTGTGGCCCAGAGTCAAAGTTGCCAAGAATTTAAATGTAACATAGCCAGGGGTTGAGGCATAAGGAAGGGGTTACCTTGTGCCACAGTGCAAGTCATAAAGAGATTGAAAATTGAGAAGAAAGCCAGCATGTGTCATTCCATTGGTTACATGTAATTCTGTGGGTAAGGCTCCCCTGCAGGGTCTGGGAAATGTCTACATTCTGAACAACTCTGAACAATAATTTCCAAAGTATTATTGTGTAGATGATGGGGGAAAAAAAGCCTATTTTATTGCATATCTTTTTCTCATGCAGCTTGGTTGTTAGATTATAATTACTGGACATAGTGATCTTTTCACTGTTGCAACCCGTTAAACCACCCGTCAGTTAAATGCCACCGTTTTTTTTGCATCTTGTTTGTTAATTGGGTAGCAAGGACTGTAACATATTTATAAAGCAAAACTGAAGATCAACTCTTCGGTAATAATTCAATTAAAACCTTCGGGTTTTATTTTGTTTTTTAACCCACTGAGATCAGCAGGTCCCAATGCTAAGGCAATGTCAGCTGTCTTACTTTCTCCAGAGGATGGTGGTGTTACTGGTTATGATTGAAGATAGGCTACACCCAATGGCAATGGAGTGAAAATAATTGGGTACTTTCCCTATTACTCAGGCTTTGTGACCTATTTTGCAAGTGGCGGAGCACATAATGTACATGAAGCAATCTCTCACTACTATTGTCCTGGGGAAATTATTCCACCTTTATTTTGAGAAGTTGCTGTCGTTTGTGTCTTCTGCTCTTTAAACTAGTTTTATTTTACGAGTGAACAACTTTGTTTGTTGTACAATGGACACTTCGCTATGAGCCATACTCCACCTTAAACACTCCGTTACAAAAGGATGTGTTTTCACCAGATATTGGGTCACTGAGCTCTTCATCTATCACAAGATTAAGGGGCATCTTATTTCTTCCAATCATGCGAAATGCCACAAGAAGTTGACATGGGTTGAAATACTCAGTAGGGAAGGAACTTCCAGCCTTGACCTGTATGGTCCATACATGACTCCAGAGCCAGATCAATGTGGATGACAATAAGCCACTCTCTAAAATGGAAGACTGTCGGTTCAAGGACAATTCAAAAGGCTGAGGAAGGTAGGCCTACCCAATGATGCCACACCTGGTGGTTAATATTTTTTTTTAAACATTTTTAACTCAGCTGGAAAACGGGGGGGGTGGGGGGGAATCTATCAATCCATTGTCAAATTGGTATGGATGACCAGACATAATGGTAAAACTGACGCATCTACAGCACTGTTTTCCTAAGTATATTTGTTCTGCAAATCCTACAGGACTGTAGCAAGCTTGGACTACAGTTGGTTGTCCTTTTTGCCTTTTCTGTATATTTTGACATAGTTGGCCACACCATCCTCCACTCATGCCTTCCAGCTGAATGAATCTCTCCTGATTCTATTGCAGAAGCCAGATAATCATCTGCAATGGCTTTACTTCTATCACCTCTGCTCTCCGCCAAGGTCTCTACTTTACCTCTTCCTAATTCTCACCCACTTGTCACTTCTTGGCAACAACACTTAACAACAAATCAATTTCCATACAGACGCCAATGACTCAACTCATCATTGTTCTTCCTTTCTCTAAATTCTAACACTCTTTTCAGATATCCAGGACTCAATAAGCATAAATTTATTTCAATTGAGCATGAGGAAGTCGGGGGCCATTTTCTTTGGTCTCCACTGCAAACTATATTCCTTAGTCATTGACCAGACATCAACGCCATCCATCTGACAATCGCCTGAGAGTGAATGCATTTGGTCTGTCATATTTAATTTTATATTGTGCTTTTAACTAGATATCCACACCAGAAGGCTACTTATTTCCATCATCTTAGCCCTCTACAGCTCCCCTGCCTGGGCTCTCTGGCTGCTTATACGTCTCCCATTTTGTTACGACAAAAAAACAATATCCCAGCATCTTGCTGATCACCTCCCCCATTTCTACCTTCTGTAAAAGTAAAGGTCATCCAGAACTGCTCATGCCCCAACCTGCACTATTGGATTCACCAATCACCACTATGCTTACTGACCTGCATTGTCCTTCAGTCTATCAACAACTATATTTTAACATTTTCTCCCTTCATCAAATCTGGCCCTGGCCTCATCCTGATCTCTACAGTAGCCTCAGACTGTTCCAACTCTGGGTGATTTTAATTTGCTTCACCACTGGCACTGGCTATTATTTGGTCAACTATCAGGACACTCAATTCTGTAATTTCTTCCTTGAGCCCCTTCACTTTATCTCTCCAAGTCACTCCTATCTCTGACCAATATCTGCTCTGATATCTTATGTGACTTCATGTCAATTTTTTTGTTAATGCTTCTTTGAAGCACCTTAGAACATAGAAACATAGAAAATAGGTGCAGGAGTAGGCCATTCGGCCCTTCGAGCCTGCACCACCATTTGATATGATCATGGCTGATCATCCAACTCAGTATCCCATCCCTGCCTTCTCTCCATACCCCCTGATCCCTTTAGCCACAAGGGCCACATCTAACTCCCTCTTAAATATAGCCAATGAACTGGCCTCAACTACCTTCTGTGGCAGAGAATTCCACAGATTCACCACTCTCTGTGTAAAAAATGATTTCCTCATCTCGGTCCTAAAAGTCTTCCCTCTTATCCTTAAACTGTGACCCCTAGTTCTGGACTTCCCCAACATCGGGAATAATCTTCCTGCATCTAGCCTGTACAACCCCTTAAGAATTTTGTAAGTTTCTATAAGATCCCCCCTCAGTTTCTGAATTCCAACGTGTACAAGCCGAGTCTATCCAGTCTTTCCTCATATGAAAGTCCTGCCATCCCAGGAATCAGTCTGGTGAACCTTCTCTGTACTCCCTCTATGGCAAGAATGTCTTTCCTCAGATTAGGAGACCAAAACTGTACGCAATACTCCAGGTGTGGTCTCACAAAGACCCTGTACAACTGCAGTAGAACCTCCCTGCTCTTATACTCAAATCCTTTTGCTATGAATGCTAACATACCATTTGCTTTCTTCACTGCCTGCTGCACCTGCATTCCTACTTTCAATGACTGGTGTACCATGACACCCAGGTCTCGTTGCATCTCCCCTTTTCCTAATCGGCCACCATTCAGATAATAGTCTACTTTCCTGTTATTGCCACCAAAGTGGATAACCTCACATTTATCCACATTATACTGCATCTGCCATGCCTTTGCCCACTCACCCAACCTATCCAAGTCACCTTGCAGCCTCCTAGAACATTATACTATTACACATATATCATGTAAATATAAGTGATTGTTATAATTGTTGATAATATTTTGTAGTGATGTATAATGGGCATGTATAGAATGTAGAAAATGCACAATAGTTGCATAAATTTACAGTGAAATTGAACAAGTCAGCACTGATTCACTAAGTAAATAGGTAAATTATTACCTTGCGAAAGACCTGATCCAGAGAGTCTTGACTTTGATATCCTACCAAGGCTACCGTTATCTCTAAATGGCACTCTGACCAATCAAAATGGATGTGGACACATAATAACAAATGGAAATTAAGAGCTTCTCCATGTGTGACTGCAGCAATTAGGAACAGACTTCCAAACAATCCAATCCCAAAACATGAAGGAACTATCAAAGTATGACTTTATCTTGCACTAAACGTATTCCCTTTATCATGTATTAGTACACAGTGTACGGCCTCATTGTAATCACGTATTGTCTTTCTACTGACGGGTTAGCATGCAACAAAAGCTTTTCACACAATGCTAAACTAAACAGCAGTACAATCCACCACCTCAGTTCCAATTATCTGGTTTCAGTACAAGTGCTAAATTTTTATTGTACAGTTACCATACAAAAGAGAGTCTAAGTAAATGAGCTTGTGGGTAAACAAAGAAGATCTTTGCATTCCGAGCTGTGCTTTTTAGTGATTTCCCCAGAATCTTGAACAAAGTTGTTAAATGGCAACAATCTTCCATGTACAGTAGTTATTCAAGTGATCAAAGGTATCATGCTTCTGCTGTAACTTGCTCAATGGCACATAGAACACTTGTCACATAGACAGACGTTCAATGCATTTTGGAGGAAAATGCAGTTCAACATATTATTTCTTATTTCATTTGTCATTAGGATTTCTAATAGTCTGAATAGTTTCTGTGTAAAACTTTCTACAAGAACCTTTTGTGAAAATGAAAACACATTAGTAAGAATATTCCACAGCTTGAAAGTACAAATTTGAGGAATTTTGCCCAGAAATAGATGTTTTTATTAAAATTTCTGCTGTGTGTACTTCGAAATGCTGACCATAGCATTTGCAATGTTCCCCAATGTAAGGTGATATTCCTCAATTTAAAAATCTCACACCTGACATTTTTTCCTCGGAAAAACATTGTGTTACTGGGGCGATTTCACAATTTGCCAATATAAATGTGGTGCATTGCTATCTTCTATATAAAGGAATATTTACAGAACAGAATATGGCTTTGATTCAGTTGGAAGCAATGTTGCCTTGGACTGAATGTTGTGGAATTTCTCAGGTGCATCCAAAGATCTCAGGGCCCTGTTCATATTGGGACCCCCCCCCCCCCCCCCCGGGGTCCTGGCCAATATTTGTCTGTCAACATTTCTGAGACTAGTTGAACCTCACATTAATACTTGTTCGAGCTTGACAATAGACAATAGACAATAGGTGCAGGAGTAGGCCATTTGGCCCTTTGAGCCAGCACCGCCATTCAATGTGATCATGGCTGATCATCCCAAATCAGTACCCCGTTCCTGCCTTCTCCCCATATCCCCTGACTGCTATTTTTTTTTTTTTTAATTATTTTTTTATTTTTATTAGAAGTATTTTGCATTACAGTAATCTGCAATAATGTAAATTTATACAATTCTTGTACCATTTCTGTTTTTCAACTTTAATAGAAAAAAGGATAGAAAGAGCTAGCAAAGACAGTCAGTGAGTGAGTGAGAAAGTGGTCCAGGAACACACATGTGAACCTTAACCACAAGAAGTAGTTAAAGAAGAAAAGGAAAAAAAAAGAAAAAAAAGAGAAAAAATAAAATAAAATAGGACAATCTGAAAGGGATGTACCTACTTCTTATCTTTACTCACCCCTCGCCAGGTCCTAAAACAATTTATTATCATCATTTTGTTGCACCCTATGTTTGTAATAAGTCGATATATGGAGACCAAATCTTTTGGAATTCTGAATGCTATTTTTAAGAGCTCCTATCTAGTTCTCTCTTGAAAGCATCCAGAGAACCTGCCTCCACCGCCCTCTGAGGCAGAGAATTCCACAGACTCGCCACTCTCTGTGAGAAAAAGAGTTTCCTTGTCTCCGTTCTAAATGGCTTACTCCTTATTCTTAAATTGCATTTCCTAAGCTACATTACTTTAATAGAAGAAAATGCTTTGGGATGTCATGAAAGTGGGTATGTAAGTCTTCATTTTACCCGTGATTACTCCGAAGCTTCTTTCAAACAGAAAAAAAAGACAGCACAGAGCCATATAACGGAAACAGGCCCTTCGGCCCATGTTGACCAATATACCCGCCTACACTAGTTCTATCGGCCTGTGTTTGCCCCATATCCTTCTAAACCCATCCTATCCATGTACATGTCCAAATGCTTTATACAACATTGTGATAGTACCTGCCTCAACTACCTCCTCTGGCACCTCGTTCCATTTACCAGTCTTTGTGTGAAAAGGTTGCCCCTCAGACAGCTAAATATAAATCAGAATCAGAATCACACTTTATTCACCAAGTATGTTTTGCAACATACGAGGAATTTCATTGGCCAGGTCAGTCATACAATTAAAAGCAACAAATCACTCAAAAACACATTTTAACATGAACATCCATCACAGTGACTCCTACATATTCCTCACTATGATGGAAGGCGAAATAAAGTTCAAGTCCTTCCTTTTGTTCTTCCTCGGTTGGGGGCATCGAGCCCTCCGTTGATGGGACGGTCCTGACTCCCATAGCCGGCGGCGTTCGGGCCCTACGCGTAGAGGCAATCTGCTCCCGCATCGGGGGAATGTCAGCTCCCCCGCGCCGGGCGATCGAACCTCGCGTCGGGGCCGGTCGAGCCTTAGATGGTATGTCCACGGTGGTCGTGGTGGGCACGATCCCAGGCAAGGGATCGGCTCCGATGTTAAGTCCGCGCCCCGCAGTGGGACTCACGACAGTCCGAGGAGGCCTCCAGCTCCAGCGATGGTAGGCCGCAGAGCCTGGAGAATGTGATCCGAAAATTGATCACATCTCCGGGAAGGTAGGAACTTGAAAAAAAGTTTCCCCCGATCCCCTCGCCCCTCCCCCCACATAAAACATACCGAAGAACATTAAAACAAACTTTTAACGCACTAAAAAATAACAGAAATAAAGAAAAAACGAACAGACTGCCAGCAGGGCTGACATCTCCCCGGCGCCCCTGGTGGTCAATTATGTCTATAACAAGTCTGTGTAAGAGTAATCCAAAGAATCACAGTCCCCCACATCTTCTCAACAGCCCCACAATTCTGTTTTCTCTCAATTACCTATTAATTTCTCTTCACAATGTCACAATTAAATATTCCTCCAAAATGCACTCAGTACATTTCAGACCATAAACCTTTGCTACTCAAAAATGTTACTTCTTTTGTCTTACTTGCCAATTATATTTCTTTGGACTCTTTTTACCAATGGGAACTTTTCCTCTGCATCTCCTCTGATCATGATTTTAGATACCTCCATAAGAACCACTCTCAACCTTCTGGGAGAACAACTGCAGTTTCTCCAGTCATTCTTAATGATGAGCCTACCATGCTGCATTTTAGCAAATGCCATTTTGAAGTCCATATATATTACACCAACCATATGTTACCTCACCAAAATATACCATCATAATTTGCCTTATCACTCAACAATTGTCCAAGTAACTGCTAATCCTGTTCCAGATCATCTTTTCCAGAAAGTTCCCACATCTCGGAGGTCAAACCGATAATCCCGCGACAGTTTATGAAGAAATCCTACCATGGTCATGGAATTGCAATAAACCATAGTCCCATATATATAAGGCTGCTCAAAATCAATGTAGAGCTCAGGGGGAGTCCACTGTAAGCAAAATGCCCCAAAATATTATCCAGAAGCTATAACATGGAATTAGGGTATTCTCTACAATAGTTCATTTTAGTGCTTGGTAGCTATGTCAAGTTAGGTCATGAATCAGCCATGATCTCAAGGAATGGCAAAACATACTCAAGGACAAAAAAACAAAACAATTGGAGGAACTCAGTGGGTCAGACATCATCGGCTTTCCATTTCCATCCACAGATGCTGCCAAGCCCATTGACTTTCTCCAGCAGTTTGTTTTTGATGCTCCAGATTCCAGCATCTGCAGCCTCTCGTGTCTCAAGAACTAAATAGCCCTCTTCAACTACAGTGCTGTAAATCTTTGTAACTCTGTTCCAGGGAGCTGGGCAAAACAGTGGCACAGCTAGTGGAGCTGTAATTTCACAGTGCCAGAGACTAAGGTTCAGACCTAATACAGCCGAGGACAGGCCATTCGGCCCTGACCTTTAATGATGTCTCAGTATAGCTTCCATGTTCTTCCTCTGATTATGTGTTTCAACCTGGCACCCTGGTTTCCTCCCACATCCCAACGATGTACAGTTTGCTAGGTTAACTGGCAATTGTAAATGGACCCTGGTGTTCAGGTGACCGGTAAAATCTGGAGAGGGTTGATGAGATGTGGGAAGAATAAATTAAATGGACTATGTATGATGAGTACAGAGATATGTACAAAGACTCAGTGGGCTGAAGGTCCTGTTTCCAATGTCCATCTCTCTATAACTATAGCTGTGAATACTCAGTCACTCAATACGTTAAAGATAAAGATCACTAGATTTTGGAGGACAAAAAAGAATCAAGTGATACTATATTGGTGGGTGTACAGATAATCTTAAACTTCCATCCATGGTTTCACCAAATGATTCATTGGCTTCTATTTCTAATGTGTATTCATTGACCTGTCTGTGTAGATTTGCTTCCTTCCCACACACTTCCAACATTAAAGTTCTCCATTCCTATCTCTGAATCTGCTTCGGTCTCCACAACCATGCCCCTATCACCTCCAACAACATCTTCTGCAAGCTCTTCTTTTCCAAGAGATTCAGCTGCTCTCTCCACACTCGATTTTGCTAGATAGCAAATTGTTCCATTGCATCTATCATTATTGTCTAACCACAATTTCACTGCCCACCACCTTCATATTTCAACACCATCTCATCTTAAACAGATCCCTTTATGACCTTCGACACCATCCCCAATGTCTCTGAACTCAATGATTACTGTGAATACCTAAGCCTCAACATTCACAAATGACCTACATTAACTTATTATAAACTAGATTCCTTATGAACTACATTGATGGCCAGGGGACAAATATTACAGGATCTAAAGGTTGAAAAATTGTCCCTTCAATGTTTAATGATTTCTTCACATTATTCAATGATCCTCTTTGGATCAGCTTCACAGAGTTAGCCAGATGCTGCACTGTGCTGATCAACAGCTTTGACAATGATAAACTCATGACCTCTACCAGCTGGGAGATCAAAGGTGGCAGATATGCAGTAGCACCTTCATCTCCGGGTTTCTCTCCAAGATCTGGATGTGTTTCTTTTCCTTTTGTCAACACTGAATCAAAACCCTGGAATTCTCCATTCATCAGCACTGCTGAAAGGTCTACATCACATGCATGACGATCATTCAAAAGAGCACCTTTCACCACTTTCTCAAGGATAATTAATGCCAGTGGTGCCCCGATCTCTGAAATCAGCACTGAAACAACTCGATTATCGAGGGTTTGGGAACAGTAGTAAAATAGTTAAGATGCTTGATCCAAGGAGAGCGATGCATCAAATTTGTGTTCTGGTTTATCTCAGCCCTAATTCATAAAAGCTTAATGATCAGTTATTTGTGCCAGCTTCAAGTAATATTTTGTTAACTGTCTCATTAAAATTAAAGTCATATGTCTGAAATACAAGGACAAATCAAGGAACAAAGCAGCATGAATTTTGCTGATGATAAAGCAATCAATCTGGTAGTGAGATATGCAAGACCGATTCAGTTCTGTCTTGACTGCACTATTTGCTATAATGCCTGCACACAGGATGATCGGTTTTGCGAGTAACCCGACAAACCTTTGCCTGTGCTTTCCACATGGCGTCCTCGGCACAAAGCAAGGAAGCATTAGAAATCGAGGCCAACTAATTCCAATGGATTTAAATGTCTAAATGACTGTCATCTCCTGATAGATAAACCGACTGTATATATATCTATGTATATGAATAATGAATAAGTTTAGTCAAGTTAAGTCAAGGGAGTTTATTGTCATGTGCCCCAGATAGGACAATGAAATTCTTGCTTTGCTTCAGCACAACAGAATATAGTAGGCATGAATACAGAACATATCAGTGAGTCCATATACCATTATATAAATATATACACACATCAATAAATGCAGATGAAGTGCAAATAAACAGATAATGGTCCATTAATGTTCAGAGATTTGTTTCAGTTGAGTTTAATAGCTTGATGGCTGTTGGGAAGAAGCTGTTTCCGAACCTGGATGTTGCAGTCTTCAGGCTCCTGTACCTTCTACCTGAAGGTAGCGGGGAGGTGAGCATGTGGCCAGGATGGTGTGGGTCCTTGATGACGCTGCCAGCCTTTTTGAGGCAGTGACTGTGATAGATCTCCTCGATGGTAGGGAGGTCAGAGCCGGTGATGGACTGGGCAGTGTTTACTACTTTTTGTAGTCTTTTCCGCTCCTGGCCGCTCAAGTTGCCGAACCAAGCCACGATGCAACCGGCCAGCATGCTCTCTACTGTGCACCTGTAGAAGTTCGAGAGAGTCCTCCTTGACATACCGACTCTCCGTAATCTTCTCAGGAAGCAGAGTCGCTGATGTGCTTTCTTAATAATTGCATCAGTGTTCTCGGACCAGGAGAGAATTTGAAGCTCTTGACCCTCTCCACCATCGACCCGTTGATATAAACGGGACTGTGGGTCCCCATCCTACCCCTTCCGGTCCACAATCAGTTCCTTGGTTTTGCTGGTGTTGAGGGCCAGGTTATTGTGCTGGCACCATTTGGTCAGTCGGTCGATCTCACTTTTATACTCTGACTCGTCCCCATCAGTGATACGTCCCACAACAGTGGTGTTGTCAGCGAACTTGATGATGGAGTTCGCACTATGACCGGCTACGCAGTCATGAGTATAGAGTGAGTACAGCAGGGGGCTGAGCACGCAGCCTTGAGGTGCTCCCGTGCTGATTGTCATCGAGGCTGACACATTTCCACCAATACGAACAGTCTGTGCCAACAGTTGGCCAAATATTCACATACAAGGAATTTGCCTTGGTGCTCCGCCCGCAAGTGACAACATGACATAGTGACAGTTAGGAATGATACATTAAACATTAAACATTAATAATAAAACATTATTGATTAAACATGTGAATTAAATAAAATACCAGAGTAAAAGGAGGCTACAGATTTTTGGTTATTGAGTAGAGCTACTACTCGTGGAAAAAAAGCTGGTTTTATGTCTGGCTGTGGCAGCTTTGACAGGCCGGAGTCGCCTTCCAGAGGGAAGTGATTCAAAGAGTTTGTGGCCAGGGTGAAAGGGGTCAGAGATGATCTTACCCGCTCACTTCCTGGCCCTTGCAGTGTATAGTTTATCAATGGAGGGAAGGTTGCAGCCAATAATCTTCTCAGCTGATCAGACGATTCGCTGCAGCCCCCGGATGTCGGGTTTGGTGGCTGAGCCAAACCAGACCATAATGGAGAAGGTGAGGACAGACTCTACGATGACCATATAGAATTGGACCATCATTGCCTGTAGTAGATATATGGAAAACTAGAACATTCCCAGTCCCATGGGTCCAATTCACTTTCTTTTTCAGTATGATCGCCACATGAAAAAGAGAAACCTTGAACTTTTGAAACAACTCCATGAAAATGGCCTCACGTCCTAACCTGGACAATAATTATTTAAAAATATTATGGCAAGTGTTGCTTTCAATGTTAAGTAGTACCCAAATCCTTAGAATAACAATTATGTAATTTAGCTAAGTTAGAAGTTGAATTGATAGTAATTATTGGTTGTGCACTGTTAACTATATATGAATTTAAAAATCTAATTGCAAATTTACTATTCAACTTTTATGACCTTGTAAACTGCAAATGTAAGGAAAAAATGCTTAGTCAAGATAACATAATTCAAACGCAAATGGTAATAAAAGAAGTTCCATTCACTGTGGTAAGATATTTTCTATTGCACAAAATCCTCTTTCCAACATTTTTGTTAGAAATATGCTATTTCATAATAAATTACTTTTTCGATATTTAATTTAAAATCAAATTTCTTATATTCCACTGTACCCTGTGCTTATAGACTAACATTAGGTCTAACAATGCCTCAACTTTAAAAACTCTCAGCCTTACATCCAAATCATGCCATATTTTGAGAGGTTGGTGTTCCTGCATTTCTGCTCCCTTGTAAGCACAATTTTATGTTATTATTCCTCCACTTACAAATGTCCAAACTTTATCCTTTAGAATTTTTACTTTGCTTTAGACTTTAGAGATATACCGCAGAAACAGGCCCTTCGGCCCAACAACTCTGCGCCAACCAGCGATCACCCCGCACTATCCTACACACTGGGAACAATTTACAATTTTACCAAAGCCAATTAACCTACAAACCTGTACGTCTTAGGAATGTGGGATTAAACCGTGAAAAAATCCACGCGTTCACAGGGAGAACGTACAAAACTCCGTCCAGACGGTCAGGATGGAATCAGAGTCTCTGGCGCTGTAAAGCCGCTGCGCCAATGTGCCGCCCTGAAAGTGACCTCTCTGCTGTAATTTGAGGTGCTCCTTAAAATCTACCCTATTCACCAAGTTTTTAGTTACCTGCCCTGGTAATTGCAAATGTCTTATTAAATGTGTTTTAATAATACTCCTGAGAAATATTGTGGGACATGTTACCTCATTAAAGGTGCTATACACTGCAAGATGTTGACTAGGTTTCTGGCCAAACCACCGGTTTTGATTCTAGTTGTTCGCATCTGGTTTGGATTAGTCACAGCTTCATCTGAGACTACGAACTTCAGGAAAAAATATATATCTTTTGACTGTAATTAAATAAAGAGGTATGAAATATTTGTCTCGTACCTTTCAATATATTATTGTTCAGATAAGAATATTGTTTGAAGGTTAAAAGTGCTCTTAGCAAAATATCAGGGGGGGGGGGGGTATGGGTAGCAGAGGTTTGCTTTACAGACAGCAGCCATTAAGCCTGTGGTGTCTGTGCCAGACCTCAACAAAGTCCAAGTCATATTTCCTCTACTTATTTCCCTGTAACCCTGCAACTTTGTTTCTCTTACACATATCCGTCAACTGCCATGTGATTCTTTTGCCACATACTTATAGTAGGAGTAATTTACTGTACCAATTAACCTACTAGTACAACAATGGCATGTGGGTGGAAACTGTCGCACCCAACGGAAAATCACGCTGTCACAGGGAGAACGTGCAACCTCCAGACAGATAGCATTTAAGATCACAATCAAATCCAGATCCCGAAAACTGAGACAGCAGCCAAAACTGCTGTACCCCCATACCACGACTAGTTACAGGATCAATGCTGTAATTATTCAGCACTTACTAATTTTCATAAACCTAAACCTAATTGCTGGCAACTTTGGATAAAGCACTGTGCAATGTCTGTCCTTACCAGAAGAGGACCGCACGATTCAGGCCAAATTGGAAATAATGTGGGTTCCCTGCCACATCACCAACGTTGTCTGTTCTTAACACACTTCCTTGTTCCCTTTCCTGTTAAGTTTAAATACTTTCTTGGATATCAGTTGTGGCGAGGTGCTAGCAGTGTTCAATGACTTGAGCACAGAATCTAGCCTCATGTACTAATTCTGTTGCAGGTCGAGGGAGTGAGGTTAGGTATTGCCTGCAGGTAAGCCACGTAACTCTTCCCTTGGTTCAATGTAAATAAGCACAATACTGTTTCAGAAAACAAGGAAGAACCAAAGTCATAACCCCTCCCTCAATCACTTCACTGATAGAGATGTGTAGGAAGGAACTGCAGTTGCGGTTTACACTGAAGATAGACACAAAATGCTCGAGTAACTCAGCAGGTCAGGCAGGAGCCGCCCGAGGAAAGGAAAAGGTGGCGTTTCAGGTCGTCTCTTCTTCAGAATGAGCACTCGGATTTCAGACTCAGTCCCAAAAAGAGTAATTCTACCATCTCTCTCCCCCAACCGCCCCATAATGTCTATCTCCCCTCACAACCAACCCCTGCACCACATTCCGCCAACCACCTCCCCTGCCTTTAAACGTCCCTGTCCGGTCTCATTCGCTCCTCTCGGCTCCCAGTGCGTGCCTGTGCAGGGAGGCGGCCGCTGCTGCCCGGGGCGGAGCCTTGTGGCCGGGCGGAAGCGGCGGGGCTCCCCGGCGGTCGGTCGGTCGGTCGGTGGGTCGGATAGCGAGCAGCGGCATGGCCGGTACCGAGCACCTGTTTAAGGTGCTGGTGATCGGGGATTTGGGCGTGGGCAAGACCAGCCTCATCAAGCGCTACGTCCACCAGCTCTTCTCCCAGAACTACCGGGCCACTATCGGCGTCGACTTCGCCCTGAAGGTCCTACACTGGGATTCGAGCATTCTGATCCGACTCCAGCTCTGGGACATTGCGGGTAGGGGAGATGGAGGAGAGGGAAGGAGTGGGAGGTGAGGGTGGGAGTGGGAGAAGGTGGAGTGGTAGGAGGTGAGGGAGGAATGGAGGGAGTGGGGGGTGAGGTGGGAAGCGGGAGGGAGAGAGGTAGGAGGCGAGGGAGGAGTGGCTGGTGGAAGGGGAGGGAGGATGGTAGGAGGTGAGAGAAGGGGAGTGAGTGGGGGAGTGAGGTGAGGAAGGAGGTACATTAAGCTAGGGGAGGTATGAAGGTGGTGGGAGGGGGTGGGAGGTGAGGGGATAGGAGATGGTGAAGAGGGAGGGAGTACAGTGAGGAAGGTTTGTAGGAGGGGGGGGGTTGATGGGGAGAGGGGTGGAAAGGAAGGGGGGTAATGGAAGGAGAGGGTTGATGGGGGAAGGGAGGAGAGCTGTTGGAAGGGGAGAGGGTGACAGAGAAAGGTGGAAGAGGCAGGAGATGGGAGTGTGGGGAGGCAGATGGAGGAGGGAATAATAAGGGGTGGGAGAGGATGAAAGAGCAATGGAGTGGGTGGAGGGAGGATAGGAGAGCTTGAGGGGTGAGTGAAGAAAGGAGTGAATGTGTTGCTTGTGGTGGGGGAGGGGGGAGGTGAGGGTGGAGTATTACAGTGTGAAAGGAGGGCAGGGACAGAGTGTGAAGTGGGAGGGGGTGAGGAACTGGGAAGAGGAAGGAAGAAGGAAGGGGTGGATAGGGGAAAATAGGAGGGGGGATGCACAGAGAGAATGAGAGGGAGGGTTGTAGGAGGTGGAGGCAGTTACCACAGATGGGGAATGAGCAGAAGGAAGGATGGAGGTGAGCCCAGACATAGGGGCAAGCATAGCAGCAGAAGTGGAGGGGGCTAGGCAAGTTAGTGAAGAGACGGGACATGAGTTGGGATGGGGAATAGGATGGAGGGAAGGGGTCAGAGAGAGAAATGGGGAAGGCAAAGGAGAATCAGGGAGGTGTAGTGGAGGGAACGAGGCAGGAAAGGAGACAGACATGGCGAAAGAAGAATGTTGTACAGGCAGGAGAAGTGTCATTTGTTGTGGAGGAATGGAGAGGGGTGTGGTGAGGGAAAGAACACGCCTATGGATTAAGGCAATGGGAGAGAGGTGGTGCTGGAGGGAGAGAGGAGGGGAGCGAAGGAAGGTTGAGAGAAAGGAGGTGAGGGAGTCAGGGAAGTAAAGGAGTTTAGTGAGTGGAGGGGATGGACAATGTAAATAAGAGGGAGGAGGGGGCTGTCGGGGAAAGGAAAGGAGGGGAGTGTGTGACGGATGGGAAAGGAGGGGAGAATGAAGGGAAATATAAGGTTTGAAATGAAAGGCGTGGAGGGATGGAGGAGTACTCTTGTGTTCTTGGTACATCAAGTTTTGTGTCTGTAAAGGAGTTCTTGTAACCCGCAGGGAAATGGTTAATCTTGAAGGTGTTGGGATTGTGTCGAGCCGTTGGCGTAATGCATGAACTGTGCCCTCCCCTTTCCCACTGAGATGTGAACAGCCTGAGACGAGGGCTGTGAGCAGCCACTGCTCCTGCTTTATTACTGCAGGCAGCTGAAGGGCCAGGGTCGGTCCCTGCTGGGTTCTGCTTTCCCTATAATTTCCAAGCAGTTTTTGCCACATCCTAACTATTAGATTTGACTCTGCTCTGAGTGTTGGCATGGTGCACTTTTCCAAAGCCCAACCCAAACAGCCGTAAAATCAACCAGTTCCTTCTTCAGTAGATTTAATGTGAGCATGTTCAGACCAAGTCAGTTCCCATCTGCAGCAGTGTGAATAGCTGGTGAAAATATTTTGGTGAAGCACTTGAGAGATGACATTTTATTCTTTTCCCATGTCCTTGCCAAAACATTTCTTAATCCAAGTCACGGTTAGGAATTCACTGTGGTTTTGAAAGATAAGCAATAGCAGGGCTCGAAATTAGCAGTTGCCCGGGTGCCAATGGCAACTTACAGTCCCGCCGGGCAACCTAAAAGCCATGCCATTTTGCCCGGCTTGGCAAGCAACCGGGACACCCGCCCGCCATCCATGTCCGGCTCTCCGCTCTCCGCTCGGCAATAGCTCTCGGCCCGGCGCTAGGCTCTCGGGTCTCCGCTCGGCTCTTGGGTCTCCGCTCGGCACGGCCGGCCGCCGAGCACATCATCGGCCGTGGTTGTGCGCATGTGCTGCCTCACCGCGACCGCTGAAAAACAACGCAGAATCACTCCCTGGAGCTGGAGTATCTCTCTGGAGTAACTCTTGCTTCTTGGTTTCCTGGTCCTCCAAAAATATTCGAAATGGAATTTAAACTGGTGGACCCACCACCACCAAACTCCAAACTCTGAAAAATAACAGCCTATTGCATTTATATCTCTTTATTTATTGTGTATATATATATATGGTCTATAGTATATAGACACACTGAACTTTTATCTCCTGTTCTGTATTATGTTTACATATTCTGTTGTGCTGCAGTAAGCAAGAATTTCATTGCCCTATCTGGGACACATGACAATAAAACTCTCTTGACTCTTGACTTGGACTTAAGCAAAAAAGGGTTCTTGGGGAAAAAAAAAGCTGCCTTAAATCTAGTTGCGTCTGGTTGGTACCTATGGTAGGGTGAAGACTATTCCATGCTTTAATTGTGCGGGGGAACTCCATGGAGCAGCCAGCATCTCTGGATAGAAAACATTGGGTGACGTTTTGGGTAGAAAATCATCTTTACATTTCCTCTGGTTTTAGTGTTTTTTAGTTTAATTTAAAGATACAGCGTGGAAACAGGCCCTTCGCCCCACCGAGTCCACGTCGACCACTGATCACCCGTACTCTAGTTCTATCCCACACATCAGCGACGTAAGTCAAGAGTGTTTTATTCTCTCACGTCCCTGTTAGAACAATGAAATCCTTACTTGCAGCAGCACAACAGAATATGTAAACATAGTACTCTGTAAACAATGTTATAAACGAGAAAACAAAACTCCATACAGACAGCACCCATATTCAGGATCAATTCCGGGTCTCTGGCAATTTTAGGCAGCACATTTATGGCCAATGTACTGCCCCAATAGCCTTGAACTGAATTAAAACACACAATAGCTGTAAAGGGGGACATAGTGTCACTTAGAGATTTAAGACTGAAAATGGATAGTTTCTTTATTTTTAGTAACCAAAGTTATCAACGTATAATTTTTTGTGTGTTGGAAAATAAAATATAGTGGCACAGCTGGTGGACTTGCTGCCTCACACGCCAGAGATCTGTGTTCGATCCTGTTCTCGGGCACTGTCTGTGTTGAATTTGCTCATTCTCCCTGCAAGCATGTGGGTTTCCTCCCACATACCAAAGACGCATTGGCTTTGTCGGTTAACTTGTCTCTGTAAAATTGCCCCTAATGTGCAGGGAGTGGGTGAGGAAAGTGAGATAACAGAACTTGTGTGAATGGGTAGACAAAAATGCTGGAGAAACTCAGCAGGTGAGGCAGCATCTATGGAGCAAAAGAAATACGAGACGTTTCGGGTCGAGACCCTTCTTCAGACTGATGTCGGGAGGGGTGGGGGGCGGGAAAAAGGAAGGAAGAGGCGGAGACAGTAAGCTGTGGGAGAGCTGGGAATGGGAGTGGAAGGAGGGAGAAAGCAAGGATTACCTGAAATTGGAGAAGCCAATGTTCATACCGCTGGGGTGTAAACTACCCAAGCAAAATATGAGGTGCTGTTCCTCCAATTTGCGGTGGGCCTCACTCTGGCCATGGAGGAGGCCCAGGACAGAAAGGTCGGATTCGGAATGGGAGGGGGAGTTGAAGTGCTGAGCCACCGGGAGATCAGGTTGGTTATTGCGAACTGAGTTGAGGTGTTGTGCGAAGCGATCGCCAAGCCTGCGCTTGGTCTCACCGAGGTAGATCATGCACTGAATAACCATATTTTTGTTTGGAAGTGGAAAGAGATAATATAAATTGCATTCATTGCAACGTGTAAAAAGAGATGAGATACTGTATTGTAATTTTGCTGCATGTCATTGTGGTATATATCATGTCTTGATTGGTGAATATGTTTAGTTTGTGACTTTATTTGAAGCAGAAATAATATGTGAATGTTTCATTGACCATAATTCCGACTGGTATCTACGCACTTCGTCCGATCACATTATCGCACGCGTCATGCAAGCCGACTTAAATGACCACCTAAACTGTCATTTGGCAACCTAAAAAGCTGCCGAGGTTGCCCGGCTAGCAACAGGGGAAAAAAGTTAAGCGAGAGCCCTGAATAGCAGATTTACCTCCCTAAGAAATATCATTAAGCCAGTTGGGGTTTTACAACAATTTATCACCTTCATGATCACTTATACTGGTTCCCTATTTCTACTTTAAGTTATTCTTTAGTGAAGGAAAAATGTAATTTTAATCTGGCCTGGTGTATGTATGTAACTTCTGACCTAAGGCATTGCAGCTGACATTTAAGTATTCTCTGAAGTACCAAAAAAGCCACTGAGTTTTCAATTGCCGTGTAACATCCATAAAACTGGTCGGAATCAGTCTGCACTGCACAACACAGGAATAGTCTGAAGAAGGGTCTCGACCCGAAACATCACCAATTCCTTTTGTCTAGAGATGCTGCCTGACCCGCTGAGTTACTCCAGCTTTTTATGTCTATCACAGCCATAGAATAGGTGGGCACAGGATATTTGTGTTTGTTGGTACTCATAGCTGCAGATCTACCTCTTTCGTTTGACTGTGCCCCAAATTCCACCCTTACTAAATATATCCCCTACTCTGCAGCCACCAACTCGATCTTTCCCTCATCTCCCACCACCCAGTAACCTTGCTCCCATCTCCACAAATTCTCCTGTAACAGCTAAAAATTTCTTACATTTTCTGATTTTTATTCCATCATTGTTAGATAATTGGTGTTTGGTTATTGAGGATCTGTCATAATGTCCATCCTAATAGTGGTTACTAGCCTGCCACTGTATAAAACTTTGATACACACAAGGGGTTATGCATGGGCAAAAAGCACAAGGTGCTGGAGTAAGTCACTGGGTCAGGCGACATCTCTGGAGAACATAGATAGGTGCTATTTCTGGCCAAGACCCTTCATCACCGATTGCAATAGGGCGGAGAAAGCTGGAAGAGAGGGTGGGACAAAACCAGGCGAATTTTATGTAGATACAGGTGAGGAAGGATCAATTGCAGATAAATGGACAAAGACCAGAAATGAAAAGTAGATGAAGGGCTGTGAGATAAAGAGAGAAGAGGCTTAAATGTGAGGCCAGAGGAAGGGATGTAGGTGGAAGGGGACGGTGAGATGGGGTCAGCTGGGGCAGGATACTGGGATAAATGGATACGCATCCAGCTGGGGCGCAGGGAAGCAAGGGGAAGAAAAAGAGAAGGGGGGAGAGGGGGTTGTTGGTTAGTTATCAAATGAGAATTAAATGTTGTAAGGTTGTAAGTGATCCAAGAGGGATATGTGGTGCTGTCTCTCCAGTTTGCGTGTGGTCTCACTCTGACAATGGAGGATGCCATGAGTCAGAACGGAAAGGGAACTTAAAATGGTTAGCAACCGGGAGATCCAGCAAGCCTTAGCGGACCAATCACGAGTGTCAGCAAAACGGCCGACTAGACTACGTTTGTTCTCGCCGAGTAAAGAAGTTATACATGTACCGTTTTTGAGGTACAAGTCTAACAGGAAACTGAGGTGTAATTTGGGTCAAGACCCTTCTTCAGACTGAGAGCTTTCCCCTGACTGTCAGTGTGAAGAAGGGTCTTAACCCAAAATGTCACTTATTCATTTTCTCCACAGATGTTGCTGACCCGCTGAGTTATTCCAGCTTTTTGTGTCTATCGTCAGTTTAAACCAGCATCTGCAGTAAACATAGAAACATAGAAAATAGGTGCAGGAGTAGGCCATTCGGCCCTTCGAGCCTGCACCGCCATTCAATATGATCATGGCTGATCATCCAACTCAGTATCCTGTACCTGCCTTCTCTCCATACCCCCTGATCCCTTTAGCCACAAGGGCCACATCTAACTCCCTCTTAAATATAGCCAATGAACTGGCCTCAACTACCTTCTGTGGCAGAGAGTTCCAGAGATTCACCACTCTCTGTGTGAAAAATGTTTTTCTCATCTCGGTCCTAAAGGATTTCCCCCTTACCCTTAAACTGTGATCCCTTGTCCTGGACTTCCCCAACATCGGGAACAATCTTCCTGCATCTAGCCTGTCCAACCCCTTAAGAATTTTGTAAGTTTCTATAAGATCCCCCCCTCAATCTTCTCAATTCTAGCGAGTACAAGCCGAGTCTATCCAGTCTTTCTTCATATGAAAGTCCTGACATCCCAGGAATCAGTCTGTTGAACCTTCTCAGTACTCCCTCTATGGCAAGAATGTCTTTCCTCAGATTTGGAGACCAAAACTGTACGCAATACTCCAGGTGTGGTCTCACCAAGACCCTGTACAACTGTAGTAGGATCTCCCTGCTCCTATACTCAAATCCTTTTGCTATAAATGCTAACATACCATTCACTTTCTTCACTGCCTGCTGCACCTGCATGCCTACTTTCAATGATTGGTGTACCATGACACCCAGGTCTCGTTGCATCTCCCCTTTTCCTAATCGGCCACCATTTATATAATAGTCTACTTTCCTGTTTTTGCCACCAAAGTGGATAACCTCACATTTATCCACATTATACTGCATGTGCCATGCATTTGCCCACTCACCCAGCCTATCCAAGTCACCTTGCAGTCTCCTAGCATCCTCCTCACAGCTAACACTGCGCCCCAGCTTCGTGTCATCCGCAAACTTGGAGATGTTGCATTCAATTCCCTCGTCCAAATCTGAGTTGGATGATCAGCCATGATCGTATTGAATGGCGGTGCAGGCTCGAAGGGCCGAATGGCCTACTCCTGCACCTATTTTCTAAATTTCTAAATGCTGAAGTAACTCAGCGGGACAGGCGGCATCTCTGCAGAGAAGGTATAGGTGACGGTTCGGGTTGAGACCTTTCTTCAGTCTCAACCCAAAATGTCACCCATTCACAAAGACATTGGACTGGTAGATTAATTGGCCTCTGTAAATTGCTCCCAGTGTGTGAGTAGTAGAATCTGGTGGGGGGGTGATGAGAGTGTGAGGTGAAAATAATATAGGATTAATTAATTTTACATTAGTGTAAATGGCTGGTTAATTGTTTTCACGGATTTGATAGATCAAAGGCCTTATTTCTGTGTTGTATCTTGCTGTAACTCTGATTCTAATTGAAGAGTTGAGGCTTCCCAAAAAAAACACCTGTAAAATAAATGGTATTTGGTAAGGAAAGGAAATGTGTGTACAGGCCAAAAAGTAAGACATTTATAAATTATCTTCTCAGTGCAACAGATAAATTCACCATGTGAATTGGAACCACTAAGGCGATGGCATGAATATGGGTTAATCTGATATGTAGGGAAGGAGGATCAGGCAAGAAACAAAGTTAGTGAACTTGTACAGCAAGAAAATTGAAATGGGCATTGAGTGACTCAGTGGATTACAAGTTGCTCAGGCTGAGCCTATGGAGGAAGAGCAGATTTGAGAAAAAGATTTGTTAAATGTGATCACTGTTTGATGAGCAGTAAATGAGAGGGGTGAGAATGCAACAAAGAGAGATGTTCAAAGGACACATTGCCACAGATAAAAGGAGATAGACTGATGTATCGTGTATATATGCCATCAAGGTGTCAACTTGAGTAGGGTAAGCAGTGGATGGTCCAGTTAAGTAGGAAAGCATGAGAGAGAGAAATTACCCTTCATTTAGGACCAAGATGTCCATGTGATCAACCATAACTAGTTCAGGAATGGCAAGTCCTTGATAATAAATCAACATACATTTTGGGCCAAAATGTGGTAATGGGAGTTGACAGTCAATCCAACTATAACGTTCAAAGTGCTGGTGTTTGGTGGGAACAGTAAGTCTACCATGAAGGAGTTTGCCAAAAGAGGGAATGCAGGGTGAAGAAGGCCAACCCAAAGAGAATGGGACAATTGAAATTATTTCTTTCGGGGTTAGTGTTCGATTCCTTGATGGGCTTTTCTTGGTATGTCATACTCAGAAAAGTTCAACGAGGCACTCAACACTAACCCCAAAAGAAACAATTCCAATTGTTTCTATCGGGGGTTAATGTGAAGGTCTCCATGAGGAGAATGTTTGGGGTAATCTAGGAGGACAGAAAGATGGAATGCAAGCAAGGGAATAAGAAGGATGAACATTGAAGGAATCCGATTTGTAGAAAAATTGATGGCATATAGTAGAAAAACATGATTTCAGAAGATCAACAAGAGAAATGAAGGGTTAAAATGGCAGTAAAGTATTTGGGATGCTTTGCATCCAATGGACACAGGATTTGCCAAGTTGCATAGGCATATTTGCATGCAAAATTAGGAAAGGTTTTTCCACGAACAGCAAGGATGGCGCCAGCAATGGCTGCCTCGCCAACAGTCTGCCGGTCCCTTCCTGCTTTGTTGTTTGTTTGTATGTGTTAAATGTATGTCTTTAGTGTTCTTTAGCTTGTTTTATGTGGGGGGGCAGAGGTGGGGGAGTTTTGGGAAACTTTTTCTAATCTCTTACCTCAACGGAGATGCAATAAAAAAAATATATATATATATATTAAATTGTTTTTATTTATATTTTATTTTTTTCCCATATCGTATCTCCGTCCGCACTGCGGCCTAACATCGAGAACATGGCAGCCTTTGCTGGAGACCGACTTTGAGAGCTCTACCGCGGGAGCCTGCGGTCTTAACATCACAGAGCTCATGATCCCTGTCGGGGGTCGACTTTGGGACTCCAACTGCGGGAGCCTGCAGACTTTAAAGACCAACTTCGGGAACTCCAAGCCGCTTGGGCTTTGACCGCCCAGACGCGGGGGCTTCGACCCCCGACCCGGGGGCTTCGACCGCCCCGATGCGGGGGGCTTCGACCGCCCCGACCCGGGGACTTCGACCGCCCCGTCCCGGGGGCTTCGATTGCCCCGACGCGGGGACTTCGACCGCCGGCTGCGGGAGCTCCGATCGCCCCGACTGCGGATGGTTCGACTACCCCTACCGCGGGAGAATAAAAAAGGAAGAAGATTGGACTTTATCGCCTTCCAACACAGTGAAGAACGTGGGGAATCCACTGTGGTGGATGTTTATGTTAACTTTTATGTAGTTGTGTGTCTTGTCGCTTTTTTTTTGTATGGTTGTAAGGTAATTCAAATTTCATTGTGCCTTCATTGGTACATGTGACAATAAACTGGCCTTGAAACCTTGGAAGTCGAGCAGAAACTGACTTTAAACTTAATTTCCTTTCTGTGTGCAAAGATCTAAAAGTTAGCCAAAGTTATAGATTCCACTGATGAATTGATGTCAAGATCTTGAGACAGGTGGATAGATGCTAGGATCTGCCACTGCTCATTATTCAAATGTTACTGTAACTATGCACCATTGCTTCAGCTGTGAAAGCGAGTCAGAACTGATTTGAAGAGAACCACTTTAATAGTTTCCCATTAATTATGCCATAGAATCCAATGCAGCAGGTGATAGAAATTATTGATTAAATTCACAAGCTGCTCTTGCTAGTAGATCAAAGGATGTAATTTCAACTGTTGGTAAGATAAGGCTCATGGGCAATCAGATAAAGAGACAGCCTGAAAATGTGGAGCATCTTCTACAGTCTATGTTGTGTGCCGAGCATTCAAAAGTGGAAACTGATCTGAGCTGCAAGGCATGGATTATTCACGGTGTACATTTCAACCACTGTATTGCAAGAAGCAAGCACAAATAGTTGACGGCTTTCCAACAGCGGAACAAGTTGCCAGCACTACGAGTTCCCAGCCCTCCTTCAAACACCACATAACCATCACCAAAAGAGCAGCCCTGATGTTAAGAATGAGTAGCCCCTACTGCGATGACCACCATGTTGGATGAACCTAATGTTCTTGAACACTTCAATTAATAGTGGATCATTTTACTTATGTTTATCACACTGGATACCTCTCCAATCAATTAATTTCTTGCACTGGTATTGAGATAATAGACAGCCACCGAGAGTAGAAAATAAGACAGTCTTCCTCTGCATTTTAAAGCAGGAGAGTTGATTTTGAAAAGGTTGCTGTTCCAAAACAGAAGGAACCCCTAGCCCACCAAGGAGTCCAGCATACAAATGGACTTTTAACAGTTTGTATCGGTGGCCAACTGTAACTCGGGCCCAACACATGGCAACATCAGTATTATCCACATCAAGGCTTAGGTTAATTATTGTCACATGTACCACGGTAAAGTGAAACGTTTTTTATTGCATGATATCCAATTAAATCAGATGATACCATACATAAATACAATCAAGTCAATCTCAAGTACAATAGGTAAAATGGAAGATGCAGAATGCAGAATATACAGTAGTTCCCGGCATTGTGGCGCATCAGTTCCACAAAGTCCAATGTCTGCAATAGGGTAGAGGTGAATCAGACTGTCCTAGCTTATGGAAGGACTATTCAGAAGCCGGATAACAGAGGGGAAAACGTTATTCCTGAGTCTGATGGTGTGTACTTTCAAGCTTTTGTACCTTCTGCCAGATGGGAGCACAGAAAAGAAGGAATGACTGGGGTAGGACAAATCTTTGATTATGTTGGCTGCTTTTCCGAGGCAGCGTAAAGTGCAGATGGAGTCATTGATGGGAAGTCTGGTCTGTGTGATCAAAGAACCATGGCATAAAGGGAAAGCTAAGTGATTACTTGGGGTAGGAGATTGAAACCTTCACGTGGTCCGCCCTGTTTCGACGAATGCAATCAACCTGGCGTGCACAATCAAATAAGATCAAATAGAACAAGTTGTCCTACAACTTTAGGCTGTGTATGCCATACTCAAGAAGAAGAAGTGATTACATAATGGGGAAATGAATTAATTAGGATGATAGGCCTGATTAAAGGGGATGCCTGTGTGTAGCAAAATATATAAAATGGAAATAATAATTGTACTGGGCAGTTTTTATAGTTTGGGTATAGATTCTATATTAATTAAAATATTTATCAATATTATTTGAGAAATGTATTACATTAATGCTTTTTAATGTCTTCAATAGGTCAAGAACGATTCGGCAATATGACTCGAATATATTACAAAGAAGCTGTTGGAGCTATTATAGTCTTTGATATATCTCGGCGTTCCACATTCGACGCGGTTCTGAAATGGAAAAGCGACTTGGACAAAAACGTGAAGCTGCCCAATGGGAAGCCTATCCCTGCCGTGCTCTTGGCCAACAAGTGTGATCAGCAGTGGGATGGTTTGGAGAACAATAAGGCAACGATGGACCACTATTGCAGGGACAATGGCTTTGTGGCTTGGTTTCAAACCTCAGCAAAGGTTAGTGACGATAAGTCGCCCTTTGGGACGCCGTAGCAATATAATCCTGTATCAGCCGAACGTCAACAGACTGTTGCTTTCTGGTTAAGTGTCGGTTCTGGCTGAGTGGAATCAGAGGGTTGAGTCTCTTCTGAGGAAGCACAGAACTATTGGGTGTTATGTCTGTTGGATCAGATATTGAAGCAAAGCTTTGAGTGTCGATAATCCCACGGCAATTGGTCTCCATGGGCCGAAGGGCCTGTTTCCACGCTGTATCTCTAAACTAAACTAAACTAAGAGAGGGATAGACATTCCAGTTCCTCCAGTTGTTTGTTGCTTCCAGATTCCAGCATTTGAGATCTCTAATGCCTTAATTATCTGCTGATTTGTTATAAAACAACTAAATCTACATATGTGCACATTGAAGAGACAGTCACTTTGTTCAGTTTTGTTAAATAGCTCTAACTTGTGATTTCAAAATCAATCACCGCTTTCATTAATACATTCAATGGAATGCATTATGTTCACTTGGAAGCCGGTGGATATATGGAATGAACTGCCAGAGGAGGTAGTTGAGGCAAGTACAATAACGAATTAATGAATACGTTTATTGACCAAGTATGTACACAACTAAATAATTTGCCTTGGTGCTCCGCTCGCAAGTAACAACACGACATACAGTAACAATTAAGAATGACACATTAAACATTAATAATAAAACATTATCAATTAAACATGTGAATTAAATAAAATACCAGAGCAAAAGGAGGCTACAGATTTTTGGTTATTGAGTAGAGCTACTACTTGCGGGGGAAAAAAGCTGTTTTTATGTCTGGCTGTGGCAGCTTTGACAGTCCGGAGTCGCTTTCCAGAGAGAAGTGCTTCAAAGAGTTTGTGGCCAGGGTGAGAGGGGTCCGAGATGATCTTACCCACTCGCTTCCTGGCCCTTGCAGTGTACAGTTCGTCAATGGGGGGGGGGGGAAGATTGCAGCCAACAACTTCTCAGCTGATTGGACGATTCGCTGCAGCCTCCAGATGTCGTACTTGGTGGCTGAGCCAAACCAGACTATGATGGAGAAGGTGAGGACAGACTCTACGATGGCAGTATAGAATTAGACGATCATTGCCTGAGGCAGATTGTGTTTCCTCAGCTGCCGCAGGAAGTACATCCTCTGTTGGGCCTTTTTGACTGTGGAGTCGATGGTGGCCCCCCATTTCAGGTCCTTGGAGATTATGGTTCCAAGGAACTTAAGACTCCACAGATGTGACTGTGGTGTTGTTGATGGCGAGTGTGTGTGTGTGGGGGGGGGGGGAGGGGTAACTCTCCTAAAGTCTGCTATCAATTCCACTGTCTTAAGGGCATTGAGCTCCAGGTTGTTACCAAGGCACCAGGATGCCGGCTGTGACACTTCCTGTCTGTAGGCAGATTCCTCCCCGTCCCGGATCAGTCCAATCAGGGTTGTGTCATCCGCAAACTTGAGAAGCTTGACAGAGGAGTCTGTGGAGGTGCAGTTATTGGTGTAGAGAGAGTAAAGGAGAGGGGAGAGTACGCAGTCTTGCGGTGCTCCTATGCTGAGGGTCTGCGGGTCCGAGATGTGCTTTCCCAGCCTCATATGCTGCTTCCTGTCTGTCAGGAAGTTGGTGATCCATTGACAGAGGGGTTCATGCACAGTCAACTTGGAGAGTTTGGAGTGTAGTAGCTCTGGCACAATGGTGTTGAATGCAGACCTAAAATCCACAAACAAAATCCTTGCATAGGTCCCCTGGCGGTCTAGGTGCTGGAGGATGAAGTGCAGGCCTAGGTTGACTGCGTCGTCCACTGATCTTTTGGCCCGGTATGCAAACTGCAGAGGGTCCAGCAGGGAGTTCGTGATATTTTTCAGCTTGGCCAGCACAAGTCTTTCAAGGGTCTTCATGACTGCAGAGGTCCGTGCGACGGGCCTGTAGTCATTAAGACCAGTGATCCTTGTCTTTTTGGGTACAGGGACAATAGTGGAGACTTTGAAGCAGGCAGGGACAGTACAGGTTTGCAGGGATTGGTTGAAAATGTCCGTGTAGACTGGCGCCAGTTGTTCGGCACAGAGCTTGAGGGTAGAGGAGGAAACTTTGTCCGGTCCTGGAGATTTCCAGCTTTCCTGTCTTCTGAATAGCCTCTCCTCCTCCTCAACTTCTATTGTTAGTGATGTAGAAGTGGACAGACAATATTTATAAGGCACTTGGACAGGTACATGAATAGGAAAGGTTTAGAGGAATATGGACCAGATGCGGGCAAGTGGGACTAGATTAGACGGGGCATCTTGGTCGGCATGGACGAGTTGGGCTGAAGGGCCTATTTCAACGTGTGTGACTGACTCTAAAATAGAAAGTAGTATTTTGTTTGTAATATTTCATTTTAGGTATTTAAATTTATTAATATTTAATTTTTAATGCTTTAAAAAAATGTTGAGTGCATTTTTAGGACCTTAGAGTTTAATCACATGTTGTGTTTTATCTGGGAATATCTCTGGTGAGTTCCTATCCCTCATTGATAACGAGGACTTAGTGTGCAGGACCGGGTTCGATCCTGACTACAAGTGCCGTCTGCACATAGTTTATACTGCATGGGTTTGCATGGGTGCATGTGACTGCATGGGTTTTCTCCGGGTATTCTGGTTTCCTCACACATTCCAAAGATTTACAGTGGTTTTTTTAGGTTAATTGGTTACTGTAAATTGTCCCTAGTATGTAGGATAGTGCTCAGGGTAAGCGTTGGTCGGCACAGACCCGGTGGGCCAAAGGGCCTGTTTCCTCACAATATCTCGAAAGCTTAATCATTCAAATCTATGTATTGGAGTATGTGAGCAATATTTCAGGCATTGAGACTAATAGTGATGAAGTTAAATAAAAAGGGTGCATAGAGGAAGAGGAAATAGCCTTTTTCAGGGAGTTTCACAACCTGGTCCAAAAATGTGAAGTTACCAGAAGAGAACTAGAGAGTACAGCAGCTGCCTCTTTCATCATTTAGTAAGGTTTAAAATAAACCGCAGGTTAGGAGACTCGCAGTGGAGATAGGGGTGCATGGTTATTGACTGATGCTAATCAATTCGATCAAAGTGGCAGGAGGATGCCCCTTCAAGCCTGTTTCACAATTCAGTCAAGTTGTGACCTCTCAGTAAACCTCCATTCACTGCATTTCTATAGGTGACGGTACACAGCAAGACTCTTCCGGCCATAGTCTTCATTTCATTTGATGTGCCACGTTTCATTCCTAACTTTTCAGTCAGAAATTTCATGGCTCAAGTCCCTGTCTTGAGGCATCTGCACAAAAATTCAAGTTAATATTGCAATGTTTTCTCAGTATTGCAGTGCTGAAGGTAATGCCTTTCAGAGAAACTATGGTCCTAATCGGGCTAGTTCTGAACGGTCCTTCCATAAGCTGGGGTACTGTCCGATTCACTGCTACCCCGTTGAGGACATTGGACTTGGTGTAAGGAACTGATGCACAACATTGCTGAGAACTATTCCGCAATCTGATTGTATCTTTGAATAGTATATCCGATCTGTTTGGATAGCATGCAAAACAAAACTTTTCTCTGTCCTTCTACATTTGACAATAATAAACCTAAACCATCTTGAGTGAATCCCACACTACATTTTTTGGAAAAGAAATTATCCCAATATCGAAGCCAATGGTTATGGTTATCTTTCAATCAATGTATCAAAATTGTAATATTCTCTTATTGTTATTTGTGGGAACTTCCTATGTGTGGATCAATGTCATCATTAGAGAGAGTTAGCTCCAAATTACCACTGCCATTGACGTGTAAATACCTTTTCTAAATTCCCCCTGAATCTCCAGCTAATGTTACAAGGTTTGTTCTGCATTGTGGATTTTCTCAGAATCTTTTTCCTTAGCTACCTTATCAAATCCTTTTAAACACATAAATTAGATTGCCTCCCAATCGCTAAACTCAAAGGAAAGACCAGCTGGGTTACTTCCTATTACTGTAATCCTCTTAAATTCCAATATTATGCTTATCTCCTTAAGATGAGTAAACTAAGCCGCCTGCCTAGAAAGTTTCTTCTTTCTCTGATATAAGGCATCAGGGATATAAAGAGGACCTTTCTTCATTGATGTAAGCAGAGTGAATGCAGAATGATAAGATTGGAAGAGATGCAGCTGAAAGTAACTTTTAAAGAATCATTGCATCTTTCACTATTTCTAATCATCTGAAGAAAATACAGCCAGTGAAGTCTTTGAAATATAATTAATGTTATTTGGAAATAAGATGAAATATTTATGCATAGTCTGCTCCAACAGACAACAGTGTAACATTGATCATGTTTTAGAAATGTTGTTGAAGATTAAATATTGGTTCGGATACTGAGATAGCTCCTATTCAGGAGAGTACCCTGGGTTCTGCCCAAGAGGGTAGACAGGGTCTTGTATGTATGTATTCTAAAGGGTAACATTTCCAACACTGTTTAAGCAGCAGCCTGAGCTTTTGTGGGTCGCATGGCGGCGCAGTGGTAGAGCTGCTGCCTGACAGTGCTAGAAACCCGGGTTCGATCCTCGGTACAGACCTCGAGTGCTGTCTGTACGGAGTTTTATGTTCTCCCCGTGACCGTGTGGGTATTCTCCGGATGCTCCGGTTTCCTTCCACATTTCAAAGACATACAGGTTTGCAGGTTAATTGGCTTTGGTAAGAATTTTAAATTGTCTCTAGTGTGTAGGATAGTGCTAGTGTATGGGAATCACTGACCAGTGTGGACAAGGTGGGCCAAAGAGCTGGTTTCTACACTGTATCTCTAAACTAAACGTTGCTGAAATAACTCTTAAGGCAACAAGTTCTGATTTAAAAGAGATTAAAAAGATGGATTGCATCAGGCGAGCAGCATGCTTATGAACCACAATGTTAGTCATAATGAAGTGGGTTGGACCAACACATGAATCAGAGAGAGAGTTCTCCATGCCAACATTTATTCCTTAAAAAAAGTTGATAATTTCATGATTTAAAAAAAAAAAATTTGCTGCATGCGAATTTGCTGCAACATTTCCTATATCCAATTGACAGGAAAGGACTTTGAACAGTTTGGAATGTCTTGGGTGTTATGTTCCTTCAAGGGTTTTCTTTGATCATTTGAGTTGCAAAACGTATCTGGGGGCAAGGGAGTGCAACAAGTTTATTTTTAATGAAGTATTTTCTCTGATGTTTGCAGGACAATATAAACGTTGATGAAGCCATGCGATTTTTGGTGGGGAACATTCTAACCATCGATTGCATCCATGTATCAGAGGACACTGACGCAGATGATAAAATTAAATTAACAGAGTACACCGAAGAGCCCGAAAGCAAATCGCAATGCTGCTAACGCACCATGTCTGTCTCCTGGCAATGTCTTATTATGGCTTCCAGAATGCATATTATTCGGATTATTTTTTTATATGACACTGAAGTGGTTGATAAACAAAGCTACCGTGCTTTCGGCATGACTATTTCAGCTAACAACCATTTAAACTGAATTTTTCATCCTAGTTCTAATTAAAAGTTGTGAAATGGTAAGCGCAATTCTACACATCTTTTCCATCACCTGTTTTGCAAAACCATTTTGAAAAAACTTTAAGAATGTGGTTATTATGTCCATTTTTCCACACAGAAACTATTTTGAGCAGTAGATAGACACGAAATGCTGGAGTATCTCGGAACTCCATTGCAGGACAGCATCTTGGGCTTCCTGGTTTGTACATTTTGTAATGCTAAAGAATTGGGAAATTACATAATAGTCACATAACAGGTTGAGTGGTATCAATATTTGCATCATACTGGTCACAAGTGCCAAAGGGAACAGTTTCTGTAAAATATTATTTACATGAATTTGCTGATCTGAAACCAGTTCTTGCAGGTATTGCTCTTTTCGTGCCTATTCTTGCTCCATGCTGGTCCTCATTGGCATCATTAAAAGACATGGGGGCACAGGTTCCACACCCATGCTGAGGAGTCCAGTTCGCTCCACCTCCTCCCCCCCTCCCCCTTCCCCCCTAACACCATCACTGCTTGTTTTGTCTTCCTGGTCAACTTGTATCCTCCCTGAATGAATTGCAGTTTCATTGGTCCATGCTACTATCTCCTTGTCTGAGCAACAGATGACATCCTGACCAATATCTTTGGCTAAACCGTATAGTAAGCAACCTTACTATGCTCTTTGACTCTTGAGATGAGCTTCTGAGTACCTATCATCCCCACAACAAAGACTAACTAATTTTACCTCTATTACATCACTTATCTGTCCATCATAGCAAATTAGTTCCCCTTGTCCAAGCTACCAATTCTGAAGAAGGGTCTCGACCTGAAATGTCACCTATTCCTTTTCTCCAAAGATGCTGCATGACCTGCTGAATTACTCCAGCATTTTGTGCCTACCTATTGCCAAGTCTCTAGGTCATTCTTAAACATTTTAGTTGGATCTCCCACATATATTCAAGAGCATACAAACCAAGTCTGCAAACTATCCTCAAAACTTAAAACCTTGCAGTCCAGGAATTATTATGGTGAATTTATGCTGCAGCCTTAATAAGGCCAACCAAATATGGCTACCTCAAAGTGCAGAACCCAGAGGTCAATGCATTAATCCACATCAGACCCAACCGTAGCTCAGTATAGCTGCAACATAATTCCCATCCTTTTATGTTCCAGCGCTCTCAAACTAGACCAACGTTACATTAGCCTCTTTAAAAAATATATTTTTTATAGGTGCTTGGGTCCAAAGTATGCAGCATCATTCTTTTTTAGAAACAATTCTGATCTATCTTGGGTTTAAAATGAGTAACATCGCACTTTGAATGCCATTCAGCACTCTCATGATCTATCAATGTCCATTTGCAGCTTCATGCGACCAGCACACAATTTACTGTATCACCTATTTTAATGTAAGGCTTCCAGTTGCTTCATGCAGGGCAATTGATGAATGAACTGAGCAGTTCTAATACTGTTCCAGGCAGCTGCTACCAGTCAATCCTTTCAGGTTGTATGTATACTCTTTTATGACCTTGTAATCCATTTCCGGTGTCGGGCAAATGCAGAGTCTATTTTCTTTTGTGCACTTATTTATCTTAACAAAGATTTACCAATTTAACTGTCTTTTGGTGTTGTGTGTAAATCGACCCACTGGTATTCCCAACATGTGCCACTGAAAGCTTTAGAGGCCAAGTAAATGGATATTTTTAAGGCATAGATACATTCTTGATTAATACGTGTGTCAGGGGTTATTGTGAGAAGGCAGAGGAATGGGTTGAGAGGGAAAGATAGATCAGCCATGATTGAATGGCGGAGTAGACTTGATGGGCCGAATGGCCTAATTCAGCCCCTATCACATGAATTGATGGTATTTCTCAGCAATGACGGGTCATTTGACATGAGTTCAAATTATAAATCCATTCTGACTTTTAATGGTCTTTGCAAAATATTCAATCATTCTATCCTGAACAGATTCCAGTAACTGACATTTATGCCAAAGTATTTTGTTGTTTTTATTACCTTTGCCCTTACAAAAGTCTCAGACAGGTTTCTGCAAATGCACAGTTTTCACCAGTAGTCCTAACCATCTAGAAAGATAAAAACAGCAAGGGCATAGAAACTCTAGTGCTGCAAACTCTTCCACAAGTCACCCACCATCCTGACTGCCAAATGCACCACTGTCCTCTTTCACATGGTGAAAATATTGGAAACCTCCAAACGGCAACATGGTGGGGCAAATAACAATGACCTGTTTTAACACTTTCCCAGTGTTATTCTCTAGCTGATAATTATTTGGTATGCGCAAAGAGGCTGTTACCCTTCTTACATTGAAACACTGAATACATTTCAAATAAACCATAAAACAATTTGGAATATCCCGAAAGGGATTTGAAAGGTGCTATGCAAATGCAAGTCGTCTTCCTCAATGCAATCATTTTCCTCAGTATTGTCAGAATTACATTCGTGAGTCCTGGATAGAGACTAAAGCCCCTGTCCCACTTTCCCGAGTTACTCACGAATTTTCCCGAGTTTTCCCCTTGATTCAAACTCGGAGAATGTCCGTAGCGAGTCCGTAGGAGTCCGTAGATATTTCGTAGCGGCTCGTAATGCCAGCCGTAGGTACTCGGGGCATCAGGTAAGTCGGGACATTTTTTCAGCATGTTGAAAAATGTCCACGAGTAAAAAAAACTAGCCCCGAGTACCTACGGCTGGCATCTCCGAGATTGAATCAAGGGGAAAACTCAGGAGAATTCGTGAGGAACTCGGGAAAGTGGGACAGGGGCTTAACTTGATTGTAATATCTCTTGCCTCCTCTGATCCTGCTTCAAGTCTGCATGTGATCTAATGTCTCAATACTATGGGAGATTGAGAATTGTATTTTTAAATATGATCTGAAAATGTAGTCTCACCGTTTACACTTAAACCAATGACACTCAACTTTACTACACTATCACCTCTCTTGACTCCTCCATTTCTCTAATTTGTCAGGTTGTTGTTTTAACACCCAGCACTGGATGAGTAGTAATTTCTTCTAACTGTAGAAACAATACTTTGTAAGTTAAATAGCCACTACACCATCAAGGTAGAATGCTCAATATTGTGAATATTAATGTGATTATCTTCACTTGTCACAAACTTGTCACATTTTGTAGCCTTCATCTGCACCCCTGTCCCTGATCAAAAATATCATGACAGCTCAAGATCTTTGGGTCATAATTTACTTTTAAGATGAGCTTCAGACCACAATTCTGCACTAATACTCTGCTTCCACCTTTATAACATTGATGGATTCCAGCCCTGCCTCAGCTTGCTTACTGCTGCTGAAATCCTCAGACATACCTTTTTATACATCTATTCCATTCACTCTTATCCTGCCTCCTGTTCTGCTGCATATGATCTAATTAACAAGAACTCCTATTCGTCCATTGCTTCTAGGTTTGGCGAGTTAAATTGCTTCCAAGTTCAGAAATACTTTGAATTTATAATCCTAATCTCTCCATGGCTGTGCCCCTTCCTAAATCTGTAATCTTCCCCCGGCGCTTTAACTCTTAAAGATATCTGTTCTCTAATTCCTGGTTCCTGCTCTTCCATGAATTTGATTGCTCCACTATTTTTGGCCATGCCTTCAGCTACCAGAGCACCATTCTCTAGAAATTCAATCTTAAGTATCTGCGTCTCCCGTCTCTTCTCCTTCACCACACTCCTTTCATCCTACCTCTTTGGCCAAGCCTTTGGTCATTTGCCCTATTTGCAACAAGTGGGGATCTGCTAATTTGCGTTTGGTAACACTCCAATGAAGTGCCTTGGGATATTTTGCTGCATTAAAAGGAATATAATGAAAATTGAAGCAATTGTAATACTCCTCGGTGTCTTGTTTGATAACATTAAAGTTTTTATCCTCCTGCGTTTAGTTTGTCTGAAATTATTAAGCCATGGACATGTTTATCTGATAAAGCTGAAATATGAGCAGTGTCATTTGAGAATGACCACTTTCCATTACTGAATTTTGTAACATATAGTAGTTATTTTTTATGCTGAGGCAGAAGGATAAATTCCCTCATTCACTGTGAAATTGAAAATGGCTTTGAAACAATAATTTACAAATTGAAGATTAAAATCTCCAATGTATTTCATTTCAAAAAATTCCAGAAGATTAGTCAAGTATGATTTCCCCTTCGTAAATCCATCCCAAGTAGCCTGGGATGCAGACCATCAGGCCCTGGGGATTTATCAGCCTTCAGTCCCATCAGTCTATCCAACACCATTTCCTGCCCAATGTGATTTCCTTCAGTTCCTCCGTCACCCCAGATCATCTGGCCACCACTATATCAGGAAGATTGTTTGTGTCCTCCTTGGTGAAGACAGATCCAAAGTACCTGTTCAATTCATCTGCCATTTCCTTGTTCCCAATGATAAATTCATCTTTTTCGGTCTTCAAGGGTCCAACTTTGGTCTTAACTAATTTTTTCCGTTTCACATACCTAAAGAAGTTTTTACTATCCTCCTTTGTATTCTTGGCTACTTACCTTCGTACCTCATTTTTTATCCCCGTATTGTCTTTTTAGTTATCTTCGGTTGTTCTTTAAACATTACCCAATCGTCTTCCTTCCCGCTCATCTTTGCTACGTTGTACTTCGCTTTAATTTTTATACTGTCTGACGTCCCTTGTCAGCCATGGTTGCCCCTTACTCCCCTTGGAATCTTTCTTCCTCCTAGGAATGAACTGATCCTGCACCTTCTGTATTATTCCTAGAAATACCTGCCATTTTTATTCCACTGTCATCCATGCTAGTGTATCTTTCCAGTTAACTTTGGCCAGCTCTTCCCTCATGGCCCCATAGTCCCCTTTATTCAACTGTAACACTGACACCTCCGATCTACTCTCCTCCCTCTCCAATTCTAGATTAAACCTGACCATGTTATGGTCACTACCTCCTAATGGCTCATTAACCTCGAGGTCCTTTATCAAATCTGGTTCATTACATAACACTAAATCCAGAATTGCCTTCTCCCTGGTAGGCTCCAGTACAAACTGTTCTAAGAATCCATCACGAAGGCACACCACAAAGTCCCTTTCTTGGGGTCCAGTACCAACCTGACTTTCCCAGTCTACCTGCATGTTGAAATCTCCCATAACAACCACAGCATTACTTTTGCTACATGATAATTTTAACTCCTGATTCAACTTGCGCCCAATGTCCAGGCTACTGTTTGGGGGCCTGTAGATTAGTCCCATTAGGGTATTTTTACCCTTACAATTCCTTAGTTCTATCCATACTGACTCCACATCTGTTTCAATGTCACCCCTTATAAGGGACTGAATTTCATTCCTCACCAACAGAGCAACCCCACCCCCTCTGCCCACCTGTCTGTCTTTTCGATAGGAGGTATACCCTTGAATATTCAGTTCCCAGCCCTGGCCCTCTTGCAGCCATGTCTCTGTAATTCCCACAACATCATACTTGCCAATTTCTAACTGAGCCTCAAGGTCGTCCACTTTATTTCTTATACTTCGCGCATTCATATACAGCACTTTGACCTCCATATTCACTTCCCCCCTCGCACCGCTCGCAATTGGCCCTGACCTTACTCTGTTGTCCCTTCTCAAGCTTTCCTTCCCATTAATTCGAGAATCTTTTGTAATTTTTCCTGTAGCCACTTTCCCTTCCACTCCATCTTTATACTTCCAATTTGTCAATCCCTCCCCCCCACTATTTAGTTTAAAACCACACGTGTAGCCCTAGCAAACCTGCCTGCCAGAATGTCGGTCCCCCTCCAGTTAAGGTGTAACCCGTCCCTTTTGTACAGGTCACCCCTACCCCAGAAGAGATCCCAGTGGTCTATAAATTTAAATCCTTGCTCCCTGCTCCAGCCCCTCAGCAACACATTCAGATCCCCTATCTCCCTGTTCCTGTCCTCACTAGCACGAGGTACTGGAAGCAATCCAGAGATAACCACCCTAGATGTCCGGCCTTTCAGTCTTCTTCCCAACTCTCTGAACTCATATTGGAGAACCTCCTTCCTCTTCTTCCTGATGTCATTTGTGCCTACGTGCACAACTACTGCCGGCTGTTCACCTTCTCTCTCGAGGATGTTCTGAATTCGGCTCGTGAGATCCTGAACCCTGGCACCAGGAAGGCAACAGATCATCCTCGCATCCCATCTGCCGCCACAAAATCTTCTGTCCGTTCCTCGGACAATGGAGTCACCCACCACTAAGGCTTTGCCCGATGTCGGTCTCGCCGGTCGAGTCCCATCTCTAGGATTGGTGCCACCAACGTGTCCGCCGCTCGGACTGGAAACATAGTGTCCCCGGACAGTTCCCAAGAGGGCGTACCTGTTTTCATTAGGCACAGCCACCTAGGTCTTCTGTACGCCATGATTTCCACCCTTTCTCTCTGTCGCACACCTTTGTTCTTCCCGTTACCTCGGTGTAACTACCTCACTTTAGGTCCTGTCCAGGAAACTCGTTTTCCCGGATGGCCCTGAGGTCATCCAGCTGCTTCTCCAGTGCCCCAACACGGTCCTTCAGGAGCTGAAGCTGGACGCACTTGCCACAGTTGTTGCAGCCAGAGGCTCCATCCATGTCCCTGGGCTCCCACATTCTGCAAGCCTCACACTGTCTCATCTGCCCCGACATGTGTGCACCGCATCCCGTCCTCTCGAGCTTGATGAGTAGCCTCCTCTCCTCAGCATCCTCGCCGAAGACTCTTGAGCCAAAGACTCACACCTTACTCACAAGGACTCTCGAGCCAAAGACTCACACTTTACTCACAAGGCCGCTCCCTCATTGTCGCTCCCTAAGAGCCGTCTTGCTTATATTGACTGATAAATTGCCTAATTTACCAATTTACAAACTAAATTCCTCAGTTTTAAACTGTTTTCCCTCTCTGACTCGCCTCTATCTCTCCTCCCACACGGGCTTGAGCCAATCAGTGCTTTTTCCTGCTTCTCTTTGCTGCTGCTTCTTCAAAATCCACATAAGCTCTGAGTTAAGTCTGTCTGTGTTTTGCCGCTCTTTTTAAATTGTTTTCCCCCTCTGACTCACCTCTAACTCTCCTCCCACACGGGCTTGAGCCAATCAGTGCTTTTTCCTGCTTCTCTTTGCTGCTGCTTCTTCAAAATCCACATAAGCTCTGAGTTAGTGTCTACATTCTAAGACATCTCTGATTCACACACAAAAAAAGGTAATTACCTGCAACTTTCTACCCAAGTCACACACTATTGAGGTAACAATATATTCATATCCTTTATTGTGACTAGGTCATAATTGTGGAACTTGTTAACAATTTTTATTAGTTTAGTTTAGAGATACAGCGGAGAAACGGGCCCTTCGGCCCACCCAGTCCATGCCGACCATTGATCCCCGCACATTAACACTTCCTACACACACGATTTACACTTATACCAAGCCAATTAATCTACAAAATTGCACGTCTATTATCTTGTTTTTGGAATTTGGAATAGTTCTCATCGTTGTAATGCAACAGTTCAAGAAACAGTGTCCAAGGTCCGCAATGGGGTAGAGGAGAATCGGACAGTATCCTATGCAAGGACCATTTAGAAGCCTCATCACAGCGGAGAAGATGCTGTTCCCGAGTCTGGTGGTGCATGCATTCAAGTTTCTGTATATTCTGCCCCATAGTGGGGAACAAAAGGAATGACAGGGGCGTGGGCCAAGTATTTGATTTTGTTGGAAGACAAAAATGCTGGAGAAACTCAGCGGGTGAGGCAGCATCTATGGAGCGAAGGAAATAGGCAATGTATCGCACCGAAACCCTTCTTCAGACTGATGTGAGGGGAGGGGGGGGGGGGGCGGGAAGAAGAAAGGAACAGGTAGAGCCAGTGGGCTGAGGAAGAGCTGAGAAAGGGAGGAGAAAGTAAGGACTACCTGAAATTAGAGAAGTCAATGTTCTTACCGCTGGGGTGCAAACTGCCCAAGTGAAATATGAGGTGCTGCTCCTCCAATATACGGTGGTCCTCACTCTGGCCATGGAGGAGGCCGAGGACAGAAAGGTCGGATTCGGAATGGGAGAGGGAGTTGAGGTGCTGAGCCACCGGAAGATCAGGTTGGTTATTGCGAACTGAGAGGAGGTGTTCGGCAAAGCAATCGCCAAGCCTACGCTTGGTCTCACCGATGTAGAACAGCTGACATCTAGAGCAGCGGGATGCAATAGATGAGCTTGGAGGAGGTGCAGGTGAACTTCTGCCGCACCTGGAAATACTTTTTTGACTGCTCTTCAAAGGCAGCATGAAGTGTTGATAGAATCAATCAAGTAAACCCCCTGCTTTACTTACTCTATACCCTGACTGCGTAGCAGGACATACTGCGAACTCCATCATCAAGTTTGCCGACGACACCACTGTTCTCGACTTCCTCATTCACAGACCACAGTCTGTCTGTATTGGTGGAAATGTGTCAGCCTCGATAACAATCAGCACGGGAGCACCTCAAGGCTGCGTGCTCAGCTCCCTGCTGTACTCACTCTATACTCATGACTGCATAGCCAGTCATAGTGCGAACTCCATCATCAAGTTCGCTGACGACACCACTGTTGTGGGGCGTATCACTGATGGAGATGAGTCAGAGTATAGAAGTGAGATCAACCGTTTGACCAAATGGTGCCAGCACAATAGCCTGGCTCTCAACACCAGCAAAACGAAGGAACTGATTATGGACTTTGGAAGGGGTAGGATGGGGACCCATAGTCCCGTTTATATCAATGGGTCGATGGTGGAGAGGGTCAAGAACTTCAAATTCCTGGGCGTGCATATCTCTGAAGATCTCTCCTGGTCCGAGAACACTGATGCAATTATAAAGTAAGCACATCAGCGCCTCTACTTCCTGAGAAGATTACGGAGAGTCGGTATGTCAAAGAGGACTCTCTCTAACTTCTACAGGAACACAGTAGAGAGCATGCTCACCGGTTGCATCGTGGCTTGGTTCAGCAACTTGAGCGCCCAGGAGCGGAAAAGACTGCAAAAAGTTGTAAACACTGCCCAGTCCATCATCGGCTCTGACCTCCCTACCATCGAGGGGATCTATCGCAGTCGCTGCCTCAAAAAGGCTGCCAGCATCATCAAGGATCCACACCATCCTGGCCACACACTCATCTCCCCACTTCCTTCAGGTAGAAGGTACAGTAGCCTGAAATCTGCAACATCCAGGTTCCGGAATAGCTACTTCCCCACAGCCATCAGGCTATTAAACTCAACTCAAACAAAACTCTGCACATTAATAGCCCATTGCACTTTATCTGCTTATTTATTTATGTATATATATATATTCAATGGTATATGGTCACACTGATCTGTTGTGTATCTATTTATGCCCTACTATATTCTGTTGTGCTGAAGCAAAGCAAGAATTTCATTGTCCTATCTGGGACACATGACAATAAACTCTCTTCAATCTTGTTTTTGGACGAATCACAGATGGTGATGAGTCAGAGTACAGAAGTGAGATTGACCGATTGATCAAATGGTGCCAGCGCAACAACCTGGCTCTCAACATCAGTAAAACCAAGGAACTGATTGTGGACTTTGGTAGGGGAAGGATGAAGACCCACAATCCTGTTTACATCAATGGAACGATGGTGGAGAGGGTGAAAAACTTCAAATTCCTGGGCGTGCATATTTCTGAAGATCTTTCCTGGATCCAGCAGACTGGTGCAATTATAAAGAAGGCACATCAGCGCCTCTACTTCCTGAGAAGATTCGGCATGTCAAAGAGGATTCTCTTGAACTTCTACAGGTGCACAGTAGAGAGCATACTGACTGGTTGCATCGTGGCCTGGTTTGATTACTTGAACGACCAGGAACGGAAAAGACTGCAAAAATTTGTGACCACTGCCCCATCCATCACCGGCTTTGACTTCCCCACCATCGAAGGGATCTATCGAAGTCTCTGCCTCAAAAAGGCAGCCACCATCAAAGACCCACACCATCCTGCCCACACACTGACAACTGTAACATCACGCCTGACAACTGTAACATCCAGGTTCAGGAACAGTTTCTTCCCTATAGCCATCAGGCTATTAAACACAACAACAAATAAGCTCCAAACTGCAACAGACTATTATTATTATTGCACCATATTTGTTATTTATTAAGTATGTGTGCATGTGTATACATATACTGAACTTTTTTTCTTCTCCCATTATGTACTATATTTACATAGACAAGACAAGACTGGTACAGTGAAATGTGTGGTCACCATACAGCCATACGAATAAAAAGAGCACAGAACACGATAGACTTTAACATAGACATCCCCACACAGCGGAATCAAAGTTTCCCACTGTGAGGGAAGGCTCCAAAGTTCAGTCATCCTCCTCTGTTGCCCTCTGTTGTTCACCCTTGGTTGGGGGGGGGTCCCGAACCCCTCGCTGTCGCCGCTACGGGTGGCCCGATGTTCAGGCCCTCTCGCCGGGATGATGGAACTCCGACGTTGGAACGGGAGAACAACGTCAGCGGCTTGGACATCCGAATCGGCCACTTCCTACTGGAGTCCGCGGCTCCCGAAGTCCACAGGCCCACTGGCTCTACCTGTTCCTTTCTTCTTCCCGCCCCCCCTCCCCCTCACATCAGGCTGGCGGCCCTCGGCAAAAGGACCCAGGACTCAGTGATGTTGAAGTCAGTGCCGCCAGCGCTGGAAGCTCTACGAACCACACCTCCACGATGTTGAAGCAGCAGGCCCGACACTCCGGAGCTTCAAACGACGAGCCCCGGTAAGGCATTGCCTGCTCCGTGGTGAATCCAGTGCTGCACCGCTGCTGAAGCTTTGGTCCGGTCCCCAACAGGAAAGGCCGTGCCAACCCAGTTGGTAGGCTGCGAGGAGGGGGGCGAGGACGCGACTAGGAGAATGGTCGCATCCTCGCCAGGAAGTGACTGGGAAACGGTTTCCCCCTTACCCTACCCCCTCCCTCACATAGAAAAACTAAAGAAATCTCCAAAACATACTTTTAAAACAGACTAAAAATAAAAATAAGATAGAAAAACAGACAGACCGTAGGCAGAGGCTGCCATCAATGCGGCGCCCCTAGTGGCATATTCTGTTGTGCTGCAGCAAGTAAGAATTTCATTGTCCTATCTGGGACATCTATATTTACTTAAAGTCTGATCTTGACCACTTCCTGTTGTACTGTATATTGATTTTAGAAAAAATGCTGCCACTTACGGCTGTGATTTTTGGCCATCTTATTCAGAGTCCCCCTCCGCTGCGCAGGACAAGAAGATTTTTCCCATCGATGAAACATAAAAGAGTTATTAGTGTTTAAAAAATGTTGAGATTCTCTCTCCTGAAGGCCACGCCCCTTCCGGAGGGACTATAAAACCCGGAAGTGTTGAGTGCCTCAGTCAGTCTCTGCAAGGGGGAAGCGAGAGGGTCACGTCTCTCAGTCTGAGCTGTGAATAACACTGAACACATGTCTACTAAACTGTGAGTGCTTTTACTGACCCTTAATGTGGTTTGAAAATATAGTTTGGAAATGCTAACGCTGTGTTGCCTTTGGTTTGGAAATGCTAAAGCTGTGTTGCCTTTGGTTTGGAAATGCTAAAGCTGTGTTGCCTTTGGTTTGGAAATGCTAATGCTGTGATGCCTAATTAAAGTTGCTTTGCCTAATTAAAGTTGCCTTGCCTAATTAAAGTTGCCTTGCCTAATTAAAGTTGCCATGCCTAATTAAAGTTGTCATGCCTAATTGAAGTTGCCATGCCGCCTAATTAAAGTCGCCTTGCCTAATTAAAGTTGCCTTGCCTTCTATATTATTAAAAGTCTAATCTTGACCACTTCCTGCTTGCGCTTTATATTGATTTTAGAAAAAACGCTACCACGGCTGTGATTTTTGGCCATCTTACTCAGTCCCCTCCGCTCATCAGGTGCTGAGGAATTTTCCCATCAATGAAAAATAAAAGAGTTATTAGTGTTTAAAAATGATTCTCCCTCCTGTCAATCACACCATGAAGGCCACGCCCCTTCTGGTGGGAGGGACTATAAAACCCAGAAGTGTGGGCGTAGCTGAGTCTCTACAAGATGTAGGAGGGAGAGGTCACGACTCGCTGTCTTTAGTGGCCTTGCACCCTGCTTGAGATGGTATGAAACTGCACTGAATTTGGTGGCCTTGCACCCTGCTTGAAGTGGTAAGAAACTACACTTGAATTTGGTGGCCTAGCACCCTGCTTGAAATGGAATTTCAAGGAATAGCCGTGAGTCAACTGCCAGCTCACCAGCCGTGAGTGAGCTGCCAGCACGACAGGCTTGAGTGACTGAGCCGCCAGCCCAAGCATCCATTTGGCCCACAATGTCCATACTAGCCCTCTGGAAACCAGTCCCTTCAGGCCACAACACCCATACTAGCGTTCCAGAACCCCTGGCCACCAATATTGGAAGTGGTGGAGAGGTGGAATATTGCGATGGGGGACCAGCCCTCCCGTGTGATGCTGGACCCCAACGGGTCCCACTTAGTCTAGTAGGACAATAAAACACTCTTGATGGGGAGACTGGTCTGTGTGATGGACTGGGCTTCATCCACAACTCTGCATTTTCTTGCAATTTTTATGTAGAGCTGTTTCTAAGCCAAGCTGTGATACAACCTAACAATTGAAACGTATGATTTCTATGTTGTATCTGGAGAAGTTTGTAAGACTCATTGGAGACAAAGAGAATTTCCTCAGTCATACAGTGTGGAAACAGGCCCTTTGACCCAATGTGACCACACCGGCCAACATATTCCAGCTCCACCAGTCCCACCTGCCCGCTTTTGGTCCATATGCCTCCAAACCTGTCCTATCCATGTACCTGTCTAACAGTTTCTTAAACGTTGGGATAGTCCCAGCCTCAACTACCTCCTCTGTCAGCTTGTTCCATACACCCACCACCCTTTGTGTGAAAAAGTTACCTCTCCGATACCTATTAAATCTTTTCCCCGTCACCTTGAACCCATGTCCTCCGGTCCTTGATTCCCCTACTTTGGGCAAGAGACTCTGTGCATCTACCGGATCTATTCCTCTCATGATTTTATACACCGCAATAAGATTACCCCTCATCCTTCTGCGCTCCAAGGAATAGAGTCCCAGCCTACTCAACCTCTCCCTATAGCTCAGACCCTCTAGCCCTGGCAACATCCTTGTAAATCTTCTCTGTACCCTTTCCAGCTTGACAACATCTTTCCGAAAATATGGTGCCCAGAAGCGAACACAATACTCTAAAGTGCAGCTTCAACAGCATCCTATACAACTGCAACATGACCTATAGTTCTCTGACCAGTCTTACTGTCTCCGACTACATTTTTTCTCTGTTTTGTTACCTCCTCCCAACTAACAATGGTCTATTCTACATTTTCCTTGATCTCCATTCCCTTGGTCCTGTTTTCACACCTTACACTTCCTTATCTATACACATCCTTACCTATGTACCGTCCACTCCCCTGACATCAGCCTGAAGAAGGGTCTCGACCCAACCATCACCCATTCCTTCTCCAGCTGGGTCCCGCTGAGTTACTCCAGCATTTTGTGCCTATTCTCTATACCTAATACTCTGACTGATGAAGGCCAATGTGCAAAATGCCCAACCTATCTACCTGCGACTCTACCTTCAAAGAACCATGCACCTGCGCTCCTAGATCCTTCTGCTCTACAACATTCCCCCGAGCCCTACCATTCACTGTGTGGGTCCAGCCCATGTTACACTTCCCAAAATGCAACAGCTGACATTTCTCCATAGTCTCCATAGGAAGGGGAACCTCGGATCGTGGTGGTCCTGCTGTCTTTGGTACAAGAGATTTAGCAGGTGGTGCAGGAACAGTGCAGATGAGTAACTATAGTGCATTTTGTAGATGGTATACAGTACAGCCACGATATGCCAGGGTGGAAGGATTGAATGTTTCGATTGTTGGATGGAGTGCCAATCTATTAAGATATTTGTTCTGGATTATGTCCTTGCTTTTTGACTGATGATGGACCTGGACTAATTCAAGAAAGTGGAGAGTGTTCCATCATGCATGACTTGTACCTTGAAGATAGTGAAAAGGCTGTACTTTGGGAGATGAATCACTGGCTGCATGATGCTCAGTCACTCGCTTATTGTTGAGCGTTTGGTTAATGGTGGCTCCCAGAATATTGATTGGGACACAGATAATAGTAATGATTAGCTGGCTGGACTTTCTCTTATTTGCCACTTATCAATCCATATTTTCTATGGCTTGTTGTATGCATGCTGAGGAACCATGAATGGAATTGAACATTGTGCAATCATCAACAAACATTCCCGCATTTGATAGCAATGTAACAAAATTTTGAGATTTAAAAAGTCTACAATTTATCCCATCAGATAAAGCATAAAAAGAAGTTTAATTTGACACCTAATTCACTTTCATATCTTCAGTATTAAAAAAGTTACGGCCATTTTCATACTCGGAAATTAGCATCTTGTTCCCTATTGCTTTTCCATTGACTTAACACAAAAGCTGTGATCGAGGACAGTCAAAAGCCCATAACTTTCTTAAAAATTAAGAGAACTGAATGAAATTTTCAGTTATTATAGATTGAAGCATTCTGAAACAAATATAAAACATCTTACTTGGATGACCTGAAATTAAAGCATATAATTAGTTAGTTACCTAATTGTAGCTAATTACAAAATTGACTGTTGTTACGAAATTAGTAATAAACGCCCAGACTGCCTTGAAAATTCAAAAATGTGATATTCTCAAGATCAGAACTTTAATATTATTGTATTATATTATATAAGTCCGTAACAGATAGGTAAATAAATTATAATTTCTAGCAATAGACCAAGTCTTTATGGAGAAGATCAGTTGCTAGCTGGTACATTGGCATATCATAATCAGTAGCATCATCATACTCCTCAGATTGTAACCAATAAGCAACTCTGGACACCTTGTTTTTCCTCAACTTTTCAATTTTGGCATTGTAAACTACAAGTTTTTGCTCTTCAAACCACGCATGACATGCCTTTCTGCCCACTACTTTCCTGTCGATTCCATTTCTTAAGAAACGGATATTTTTTTAAATAGCCTAAGTATCCAAATAACAAACTAATCCCATTCACACAAGAATTCACAATATAACATGATTTTTAAATCTCACTGTCATGAATTTATATGCCAGATGGAAGGAATTTAATGTTTAATTCCCATAAATTAATCTAGAAACATCCACTCAATATAATCAAAATTATTATTTTTTTGCACAATACATGGGACTAAAACTGATATTTAGTATAAAAATATTGACTATGGATAGACAATAACACAAAATATAGACGATTTAGATGCTCTTATGACATGATTGTCCAAAAAAAAAGAGCATTTAAATCATCTTGCGAGTGGGTTTTTCTGGAACGCGATCGATTGGAACATTGCATTTGCGGTGAATTTGAATTTCATATTGGCAGGAAAAACACTGCTGGTTCATATGGGGCCCAAATCACATTTGCGCATCGTAAAATTAGATTAAAGCCATCCCAAGAAGCAAGATTATATGTAAAATGAACGACCTACCCTTTGTTTCGTCCCGTTCATGCGATCTGTCACGTTGTAGGCGTTGAGGGCATTAGAAGTCGCTTTTTATTTTAATCTAATTATTAAATTGTCTCGCGATTTAAAAAAAAAAAAATCAGGAACGGAAGTCGGATCGATTTTTCTTCAGCAGCTAGCAGCCCGAGGAAATCGGCTTCCGACAGGCAGTACAAAACTGCATTTTAATCCCGCCACCCCCCCCCCAAAGGCGCCAGTGGCAGAACTGCAGCACCGCTGAAGGTAAGTTTTGTGTAACATCGCTATATTTGATCTCAAGATGGAAGGATGGTCATCGTTCAAGAACCTGAAGATGGTTGAGACTAGCTACAGTCCAAAGGAACTGCTGTAGGAATGTCCTGGGCTTGGGGTGACAAACCTTCAGTCGCAACCATCTCCCTTTGGGTGAGAAAGACACAAAATCCTGGAGCAACCAGGCATCTGCAGTTCCTTCCTACACATTCCGTTTGGGTGAAGTTTGACTCCAACCACAAGTGTATTTTCCATGTTGACATTAGTTTTGTAAGGGTTCCCTAGTACCGCACTCAGTCAAAAGCTACCACAATATCACTCATACCTCAATTCTACAATTCTACAGCTGTTTGGTCCACATTTAAAATTGATGCTGTTATGCGCTTGGCAGCTAAGTGTTGAAATCCAAACCGGGCTTCAATTAGTTTATCATTGGAGAGCAAGTGCCTTTTGATAGCACTACTGATAATAATTAGACATCACGTCACGGAACCGAACGGGAAGACGAACAAGGCGGCTGGACCTCGTGCATACATCCCCACGCAAGGGGACACGCCCAGTACGGACGAATTCGGGAGCAACCGGGATGGCTGACGCCCCCGACGACAAGGCTGGGTTCCTGCACTGGTTCGCTAAGGTCCAAATAGGCCGGCTTCAAACGAACCACAGACACAGTCTCCCGCCAACCACTCATGTCCAAAACAAAAGTAGCAGGCCCCGAAAGGGACCCTCACATGGGCGCTGCAAAGGTGTATCAGTTTGATAGGTGGTTCGATGCCACCCATATTTTGATGAAGTAAACACCGCGTGCCAATCTTTACAGGGATGGGTGCATACATACATTCTATAGCCGCACCACCATTTTCCTTTACATACATCAAATGGGATGGTGGTGGACCTTCTATTCTGTGGGCGTCGCGGTGCAGAAAAACATACGAACAGTCCATGAGAGCCGGCGGCACACCATGGCGAGACATTGGGACAGGAGGCAGGACGCCGACCTTCTCACGCAAACGGACCAACACAGATGACGGCGGCTCCCGGGACGCACCAGCGGCCGGAATAAATTCCCCGGGAACAGTGAGCGGGACGGCATAGACTAATTCGGTTGAGGACGAAGCCAAATCCTCCTTCGGGGCTGTCTGAATACCCAGCAAAACCCACGGCAACTCATCCATCCATTCGGGGCCCGTGAGGCGTGCCTTCAAAGAGGCCTTGAGATGGCGGTGGAACCGTTCCACCAACCTATTAGACTGGGGATGATGCGCCGTCATGTGGTGAAGCTGTGTCCCCAACAGGCGAGCCATGGCGGACCACAGCTCAGATGTGAACTGCGCATCCCGGTCCGAGGAGCACCGCGAAACGGGCAATCCAGTGGGCCACGAGGGCGCGAGGACACGGCAGGGCAGAAGTATCCACGAGCAGAAACGGTCCACCACCGTCTGAAGATGCGAGGCACCCCGGTGGGCCTGGCCCTAGGTCGCTGTGCCTTCCAAGGCGCTGTCGACGCCCGATCGAGCGAACTTCCGCCCTGCCGCCTGGCCAGCCACAGCTTGTCTGCGCATTCTGCGAGCTGCAGGGGGTCATCGAAACTCACCCCTGAGAGGAGCAGGTGGATGTCGTTGGCTCTGTGCCAGCAGCCCCTTGGTTTTTAATTCTGTAATAGAACAAGATACTGCCAGTAAATAGTTCCTTAGGAATACATCATTCCCTTGTATTTGTTGGGACCCCTTCTATCTTTCCTAAATAATAAAGACCTAACTTGTTCAACCTTTCTGTGTCTTAGTTGCTGAAACCCAGTCAACATTCTAATTGATCTCCTCTGTACTCTCTCTATTTTGTTGACCTTTTTCCTATAATTATGCCTACCACAATTATACACCATACTCCACAATTGACCTCACCAATACCTTGTACAATTTAACATTACAACCCAACTTCCATACACAATGCTCTGATTTACAAAGGCCAACACACCAAAATCTTTCTTTACCATCCTATCTACATGAGATTCCACCTTCAGGGAACTATGCACAGTTATTCCTAGATCCCTCTGTTCAACTTCATTCCTCAATTCACAATCATTTACCATGTACGTTCAATTTTGATTTGTCCTGCCAAGATGTATCATCTCACACTTATCAACATTAAACCCATCTGTCATGTTTCAACCCACTCTTCCAAATGACCTAAATCTCTCTGTACACTTTTAAAATCTACTTCATTATTCACAACACCACCTATCTTAGTATCATCAACATACTTATTAATCTATTTTACCACACCAACATCCAGATTATTGATTCATCAGAGACCACCATCATGAACACCGGGGTCCCACAGGGATGTGTGCTGAGCCCTCTGTTGTTCACGCTGATGACACATGACTGTTGTGCCAAACATAACTCGAACCACATCATCAAGTTCGCAGATGACACAACAGTGGTGGGCCTCATCAGCCACGATGACGACTCAGCCTACAGAGAGGAGGTACAACAACTCATCAACTGGTGTGACATCAATAACCTTCAACTCAATGTCAATAAAACAAAAGAAATAACTGTGGACTTCAGGAAGAAACAGACAGCACACACCCCACTCACCATAAATGGCAGTGCAGTGGAGTCTGTGAAAAGCACCAAGTTCCTGGGAGTACACATCACAGATGATCAGACATGGTCCACCAACACCATCTCCCTTGTCAAGAAAGCACAGCAACGCCTCCACTTCCTTCGACGGATGAGGAGAGCCGACCTCCCTCCTTCTGCCCTCACAACTTTTTACAGGGGTGCCATTGAGAGCATTCTTACCAGCAGTCTCTCAGTCTGGTATGGCAGTTGCTCTGCTGCTGACCAGAAGGCCCTACAGAGAGTGGTGAGGACAGCGGAGAAGATCACTAGATCACCCCAACCAGCAATCCAGGACTTATACCCATCTCGCTGTTGCAAGAGAGCAACCAATATCATCAAAGACACCACCCACCCAGCACACAAACTGTTCACCCTCCTACCATCCGGCAAGTGCTACCGCAGCATGCGGAGCAAAATCACAAGATTCTAAAACAGCTTTTTCCCTCAGGCCATCAGACTACTCAACACACTCAAGAAAATTCCATGAACATTACACAAACAAAGACCAACTGACTGTCAAATTAACTTTAACCCAATGTCTGCAGTATGCTATTTGCACTTTTCTATATTGCACCTTTTATTAATGAATATTTTATATAATGTATATGTCCATTGTCTATTTTTATTGGTATATTGTCTGTCTGTTATAAATATTACTTGCACATTGGAGTATGGGGAAACGCAATTTCAATCCTCTGTGTAACTACTTGTTGCATTATTTGAATTGACAATAAAGTTACTATTACTATTACTATTACTAGTCACTGACCTCCAACCTGACAAACATCCATCCACCATTGCTCTCTGACATTTCCCATGCAGCCACTTTTTTAAATCCATCTTGCTATTCCTTACTAACCCTTCTTAACCAACCTTATTTCCTTATTGAACCTTGTCAAAGGCCTTACTGAAGTTCATCTAGACAACATCCACCACTTTACCCTCATCAATTTCCCTAATAACCTTTTCAAAAAATTCAAGATTAGTCAAACATCACAATCACAAATCCATGCTAATTCTTCCTAATCCTACCCTATTTATCCAAATTCTTATATATTGTCTTGTATCCTTTCCATTATTTTGTCCACCACTGATGTCAAACAACGTTCTTGTTAAAACTCTACTCTTTTCTCACATCTTTGTCCTCCTGTTCACTTACCTCAGGGCTATTATCTATTCATACCTGCGGGACAGCCCTCGTGTAATTATTGAAATGGTACCAGGTATATCAACCTTCTACCTGAACATCGGTCGGTAGTTTAGAAAATTCATACATACACCTTGTCTTCATGTTTAAAGGGTCCTTCCTCCTGGTCCACCTCCAACAGCTTTTACTTTACCTGTTCATAAATAGACTTGTATATCATAATTAACTGTTTCATATACTTTTTAAATTCTATCTTTAACTGTTCCAAACTCGGTCTCTTGTAGGGACCTCTCCATTGTGCCACCTACTTGGTTAGTTTGCATGCAACATCTCTTCAGTGCCAATGGCAGGGCATCGATCCAATTCAACTTTGTAATTAAACAAATCTTATTTATATTAACCTTCAATGTTCCATTTATTCTTTCCACCATGCCTGTGACTGCAGCTGTTACATACCCAAATGTGTATTTTACTCTAAGGGTCTCTATCGCCAACTTAGCTACTCCCTAATGAAAACAATCCGTTGTCAAAGCTGATTTCTGTAGGTCTACCAAACCTCTTAATTACCTTATTCATCATAAGCGACACTACAGGGCTTATACCTAATCTAGTCTGAACTATATCCTGCCTTTTCCCAAGGTTATCATCCTCTGTCCTATATTCTGAAATATTTATTTTTTATAATCTCTCTCTCTCTCTTACATCGCTTTTCACTTATGGAACAATACCAACAAATCCTCCTTTAAATCCCTTTCTCTCTTGGGGACCCCAGTCCTGTTAGGGCTTATATCCAGATTAATTTCACTCCTGATAGAACTTTTTGAGGAAACGTTCCCCAAAGACATTCATTATTGGCATGTAATTCTCTGGCCCTGCTTGGTTCCGTCATAGGACTCACTTACGTCCATTGTTTATTGACAACAGCTCCTCCTGCTGGTTTGCAAGTCTTTTTCCTATCTTTGCGATATTTCTCGACCGCAGAGACCAACTGTTCGCTGAATCTGCTTGACTTTAAGAAGAATGACATCCACCACAGTAGTTCATAATATAATGTTCATCAATCAACTCTCCACCTTTTCAGCTGGTTTTCCAGATAGGCTGTTGGATTACGTTGACTGAGGGCCTGCCATACTCTCTGCCTGACTGTGTCAAACAGTATGCCATTGCTTGTTACATTGTTCGCATCAGTTTATACCATCCATCTTCAGTAGTTCTGTCACTTTAGTGGTTCCTATCACTTTTACCAACAGTGCCTTCAAATCTTCCATGATCAATAATCGTCCCACGTTCTCCTCCTCCAAAGCCCTAATCCATTTCCTACCCCATCAGGGATATAGGGTGAGGTATTTTTTTAGCCCTCTCAGTTTATGGGTGCCCCAAGGGATAATCCGTGTCTGTCCTTCTCTTTTCTCTTTAAAGCAGTCTCATTACTTTATCCCAATGCTTCCAACTTTAATCCTTTCTGGTATGCCTTCTTTCTTATTCTAAACTCAATTTCTTGCTTCTCAAATATTCTAGCCACCTTGCAAATTCATTCACCTTTCTTTTTTAAATCTTCCACTGACTCCTCCTGCTTTATTACTTTCACGCCTGTCGTTTTTCTACTTCTGTTATCTTCTAACTGCCTCTCTCTCCTTTCTTTCTAAACTTGAATGTTTACCAATTAAAAGGCCTGTCTCACGAGTCTGCGGTCATTGGCGGCGAAACGGGAAGAATCTGCCGCCATAGACCTCGCACTCGTGAGAACGTACAATTCCCGGGCCGTGCGGCGGTGTTCCCAACACCGCGCGGTGCTAAAATAAAATCGACAATGTCGAAAACAAAATACTCACCGCACAACCTCCACCAGTGATGCACAAGTGCGGCACGGCCGCTCGCACGGGCCGCCGCCAGTGTGACTCGAGCGCCGTGCGTCAAACCTCCACTGCCACAGCGTCCGCCAGTGAGGCACGTGCCGCTGCCAGTGACGCACGTGTGCTGCACGGCCGCAGGCACAGCCACCGCTACAGCGCCGCGATCAGGATGGCCGCCGCCACAGCCGCCGCTGGTGAGTCACGTGCGGCGGGCCGACGTCATCGCAGTCGGCCCGCCCTTTTTTTACTTACCGCAAGCACGTGGGACCCGCCGTGTTTGAATTAACTCGGCCCCCGCGCAGCATCCGTGCGGCGCTCCGGTGGATAGGCTCGACGCTCTCGCCATTGCCGCGCGGTCCTCGCTACCGGCGACGCCGCGCTTCACCGCCGATGACCGCAAACAGGTAAGACAGAGCCTTAACTTATTTCCAATTATTTCAATCCATATTCACCACTATTTTAAATGTCCAATTCCTAGCACTAGTAACATCAGAAAAACCAAAAGCTGATTTCACAACTTCCCCTTCTAGGTTACGAGGATACAAACAATTAATCGTTATCTTTCACCATGACCTAATTTATTTAAAGGAACATACACCTACCTACAGTGGACATTTTTTGATTCTAATAAAACTTACTTACTCTTACAATGTGGTCTACAAATACAATAAACAAAATAATTATCACATATATATACTTCCTCTTTCATTCCAAACCGATTTTTACACACAAATCACATTCGTTCCATTCTTACTTCAAATAAATGCAACATCTTTTATATGTATTAAAACTCAAAATAACAGAATCAAATCATTTTTGTCTTCTCCAATCCCTGGGTATCTCTCTGCCCCCAGAGGCTCAGCATTCGCCCCAATGGACTATCAGGCAGAATGCAGGGGTCGGGCTTACCGCCCTTCCCCTCCCTTTTGGGCTTTCCGTTTTCATTGCCCATCCTCCCGATCGGAATTTCCCCCCGATCTATTTAATCGCCCGAGTAGTACTTAATAGTCAGTTTTTCTTACCCGGGTCTTGTGCACAAGAATCACTCGATTTGGCTCCTCACGATTTCCAACTACTCCCACTTGTTTCTCTAATCTCTGGTCTGGGATATCACTCGCCCAAACCGCTGACGGCAAGCAAGGGGTCCAGGGCCACTGAATCAGCAGGGTGCACCGTCCCTTCTCCCGTATACCGCCGCCAGCTGGCCGGAGTGGCAATCCCAAGACGAGCCCCCATGCTGTGAGGTGTAAAAACGTGAGTGCTCACAATCACGATGCTAGAGAAATTTAGAGAAACAAGTTCATTTATTAGCAAGTCTGCAGAGTCGGGTGCCTCCCCTGTTGAGACACACCGAGACCAGGAAAGTCACTCTCTTTTATTCACACCATTTTACAATGGTTTACACCTTTAATTCCTCCCCTTCGGGCTACTTCCAAACAGAGCACTGAGGTGCACAATCTAACCGTAACGCCCCGTAACGCCCCGCAACGCCCAGGGTACCTCCCAGATCATACATCGCATGTGCATTTAAATGAGACATCTTGTCATGATGGGCGTGTGTACATATTCATGTAAGTTCATTGCCCATGCGCACAGAGAGTTGTTCATGACCCTTACCCCAGTTCTTGCTTGGCTGTCGCTATCTCCTTTTTCTCATCCTTGAGATGTCACCATTTGTACTCACGGCTATTATCTATCTGTGTATTGTCGGGTGTTCGTGCTGATGAACGCATCGACTCTCTACTATACAAAGGGTTCTTAGTTTAAATCAACTATACCTATTAACCCCTTCCTCACAATCAACAAAGAAATATCTTCAGCAGATAAAGAGAACAGCAATCACATTTGACGGAAGGGAAAAGAAGATTAGGGACCTTTGGAGAGATTTAGCCATATTGGGAAAATAACCAAGTTGTCCATAAGCCACCCTGTGGCTTTCCACATTTTCACAGAGATCCTAAAGACTGACTCGATATTGCAAAATTGTAGCTTTCACAGTCTTTACCAGACCTTGATATTGCCTCCAACCCTAAAATGTGATTATCCTTTATAGCGGGATCCCTAATTCATTTTTGGAACCACACACACACTTTGCGACTTTACTGAACCACTGGTTAGGTCACACTTGGAACATTGTGTGCAGTTCTGGTCATCACACTATAGGAAATGTGTAATTGTGTTGGAGAGAATACAGAGAAGATTCGCCAGGATGTGGACACGAGGAACTGCAGATGCTGGTTTATGAAAAAAAACAAAAGAAATTGCTGGAGTAACACAGCCGGTTTCCAGCATAAGGTCATGTGATAGGAGTAGAATTGGGCCATTCGGCCCATCGAGTCTACTCCGCCATTAATTATGGCTGATCTATCTCTCCCTCCTAACCCCATTCTGCTGCCTTCTTCCCATAACCTCTGACCCCTGTAGTAATCATGAATGTTTCTATCACTGCCTTAAAAATATCCATTGAGGGCCTGCACAGCCTTCTGTGGCAAAGAATTCCACAGATTCACCACCCTCTGACTAAAGACATTTCTCCTCATCTTCCGAAAAGACCGTCCTTTAATTCTGAGGCTATGACCTCTAGTCTAAGACTCTCCACATCCATTCTATCCAAGCCTTTCAGTATTCTGTATGTTTCAATGAGTATGCATCTCTGGAGAACATGGATGGGTAATGTTTCAGGTTGGGTCCTGAACAGTTGTAGTAGGGGTGGGGGGGGGGGGGGGGGGAGGGTGCGACAAAGTGTTGCAAGTGATAGGTAGATACAGTTGAGAGGAGTTTTTCATTGGCAAATGGTTGGACAAAGGCCAGAGAAGAAAAGCCAAAAGGTGTGAGATAAAGAGATAAATATAGAAGATAATAATAATAATAATAAATTTTATTTATTGGCGCCTTTCAAAAATCTCAAGGACACCTTACAAAGTTTAACAAATAGTAGAAACATGTAAGCAGAATGAAATAAATAGTAAAGACAACACGAGTACACAAATTAAAGAGAGAATTCAATCCAAAAACAAAAATCAAAAACACAATATGAAAGAGAGAGCAGCGGCTGCTAAAGTGCGCCAGCGTCCACTCTCCCTTCCGGCAGCCACTCTCCCTTCCGGCAGAAGATGGGTGAAATGTGAAGCCAGAGGAAGGAATATAGGTGTAAGGGATTGGGGGAAGTGGAAAGAGAGAAATGAGTGTGCAGATGGGGCATAGAGAAGAGACAGGTAAAGAAAAAAGTGCAGGTTAATGATCTAAATTTGAAGAAAATGGGAGGGGGAGTTAAAATGGTTAGTAACCAGGAGATCCAACAGGCCTTGGAATACCAAGAACAGGTGTGAGTGCAGGCTGACCTCTACATGCAGAGGCCAGGCACCAACTCTCAGTATCCCTCTACTAACACTCTCCTCCACTAGGCAAAACCTCAACAACTTGTTCCTGTTCAAAATGTACACTGGCACCATCCCCCAACTCTCCACTACATTGACCCATGCACCCATGTAGACCTCATTGATTTCATTAACTTTACCACTAACTTCAAGTTAGAGGTAGAGGTATCAAGTACCAAGGTGGTATCAAGTAGGGGTATCAATATCCCAAACAAGAGGGCATAGGCTTAAGGTGACAGGAAGGAGCTTTAAACAAGATCTGAGGAGTAAGTTCTTTTACTGAGTTGTTGATATCTGGAAAATATGGAGAGTGGAGGTGGTGACAATCACTATGTTGAAGAGGCATTTTTGAAGACACTTAAATGCAGGCAAATGGGATTAGTGTGGACCAGACTAAGTGGGACCCGTTGGGAGGCCTGGTCCCCCAACGCAACCCATTCCTCAACGCAATATTCCACCACTCACCCATTTTAGACTACCGCGTCAATAATCACATGGACCACCCCCGATTTCGGATCTGCAGAGCAGTATTCCCATCATCCCTGAAAAGTATCAATTGATCCCAAAGCTTTATCCTAGTTTGAAAAATTCAAAACTCCTAGTTCCTCCAGACCTGCTTTACCTCAATTCTTATATTAGCAGCCTTGTGCATCAATCATTTGATCAAACCCACGATATCATACAAGCAACCACTTGCTGGTGCAATAAGTATGCCAGTTTCTGACGTATTTGACAAAAACGGAATGCATATAAATCAACCTGATTGACCTCGCAGCTCTATTTCAAACATTTTTGAACAAAAGACAATAGATAATAGACAATAGACAACAGGTGCAGGAATAGGTCATTCGGCCCTTCGAGCCAGCATCAATATGATCATGGCTGATCATCCACAATCAGTACCCCTTTCCTGCCTTCTCCCCATACCCCTGACTGCGCTATCTTTAAGAGCTCTATCTAACTCTCTCTTGAAAGCATCCAGAGAATTGGCCTCCAATGCCTTCTGAGGCAGAGAATTCCACAGATTCACAACCCTCTGTGTGAAAAAGTATTTCCTCATCTCCGTTCAAGATGGCTTACCCCTTATTCTTAAACTGTGACCCCTGGTTCTGGACTCCCCAACATCGGGAACATGTTTCCTGCCTCTAACGTGTCCAAACCGATAATAATCTTATATGTTTCAATAAGATCCCATCTCATCCTTCTAAATATATTCCAGAGTATACAAGCCCAGCCACTACATTCTCTCAGCATATGAGTCCCGCCATCTCAGGAATTAACCTTGAGAACCTACGCTGCACTCCCTCGATAACAAGAATGTCCTTCCTCAAATTTCGAGACCAAAACTACAATCAATGCTCCAGGTGTGGTCTCACTAGGGCCCTGTACAACTGCAGAAGGACCTCTTTGCTCCTATACTAAACTCCTCTTGTTATGAAGGCCAGCCTGCCATTCACTTTCTTTCCTGCCTGCTGTACCTGCATGCTTACTTTCAGTGACTGATGAACAAGGACCCCCCAGATCTCGTTGTACTTCCCCTTTTCCAACTTGACACCATTCAGATAAAAATCTGCTTTCCTGTTTTTGCCACCAAAGTAGTTAACCTCACATTTATCCACATTAAACTGTATCTGCCATGCATCTGCCCACTCACCCAACCTGTCCAAGTCACCTTGCATCCTCATAGCTTCCTCCTCACAGTTCACACTGCCATCCAGCTTTGTGCCATGTGCAAATTTGCTAATGTTACTTTTAATCCCTTCATTTAAATCATTAATATATATTAATACATACGTATTACATTTTAAAGTAAGATAGACACTAAAAGCTGGAGTAACTCAGCAGGACAGGCAGCATCTCTGGAGAGAAGGAATGGGTGTTGTTTCGGGTCGAGACCCTTCTTCAGACTGATTTTAAAGTAGTCCATTTGATACCTTCTCCATCCTGCCATCTCTTGCTCGCCTTGGCAGTCTCTCCCTCTTTCCAGCTTTCTCCTTTGCACCGAACCCTTCTTTCAGATGGCACTCATCTATCTGCTAATTTCCACGTGTTTACAGCCACCCCAATCCAGGTCGCCACTGCTTTAACCTTCTCCCATCTAGCTTGGCTGAAACCGGTGACAGAAAGAAACATAAGAACAATGTAGGGCATTTAGTGACACCAAATGTATGAGCTAGAAATATTTTAATGGGAATTGGAAAATGCATTGATGGAGATGCAAAACAAAAGACAAAAGATTGCCAACATCCAAGGTAGCAGCTGAGTCGCAACATTGCCCAGTCCATCATGGATTCTGATCTCCCCACCATCAAAGGGATTTACAGGAGTCATTGCCACAAAAATACAGCCAGCATCAATAGAGACCCACACCACCCTGCCCGCAAACTAATTTCCCTCCTGCATCGGGTAGGGTCCCAGCATCACATGGGAGGGCTGGTCCCCCAACGCAATATTCCACCTCTCCACCAATTCCAATATTGGTGGCCAGTGGGGTGGGGGGGGGGGGCCTTTCTGGAGCGCTAGTATGGGTGTTGTGGGCTGAAGGGACTGGTTGCCAGAGGACTAGTATGGACATTGTGGGCTGCATGGATTCTTGGGCTGGCGGCTCAGTCACTCAAGCCTGTTGTGCTGGCAGCTCACTCACTCACGGCTGGTGGGCTGGCAGTTGACTCACGGCTATTCCTTGAAATTCCATTTCAAGCAGGGTGCAAGGCCACCAAATTCAAGTGCAGTTTCTTACCACTTCAAGCAGGGTGCAAGGCCACCAAATTCAAGTGCAGTTTCATACCACTTCAAGCAGGGTGCAAGGCCACCAAATTCAAGTGCAGTTTCATACCATTTCAAGCAGGGTGCAAGGCCACTAAAGACTGTGAGTCGTGACCTCTCCCTCCTCCATCTTGCAGAGACTGAGCCACGCCCACACTTCTGGGTTTTATAGTCCCTCCCCCTCTCCCACCAGAAGGGGCGTGGCTTTCATGGCATGATTGACAGAGAATCTCAAAACATTTTAAACACTAATAAATCTTTTATTTTTCATCGACGGGAAATAGCCTCGGCACCTCATGAGCGGAGGGGGACTGAGTAAGATGGCCAAAAATCACAGCTGTACGTGGTAGCGTTTTTTTCTAAAATCAATATAAAGCGCAAGCAGGAAGTGGTCAAGATTAGACTTTTAATTATATAGAAGGCAAGGCAACTTTAATTAGGTATGGCAACTTTAATTAGGCAAGGTAACTTTAATTAGGCAAGGCAACTTTAATTAGGCATCACAGCTTTAGCATTTCCAAACCAAAGGCAACACAGCTTTGCATTTCCAAACCAAAGGCAACACAGCTTTAGCATTTCCAAACCAAAGGCAACACAGCTTTAGCATTTCCAAACCAAAGGCAACACAACTTTAGCATTTCCAAACCAAAGGCAACACAGCTTTAGCATTTCCAAACCAAAGGCAACACAGCTTTAGCATTTCCAAACCAAAGGCAACACAGCTTTAGCATTTCCAAACTATATTTTCAAACCACATTAAGGGCACTGACAGGTCAGTAAAACCACTCACAGTTTAGTAGACATGTGTTCCGTGTTACTCACAACTCAGACTGAGAGACGTGACCCTCTCGCTCCCCCATCTTGCAGAGACTGACTGAGGCACTCAACACTTCCGGGTTTTATAGTCCCTCCGGAAGGGGCGTGGCCTTCAGGAAAGAGAATCTCAACATTTTTAAAACACTAATAACTCTTTTATTTTTCATCGATGGGAAAAATCCTCTTGTCCTGCGCAGCGGAGGGGGACTCTGAGTAAGATGGCCAAAAATCACAGCCGTAAGTGGCAGCGTTTTTTCTAAAATCAGTATACAGAACAAGAAGTGGTCAAGATCAGACTTTTAGTAATATAGATATATATACATTTATATATATACACATCCATTCCTTTTCTCCAGAGATGCTGCCTGTCCCGCTTAGTTACTCTAGCATTTTTTGTCTACCTTATATGTACATGTGTATATGTTCATACATATACACACACTGAACTTTTTATTCTCGTTTATTATATTGTTTACAGAGTACTGTGTTTACATATTCTGTTGTGCTGCTGCAAGTAAGAATGTTATTATTCTATCTGGGACATATGATAATTAAACACTCTTGAGTCTTCTTGAAGCTACATTGCCAGACTTTTTGCTCCTTTTGTGGATACACAATGAGCTACAGTATTCAAGAATCTAAATTGTTATATTGTCATATGTCCCAAAACGGAATGATGAAATTCTTACTTGCAGCAGCAGCACAACAGGTTCATAAACACAGTACTCAATGTCGGTACCTACCTGTAATGGACCAGGCAGTGTAATCGGCTTGATTCCTGGGCATTCAAGTTGCTGAACCAGGCTGTGTTGCAACCAGTCAATATGATCTCTACCGTACACTGTAGAAGTTCAAAAGAGTTGATATACCAAATCTCCTCAATCTTCAAAGGAAGTAGAGATGTTGATGGCCTTACTTTATGATTGCATCAATGTGCTGGGTCCAGGACAGATCAATGTGCACGCCCCAGGAACTTGAAGTTGGTGACAACTGGAGACACAAGGAATTGCGGATGCTGGGTTACTTAAAAAGACACAAAGTGCTGGAGTAAGTCAGAAACATCATCTATCCATGTTCTCCAGAGATGCTGCCTGATCCGCTGAGGTACTCCAGCACTTTGTGTATTTTTTATTACATTATTCTACTCCTGTTTTAATGTGGAGTTCGTACAGTGAGAATGGGTAAAATTGATTTCAGATCTGTCAGGGACGGGTTATAAAAGAAACACTTTTAATGACACAAAGCTGATGACCCAGAGCTGGGTGGCAGTGTGAACTGTGAAGAGGATGCTATGAGGAGGTAGGGTGACTAGGACAGGTTGGGTGAGTAGGCCGATACATGGTAGATGCAGTTTAATGTGGATAAATGTGTGGTTATCCACTTTGGTGGCAAAAACAGGAAGGCAGATTATTATCTAAATGGAGTCAAGTTGGGAAAAGGGGAAGTACAAGGGGATCTGGGGATCCTTGTTCATCAGTCACTGAAAGTAAGCATGCAGGTACAGCAGGCAGTGAAGAATGCAAATGGCATGTTAGCCTTCATAACAAGAGGAGTTGAGTATAGAAACAAAGAGGTCCTTCTGCAGTTGTACAGGGCCCTAGTGAGACCACATCAGGAGTATTGTGTGCAGTTTTGGTCTCCTAATTTGAGGAAGGACATTCTTGCTATTGAGGAAGTGCAGCGTTGGTTCACCAGGTTAATTCCCGGGATGGCGGGACTGTCATATGTTGATAGAATAGAGCTGCTGGGCTTATATACTCTGGAGTTTAGAAGGATGAGAGGTGATCTTATTGAAACATATAAGATTATTAAGGGTTTGGACACGCTAGAGGCAGGAAACATGTTCCCGATGTTGGGGGAGTCCAGAACCAGAGGCCACAGTTTAAGAATAAGGGGTAAGCTATTTAGAACGGAGATGAGGAAAAACGTTTTCACACAGAGAGTTGTGAGTCTGTGGAATTTTCTGTCTCAGAGGATGGTGGTGGCTGGTTCTCTGGATGCTTTCAAGAGAGAGCTGGACAGAGCTCTTAAAGATAGTAGAGTCAAGGGATATGGGGAGAAGGTAGGAACAGGGTACTCCTGCACCTATTGTCTATTGTCTATTGTCTATAATGTAAGTACATGGTTTATACTTCTACTTCAGATAGACTTTAGATCAGTGGTTCCCAACGTGGGGCGTACGCCCCACAGGGGGGCAATTTGATTTTTAAGGGGGGCAATTGAGCGCGACTGAGGAGGTCTGGGTCCAAATTTTCAATTTTTTTGGGGGGGGATTTTCCATCAGGTAAACATATGTAGTTTATGTTTCAGATGTTATTTTGAGTAAATAATTTTTTGGGGGTAAAAAAGGTCTTTATTGTGTAGTTATTACATAATCACCGCGCCATCGCTCTTCATGCACGTTGCACGAAGCGCGCGAGGTCATGGGAGAACCTTATTTATTGAATTGGATTTAGAAATGCGATTCAAAGAGCTTTTGCTAAGTTACCCTTATAATATCTATTTCCTCCGTTTTCTCTCAAGGGAAAGCAATCCATTTTCTGAGAATTATTTCTTTGACTGCTCGTGCTAAAATGAGTAGTGCAAGCAAGAAGAAAGTTCGTCAGTATTCAGAGGAATATTTAAAACTTGGTTTCATACCCGCTGTCCATGATGAACGGTCACCTTTCTGCCTCTTATGCCAACAATGCTTGACCAACGAATCAATGAAACCAGGTCGTCTTGAGGCGCATTTGAAGGCGAAACAGTGCGTATGTAAATTCAGATTTGTATTACTTCAAATCTTTAAAGGATAAGTTTGAAAAAAGATCAACAATAAAGACTCTGTTCACTGCACAAACTGTTACTGTCAGTCGTACTCTTGAGGCTAGTTATGAAATTTCTTTACTCATTGCTAAATCTGGAAAAAATCATACTATAGGGGAGGATTTAATTAAACCATCAATATCAGCATTTCTTAAAACAGTTCTGGAAAACGATGACAAAGATGTTAAAGCCATGCCACTCAGTAACAACACTGTTAGGAGAAGAACAGATGAAATGAGTGAAGATATTGAAACACAACTTGTTGAAAAGCTGAAATCAAGAAAATTCTCAGTACAAATGGATGAATCAACTGTGAGAGACAGTGAGGCCTTATTGCTAACCTATGTAAGATATATTGATAAAGGTGAATTTGCTGAAGAAATGTTATTCTGCAAATCGTTAGAGACCACCATTACCGCCACTGATATATATAATAAACTAAAACACTACTTAGATGTCAATAATATACCAATGGAAAACATAACATCTTGTGCAGCTGATGGTGCTCCTGTTATGATGGGCAAGAAAAATGGTTGCTTAAAATGAAGCACCTGCTAACCGTTGATGGAAAAGCGTTTGTGAGTTATTTAGCAGATATTTTTGAAAAACTGAATGTGTTGAATAAACAACTTCATGGAACAAATAAAACTCTTGTTGATGCAAAGGCAAAGATATTTGGCTTTATTTCATTTATCGAGTTATGCCAAAAACATATTTCTGACAACAATTTTGACCAGTTTCATTGGCTAAAGAAATGTGAGCCGACTGATGCTGCTGTACTTGTCATTGTGGATCATCTGAAAATATTGGTCTCTGATTAGAAAGAAAGATTTTCTGATTTAAAACAGATTGATTTTCCAACATGGGTGATGCAGCCAGTGCTAGTGGATCTATCTGATGTTTCAATGCAGTACCAAGAAGAACTCTCGGAAATACAAAATGATGAGTCAGTTAAAACTTTATTCAACATAAAAGGAGCGATGGCATGGCTTTGTGATGAGACAGAAACTAAATACCCAAATTCAACCAGCTTTGCAAGAAAACTGTTGTTACCGTTCCCATCTACATATTTAGCTGAATGTGGCTTTAGTGCTGTAAATGATTTGCTACTGAAGAAAAGAAATCGACTGGATATCACTAAACGAGGAGATTTGAGACTGAAGCTGACTAAATTAGTGCCTAATATAAAATCTCTTTGCAGCAGGCATGAAGCACAAGGGTCTCACTAACTTTATTCTAATTATCTTGAGGTGAGCTCAAATGGTATTTTGCATTTGATAGGTACCTTTACTTTATTGTACAGTAATTAAAATGATCGAAGTATTACAGAAAAAGCTTCCATTCAAATTAGTTTGTGTTGTATAACATTTCGGTTCTCTATTATATGTTTTGAAACTTTATTTGCTGTTTTCGTATGAGACAATCCACAAATATTTCAATATTCTAATATAGAGATTTTCTCTCTCTTTATTACCTCTTTTATTATCATATTTATCATTATTATTATTTTAATACCACCTAATGTTTTTTTCTTTTTTTTTTACAATTTTTTAGTAATTTCTTGCTCAGAACTTTAACTGTCTTTTGTTTATTTCATTTTTCTTTTTCATGGATGCCATGTTCTTTTGAAGCTTGTTTAAACCAAGGTATTGAAATGATAAGAATTATATATCACCACATGAGGGGTGGGGGGCATCAGGATTTTAGAGGTGATTAGGTGGGGCATGGCCAAAAAAAGGTTGGGTACCACTGCTTTAGATGGACGTAAAATGCTGGAGTAGGGAAGCATCTCTGGAGAAAAGGAATAGATGACGTTTCAGGTTGAGACCCTTCTTCAGGCTGAAAAGGTCGGAGTACTGACCTGAAATGTCACCTGTTCCTTTTCTTCAGATATGCTGCCTGACCCATAAGGTCATAAGAGACAGGAGCAGAATTAAGCCATTTGGCCCATTGCTTGCTCCACCATTCAATCATGGCTGATCTATCTCTCCCTCCTAACCCCATTCTCCTGCCTTCTCCCCATAACCCCTGACACCTGTATTAATCAAGAATCTATCTATCTCTGCCTGAAAAATATCCATTGACTTGGCCTCCACAGCCTTCTGTGGCAAAGAATTCCACAGATTCACCACCCTCTGACTAAAGAAATTCCTTATCTCCTTCCTAGGAACGCCCTTTAATTCTGAGGCTATGAACCTCCAGTCCTAGACTTTCCCACGCGTTGAAACATCCTCTCCACGTCCACTATCCAAGCCTTTCACTATTCGGTACGTTTCAATGAGTTACTGCTGAGTTGCTACAGAATTTGATGTTTCTTCCTACACCTTATACTTCTACGTCGGGTTGTGCGCAGCCTGCATCTAATCCCGAAGATAGACACAAAAAGTCAAAGCTAACAATGGCCTGTTCCCTTCATCATCGTTACTTTTTTTTCATATATTTCATTCATTTGTTTTACATCTCCTCTATATCACCGCCTATATCACTCGTTTCCCTTTCCCCATGACTCTCAATCTGAAGAAGGGTCTCCACCCGAAAAGTCACCTATTCCTTTTCTCCAGAGATGCTACCTGACCCGCTGAGTTGCTCCAGCTTTTTGTGTCTATATTCGGTGTATCTGCAGTTCCTTCCTGCACTGTATCTAATCCCGCCGCAGTTGAGCAGTTGGACGGGAGCCGCTCAGCCCGAGGACCGGCGCTAGGACCCGGCGGGATCGCCGTGCGGCCGCGTCCCGTTGCCGGGTAACGGCAGTTCGCCGCAGTAACAAAATGTCGAAAGGCGGCAAAAAGCGGGACTCGGTCCTGAAGACCAGCCCGTCCCCCGTTTACAGCGGGTAAGTGTGGAGTAAGCTGGGATTAGCCTCGGTACCACAAACCACCCCCCTCACCTACCCAACCCCGTCCTCCACTTCCTTGCCCTACCCTGCACTCCCCTCCCTTCCCTCCCCTCCCTTCCCCTGCTCTACCCTCCCCTCCCCTCCAACCCTGCCGCCCCCCCACCCCTACCCAACCCCGTCCTCCCCTACTCTGCCCACCCCTACTCGGCCATCCCCTACTTTGCCCTCCAAACCCCTGCCTTCCCTCCCCTCCCCTCCATTACCCCTACCTTCCCCTGCCCTACATTACTCTATCCTACTCTCCCCTGCTCTTCATTGCCCTCCCCAACTCTGTCCTACCCTCACCTACCCAACCCTCCCATCCCCTACCCTTCACTGCCCTCTCTTACCTTCCCCTACCATCCCCTGCCTCCCTAACTGTCCTACCCTCACCTGCTCTCCCCCTACCATCCCTTCCCCTACCATCCCCTCCCCTACCATCCACTCCGCTGCCCTTCCCTACTATCCACTCCCCTGCCCTTCCCTACCATCCGCTACCCTCCCCTCCCCTCCCCCATGTTTGTTTGCATGGGAGATTGTGTTTCATGAAATTGATTGAGTTTGATTTGAAGAAGGTTGATGAGGGCAGGGTTGTAGATGTAATGTATATGGAGTTCAGCAAGGCCTTTGATTACGTTCCACATGATAATCTGCTCCAGAAGATTAGACCGCATGAGATCCAGAAAGCGTTAGCTAACTGGATATAGAATTGGTTTTTGGTAGGAAACATGCTGGTGGTGGAAGGTTGTTTCTCGGACTGGAGGCCTGTAACTAGGGTGTACCTCGGGGATCGGGTGCTCGTTGCACAACTGTTTGTCATCAATATCAATTAATTGGATGAGAATGTACATGGCATGAATCATAAGATTGCAAATGACGTAAAAGTAAGTGATATTGTAGACAGAGAAGATAGTTATCAAGAATTACAGCAGGATCTTGATCAGCTGGACAAACTAATGAATGGGAAATGGAGTTTAATTCATATAAGTATGAAGAGTTGCATTTGGGAAGTCAAACCAGGTTATGACCTTCAAAATGAATGGTAGGGCACTGGGGAGGGTGGTAGAGCAGAGGGATCCAGGAGTACAAGTACATCGTTTCCTAAAAGTGGTACAGGTCCTCCATCAGTTTTCTGACATCCTTGATTCCAGAACTTTTCTGGATTATCTGTTTTGCCACACCAACAGAGGTCACGGCATCTGAGAGGAGTCCAACGGTACTGGATACCATCCCGTAAAGTCAGCCTCAGAGATTGGCTGTGGGAATGGATCTGCTGGCTCCAGCCAGGCCAAAGTACCAAAGTACCCAGGCTGCAAGGGTCAAATTTGACCTGCCGATCGGCAAGGAAGTCCTGATGAGGTTGAGATCAGCTTCTTCACCCGGCTTGGGTGCCACATTTTTATAGAGACTTTCAAGTGCGCACCCATAATTTTGTCTGATTAAAGGAGGTGACGGATCATCAGTTGCCGGAAAATCGGTGGTGGAACTGTATTACGGATAGGCAGGGAAAAAATAACACACAGTGCTGGAGTAACTCAGCAGGTCAGGTAGCATCTTTGGGGAATGTGGATAGGTATAATATCGGGTCAGGGCCCTTCTTCGGTCTGAGAAAAAAGTCTGAAATCCTTAGGGCAACCCAAGACAGTCCATAGTTCATCAGTTAGTGTTGTGTAATATTCAAGGGCCTGATGATTGTTGAGAATAAGCTATTGTTGAACGTGTTGGCCATGGTGTTCTCACTCCTATACCTTCTTCCCCATGGTGGGAGTGAAATGAGAGCATGGCCAGGGTGGTGTTGGCCATTGATAGTGCTGGGTGCCTTTTTTATCATGCCGAGCTCATAGAATCCTACTATGGGGGAAGGTCAACACCAGTGATGATCTGGGTGGTGTCCACTACTTTTTGTAGTCTCCTTCGTTCCTGGGCATTCAAGTTCCCTTGACTCACCTTATCTCTTGTCCCTCCTTGAACCTCATCTCCTTTTCTTCTCCACTCATCTTCCTAAACCCCCTTCCTCCTCCCAGTATCTGCCTTATACCCCTTAGTGGTCTTCCCCATCCCTTCTTGCTGCCCCCTCCCTTCTTGCCGCCCCCTACCCCCTGTCCTTCTTCCTTGGTCAGAAAAACCCCTGCCGCCGTCGCCTGATGTCCCACTATCCTCCTCATTGGACGGCTCCCCCGTCAGACTCACTCGTAGACGCCTCCTTCAATCCTCGCAGTTGACAAATATACTTTGAATTATGTCTCTCAGACATGCGATCTGTGTTTCTGAGGCCACTGTTTAGTTCCTTCAGCATATTTTATTATTCAGTTCGGCCATCACATTTACCTCCATTTGTCCACTGTTGTTTGATGAGTTTACTTAACTAAACTATCCAGTGAGCCTGATCTTGAAAGTTTCAATTGATTTAATAACAATAGCTTTTCAAAGAATGAGTTTCAGATTCTTATTAGAACGTGCAATAATATGTTTTCCTTTGCAGAAATACTTTGTAGCTCTGTTTTTCCTTCCGACAGGTGATATTTCACAAATCTACACATCTGAATCAGACTCGCCTTACTCAAATACATTACCTTAGTTAAATTGCCTCTTTAATTTCCAGTTAATAAAATGTTTCATATGACTTCTTCAGCGTCACATTTTTTGGATTTGCATCTTCTCACATTGAACTCCATCTACCATTTTTTCATCCTTTCACTTCCCTTCCACAGTCTGCCGCCTAATATAATCTACAAGTTTTGATATCACTGTTGTCTATTCCTTCATTCAAGTCATTGATATCCACAGTGAACATATCTCACTTACCACTACTTCCCACATTCTTCAATTTATTTTAGTTTAGTTTAGAGATGCAGTACGGAAACATGCCCTTCAGCCCACCAAATCCACACCGACCAGCAATTCCTGCACACTAGCACTATCCTACATACCAGGGATAATTTACAAACTTTACCAAAGCTAATCAAAACCCTATAATTACAGACCGACAAACCTGTACGTCTTTGGAGTGTGGGAGGAAACTGGAGCACCTGGGGAAAACCCATGCAGTCATGGGGAGAACATACAAACTCCGTACAGACAGCAGCTGTAGTCAGGGTCGAACCTGGCTCTCTGGCGCTGTGAGGCAGGAACTCTACCATTGTGCCACCGTGCCGCAATACTGATATAGATTTCTCTTTATTCACATTCTGTTTTCTGCTTCCCAACCCATAAATCAGCATGTCATTTACCCTCCTGCACATACGAACAAGAGACTGATATTTCTGAGATAATTTTTGCTTAGGTCAATAAACCACAGTTAGGAGCAAATCCAAAGATATTTTGAACCTGGGCAGCATGCTAAATTAAACTGTATTGTATTTACAGCATGGGTAGGGGCTATTTGGCGCGAGATGTCTCTGTCAGTGTTTATGATCCACTTATGCTTGTCTCGTCCTGTTTCATCACACTTTGCCGTTCCATCCTTCTGTTCCATTCAATCTTTGTTTATCCATCTTCCCCTTAAATTTATATAGGTTATTTACTTCAGCACCACAATTTGATAAAATATTTCACATTTTTTTACTGCGCTGAATCAAGAAGTTTCTCCTCAATTTATTGGATGTATCGATGAATTGTGGTTCTGTCTAGAATTCATTAATGGAAGATTGATGATTTCCGCAAACATTAACATCATACATCAGGGCAAGTGGATTGCTGTCGTTATTCTGTAAGGTGTTAAAGCATAATGACAATTGAAACATTCAGACTGCAATGAGAAAGGTTGTTCAGCTCTCTGACTTGCTTAGGATTACATATAATAGACTGATGAGGTGAGAGTGAGAAAGTGATATTTGACTAAACACACAGAAACCAAGAAATACCTTGAAGGTCATTTTTAGGTTAGGCCTTGAGATAAGACAAACAATTTCCCTGTTGTGTGCTGGTGGCCCTGACATGAAGGCATTTTGCAACATTGACAGATTGTATCATCATCAACTAGTGGGGCTTTCCTTCTGGTGTTTTGCCACAGCATAAATGAGGCAGATATAGCAGCCAAATGTTTTTTAAAGGTTTACAGTAATTTAAGTTTATTCTATTCTCAACAAGAAATCAGTTTCAGCAAAAGGGGTTGATCCAGTTCAGCAACGACCAAGCTCCATGCATTGCGCAGCACTTGCAGCTATGTGGCAAGAGCAACGGCCATATATTTCCTGAACAACTGCGGCATCTAACTGTGCAAATGCAGATGGCTGGGAGGATGTATGTGGGAAGAAGTGATAAAGGTAATTACTGTCTGCCTGAGTAAATAATTATGAGTTAGTTCACATATTTGGAGGAAATAAGAAGTTGTGGCTCTTTTGATCCCTTCAAATGTCAGCTTGTGATACTGCCCCAAGTATCATTGGGGCATTGTCACAAGCTCAAACAGTGAACTGCATCTGATTCATCCAGCTATCTCTGTGCTTTATTTAGAATAGCTGTTGAATTATTATGAAATTTTCCTGTTGCACTTTTGAACTGTACACAGGTTGATGCAGTTTGAATTGTAGGTGATGGAAGATATTGATATGCTGGAAGAAATAATACAATCAAGGGATAGAAACTCAAAGGCTTAATATACCCCTGGTGGGAAGGCTTGGGTGTGAATGCCATTCATTTTTGCGTGTAAGAATCAGAAGCTCCAGCAGATTTTAACTGTCATATTTCTATTTAATCTTGTTGGCCAAATGCTCAGCTATTCCAACTACCAGCATTTGTCAAATTCCCTTGCAGTAAATCCACTTTACACAAGCTTTTTTTCACAGTTCAGTTTTGTTTATTGTCACGTGTACCGAGGTACAGTGGAAAGCTTTTGTTGCATGCTATCCAGTCAGCGGAAAAACAATACATGATTACAATCAATCCATTTACAATGTATCGATACATGATTAGGGAATAACATTTAGTGCGAGGTAAACCCAGCAAAGTCCGATCAAGGAAAGTCCAAGGGTCACCAAAGAGGTAGATAGTAGTTCACCACTGCTCTCTGATTGTGCTCTTTACCTTTTGCCTGATTGGAGAGGGAAGAAGAGGAAGTGGCCAGGGTGCGACTCATCCTTAATTATGCTGCTGGCCTTGCCGAGGCAGCGTGAGGTGTACTCGTCCAGTTGCAGTAAATACACTAGACTGCTCTTCACAGTGCTCACTACTTGCAGCAGAATATCATTACTCGTATCTGTCAATCAAAAGGGAAATCTGCCTAAACTTGGTTGACTGCTGTTCCCCCAGCACCAACTTCGCTGCTTCCAGAAGGCATGGCTTGATAAGCTCTTCACCGATGGTGTGAGGTTTCTTAGTCTGTGCGATTCAATAAGCAATCCGGTATGAAGCCTCCAGCGCTGCTTCATTTTGACGTGCGCAGTGACCTGTCGAATCGATGCGGGAACCCTTGAGTGCGGCTTCTTTTCGTTTGAAATAGTCCACACCCTTCCCCGCCAGGTTGCTGTGACAAAACTCCAGATGGATCTTCAGTTTGCTGGGCTTCATGCTCTCGTGGCTCAAAACATTGGCACAGATAACACATTCGGCTTGACCACGGATTTTTGAACAATGCTTGTGAAGCCGAACTTGAGAAATGCTTCACTATGCGTGTTCTTCTTGGCAGACATGGTACACAACACACACAGTTCGTATGCGTATACGTAATCACATACGTAAACAAAATACTGTGTGTGGTATGTACCTTTGTTAGGCTCCTAAAAATGGGCTCAACAAATTGATATGCTATTTATGACCCCTTCATGACCCCCGGAAAACCCCCAAATGACCCCTATGGGGGTTACGACCCCCAGGTTAAGAACCGCTGGTCTACATCAACAATTTTTTTTCCTGCAAATGCTGCCTAACCTGAGTATTTCTAGTGTTTTCTGTATCAATCTAAGACTGTGAAGAAATTGGTACAGGTTACAGAGATAACCTTTTCTATGACTGATATTAATCCAACAGGCCTGTAATTACAAAGTATGCCCTTCATTGTCCCACTGCATCTAAAGCTGATGTATTATGTAAACTATACTTTAAGGAAAACATGAAGAATTTAGAGTGGGTATAAAAGATTTACTGGAAAGGTTCCAGGCATGGGAGACGACAGTCATATGGATAAATTGGGACGCTTGGTGAGTACCCTTTTAGATAAGGGGAGACTAATTGAATATGAGATAGGTGACGTTTTGGATTGGGACCCTTCTTCAGACTGAAAGTAGGGTGGGGGAATGCAGGGAAGAAATGGTGGGAAGAAAAGACCAGGACAAGTCAGCGTCAGCAACAGATGACCTCAGGCAGGGTGTCTGAGCCATCAAATGGCTCGGGAAGGTGTGATCAAGAGGGATTCATTGTTGCGAATTGCGGAACCGGTTAAACAACACAGTTGGAGGCAAGGGGGAAGGGAGGAGCAGGAGTAGTGGAGGGGAGTGTCGAAGTTACTGCAAATTACAAAATTACAGAACATTTGTATCGCTGGGTTGTAAGCTACCCAAGCGAAATATGAGGTGCTGCTCCTCCAATTTGTGTTTGGCCTCACTGTCAATGGAGGAGGCCCAGGCCAGAAAGGTCAGTGTGGAAATGGGAAGGGGAGTTAAAATGGTGAGCAACTAGGGGCCCTGGTGGACCGATGCAAGTGTTCAGGGAAACAGTCGCTGAGACTTTGTTTGGTCTCTCCGATATACAGGAGCCCGGGTACACCGGATGCAGTAGATGAGGTTAGAGGAGGTACGTGAACCTCTGTCGCACTTGACAGGATTGTCGAGTCCCTGGGTAGAGGCGAGGGAGGAGATACAAGGACAGATGTTGCATGTCCTTCGGCAGTAGCAGGGGAATGTACCTGCTGAGGGGTTGGTTTGCGTGGGAAGGGATGAGTGAACCAAAGGGTTACAGAGAGAACAGTCTCTGCACAAAGCTGAAGTACGTGAAGATGTGATTAGTGGTTAGATCTCGTTGAGGGTGACCGAAATATCGAAGGATGACGTGTTGGATACAAAGTCTGGTGGAATGAAAGTTGAGGACCAGGGAAACTCTGCCCTTGTTGCATATGGGGGGAGGAGGAGCGAGAACAGAACTATGGGACATAGAGGAGATACGTGCGAGGGCCCCATCTACGACAGATGTCTGCCTATCACACTCCTTCTCACCTATAATCCACCCCAGCTATGCCTGCCTTTTTGTTGGTTACATCAAACAGTCCTTGTTCCACGGGGATACCTCCTGCACCTGTGCAGAACTCATAGACTTTATTAACTTCATCGTTAGCTTCCACCCTGCCCTCAAATTCAAACCTGGACTATCTCGGGCACCTCTCTTCCCTTTCTGAATCACTTTGTCTCCATCACTGAAGACAGTCTGTCGACTTTTATTAATAACCTACCGACTCGTTCTTCAGTTCAGTAGTTCCCCTTAACTTCTTCCCATCCTACCTCTTACAAAGATGTCATCACCTACTCTCAATTCCTCCGATTCCGCCCCATCTGCTCCCAAGAAACTGCAGGGACAAAGAAATTGAGCGGTGGGGAATAGCGTCTTTGCCATGGGCAAAGTAGGAGAAGACATAGTCCAGATAGGAGTAAGTAGCTTGAAGGAGCATTGATAAATATAGCACATCCATATTACTACAGACAAAATGTGTAGCAAGGAACTACAGATGCTGGTTCAAACCAAAGATAGACACAAAAAAGCTGGAGTAATTGAGCGGGACAGACAACATCTCTGGAGAGAAGGAATGGGTGACGTTTCAGGTCACCCATTCCTTCTCTCCAGAGATGCTACCGGTCCCACTGAGTTACTCCAGATTTTTGTGTCTATCTTCTTGTTATGACAGACCTCTTTATGATGGACCAGTGACAGTGGATGGACCTACCAATGCTCACCGCCAGGCCGGCTCTAGCCCTAGCCCACACCGCCTCCCCCGCTACTTCCAGGCTGCTCCCAGGCTGAGCCTGCTGCCACCACCACCACTGCCACCGCCGAACCCTACCTGCATTGCAGACACCTGTGGGCCGCGGCCAGTGACTCCACCGATCATCACCTCTTCCCTTGCCGGGGCCATCAACTCATCTCGATTCCAGACTCAGTTCCAGACTGAGAGTCTGAAGAAGGGTCTTGACCCAAAACGTCACCTATCCATGTTCTCCAGACATGCTGACTGACCTGCTGAGTCACTCCAGCACTTCATGTCATTTAGTGTATGAACCAGCATCTATTTTTACTAGTTATACAATCTATCTATCTTCTATCTATACTACTACTAAAACTCTCATCTTGTCCTCTTATGGTTTGCGGTTTCTTTTAATTTGTGCAAAAACGGTACCCTATATCGCTAGGATTTTTTCACCACCATACTCACTGTTCTTATCTGTTCCAAGCGCACCAAGTTTTGTTCCGATCGGTGAAATATTAGAAAAGTTATTGGTCTGTTATTCGCCAGGACAGCGACACCCCTTCCGGCACCCACTGTCAATCACCGGCGCCGAGTATAAAGCTGAAGGAGCGGAGTGTGGGCTGTGTTCTGCTGGCGGGGGTTGGCTGTGTTCACGGGCTGGTTGTGTTCGCAGGCTGGCTGTGTTGGCGGGCGGGGGCTGGCTGTGTTGGCGGGCGTGGGCTGTCTGTTGGCGGGCGAGGGCTGCCTGTGTTGGCGGGCGGGGGCTGGCTGTGTTGGCGGGCGGGGCTGGCTGCGTTGGCGGGCGGGGGCTGGCTGTGTTGGCGGGCGGGGGCTGGCTGTGTTGGCGGGCGGGGGCTGCCTGTGTTGGCGGGCGGGGGCTGGCTGTGTTGGCGGGCGGGGGCTGGCTGCGTTGGCGGGCGGTGCCTGGCTGTGTTGGCGGGCGGGGGCTGGCTGTGTTGGCGGGCGGGGGAGGGCTGTGTTCGCGGGCGGGGGCTGTGAGCGCGACAGGCGCTGGAGTCCAGAGCCGGTCGGAGCTGGGGCCGGGAACTGGTGAGCTCATACCCCCCCCCCCATCGCCCACGCCCCCCGCCTCCCCCACACACCCGCCACTCCCCCCTCCTCCACACACCCCCACCCCCCACCTCCACACACACCCACCCACACACACACACCCCTCCCCTATCCCCCTCTCCCCCACACTGCCCTCTCCCCCACACTGCCCTCTCCCCCACCCCTCCCCCACCCCTCCCCCACACCCCCCCTCCCCCACACCCCCCCTCCCCCACACCCCCCCCCTCCCCCACACCCCCCTCCCCAAACACCCCCTCACCCACCCCCCCCCTCCCTCCCCCACACCCTCCCTCCCACACACCCCCCCTCCCCTACATCCCCCCTCCCCCACAGACCCCCCCTCCCCCTCCCACACACCCCTCCCCCACACATACCCTCTCCCACACACACCCCATCCCCACACACCTCCACTTCCCTCCCTCCCCCACACCCTCCCTCCCCCACACCCCCCTCCCCAACACCCCCCTCCCACCACACCCTGCCTCCCCCCACACCCCCCCTCCCCACATACCCCCACGTACCCCCCTCCCCCACCCCCACACTCCCACACCCTCCTCCCCCACCCCCCACCCCCCCACACCCCCTCCCCCACACCCCAGCCTTCCACTCCCCCACACCCCCCTCCTCCACACACTTCCTCCCCCACACATCCCCCCCTCCCCCACATCCCCCCTCCCACACCCCCCCTCCCCCACACACACACCCTCTCCCACACACACCCCATCCCCCACACACCTCCACCTCCCCACCCCTCCCTCACACACCTCACCCCCTCCAGGCCCCGCCTGAAGCCGTCACCCTCCCCTGGCTGCAGGACGCTCCCCGCCTAAAGCTGTCCCCATCCCCCGGCTACAGAAGCTCCTGCCGTTGCGTTGGGGAACAGGTGAGTGGTGGAATATTGCATTGGGGAATGGGTTGTGTTGGGGGACCAGGCCTCCCGTGTGACTTGGACCCAACGGGTCCCACTTAGTCTAGTACATAACCAAAACTCTGATCTCAGTATCTTCTAGTTTGCGCGGTCTTTCTATTTGCGCAAAAATGGTTTGCGATAGCGCTACGACTTTTCACCAGTTCACTCACCGTTCTCCTGTGCTGCGAGTGTACCAGGTTCCGTTCCGATCGGTTGAATGTCGTAAAAGTTAGCGAGGTTTAAAAATCTTAAAAACCGCGCTGCGCAGATCGATCTCTTCTCCTGCCAGTCAGCGCCGCGCGGATTAGTCTCTTCCCCTGTCACTCCCCGGGATGGTCCGCTCCTTCCTGCACCATTGTGTCTTTACTGGAGCTGAGAATGGCCGGCGGAGGTTTCCAACCGGACACAATTTTCGGAGGGACCCGGAGCAACCTGAAGCATCCCAGCGCCATGCAGACCAGCCCCAAGCAGACCAGCCCCAAGCAGACCAGCCCAAGCAGACCAGCCCCAAGCAGCCCAGTCCCAAGCAGCCCAGTCCCAAGCAGCCCAGCCCCAAGCAGCCCAGCCCCAAGCAGCCCAGCTCCAAGCAGCCCAGCCCCAAGCAGCCCAGCCCCAAGCAGCCCAGCCCCAAGCAGCCCAGCCCCAAGCAGCCCAGCCCCAAGCAGCCCAGCCCCAAGCAGCCCAGCCCCAAGCAGCCCAGCGTTGGAAACCCGACCCAACCCAGCGTTGGAATCCCGACCCAACCCAGCGTTGGAAACCCGACCCAACCCAGCGTTGGAAACCCGACCCAACCCAGCATTGGAAACCCGACCCAACCCAGCGTCGGAGACCCGACCCAGCCCAGCCAGCCCAGCGTGGTAGACCCAGTCCAGCCCAGCCCAGAGTCGGTGACCCAGCCCAGCCCAGAGTGGGAGATCTAGCTCAGCCCAGCCCAGAGTCAGTAGCCCAGCCCAGAGTCGGTGATCCAGCCCAGCCCGGAGTCGGAGATGTCGCCAAACAGAAAGCGGAGACTCTGATCCCGGCGGAGGAGAACGACCAGCGACCAGCGCCCGCTGTGAGTCCCCACTGCACCGACAATTCCAACCACTACCCCTCTGGTCCCCCTCGCTGGCTCCTCCCCCCTCCCCATGATGCCCCCCTCTCTCCCATGGCTCTTCCCCCGTCTTTTCTCCGAGCTCACTCCCCCTCCCCCCCCACCCATAAACCCCTCTCCCCCAACCCCCCCGCCCACAAACCCCTCTCCATGTGCACAACCCTCCCTGCCCACATACCCCTCCCCCCACAACCCCACCTGCCCACACCCCCCCGCCCACACACACACACCCCCGCCCGCTGCCCCCACAACCCCCCCCATAACACCCCCGCTCACACACCCATCCCCCCACAACTCCCCCACACACACACACTCCCACACCCATACACCACCCCCGCCCATGGACACCCTCCTTCCACACACACACCCCCTCCCACACCCCCCTATGTCCACACCACCCTCTCCCCGCCCTCCTACACCACCCCATCCACACACACCCCTCCTCCCCTCCAATCCCACACCGCCCCCCCCCCCACACACCCCACTTCCCTCCCCCCCTCCCCTCCTCCCCTCCCACACATGAAGAGGAGGGAGAGGGAATGCTCGGGGATGAGGGGAAATGAGCCGCGGCTGCACAGTTAAGGGTTATGGGTGAGTGGTGGAATATTGCGTTGGGGGAACGGGTTGCGTTGGGGGAACGGGTGAGTGGTGGAATATTGCGTTGGGGAATGGGTTGCATTGGGGACCAGGCCTCCCGTGTGACTGGGGCCCAACGGGTCCCACTTAGTCCAGTGATACTCTATTACTCGGTAATCCTTGATTCTGTTATAGAGGACAATTGGCAATAACAGACATCATCTGTCCTCTATAGTCCATTATAACAATGGTTTACTGCCTACAAAGAAAACATTATAGCGATATTATGGAAAAGCAGCAGAATGTGAATACCATTTGATTTATTTTTTCCAACTGAAAGACTGTTCCTTAAATAATCCTTTTTATATTTACAGCATTTTACTCCAACTAGCAGGTTTTTTTGAGAGATTATTTTAATTCACATTTTTTTAGGAATCTGAACAATTAAGAATGTTTAAATCTGCACCTTTTACTCTTTACGGCTGATTTGATTTGATTAAAAGCTATTAGTTTAAGATCAATTGTTCTCTTTGTGACTTTGTATGGAGTTGCAGGGGGAGTTACTGAAGCCAGGAAAGGTCGATATCCTCTCTGGCCTGAATGGAATGAAGCAGATGTGAATGCTGAGAAGTGGGAAGGAGTTAAACCGGTGAAAGACAAGGAGAAAAGTGCCAAGAGTCCCAGCCAAGTATGATCCTGGAATGCTTTATCTCACTTTGCTCTTCATTATTTCTTGAAGTGTTGATGATTACCAACAAACTTTCAACATCTTAAATTGTATGCATTCTTCACACATTAGCAATGCTAGTACAGGAGCAGGTGATCAATTAACAAATATCCTATCGCATCCTATATATATCATGACCCCAAGCAAATAACACAATTTCCCATGCATCCCTTCCCCACCCCTATTCATTTAAAATAACAGGAACAACTTTTATTCCATTGTGCTGCATGGATTTGGTGGAATTGTGGTAACCATTTTATCTGTTGTATAGGGCTCTGGTAAGACCACATCTGGAGTATTGTGTACAGTTTTGGTCTCCTAATTTGAGGAAGGACATCCTTGTGATTGAGGCAGTGCAGCGTAGGTTCACGAGATTGGTCCCTGGGATGGCGGGACTGTAATATGAGAAAGATTGTGAAGCGGCGCGACTGACGTTTGCAGCGGCCTCTGCAGTAGGTCTGTCTTTTTTTTAATTTTTGTCCCGTTGAGCGTATAGTTTGTAGTGCTTTATATATTGTTTTTAACTGTGTATATGGTGGGGGGGGGGGGGGGGTTTGGGGGAAACTTTCAAATCTCTTCCCTGTACGGGGGACCTGACCTTTTCTCTGTCGGGTCTCCGTTGTCGTTGGGGCCTAGCACCGTGGAGCGGCCTCCAACCGGAACGACCTGGGCCTCCAGTCGCGGAGCCTGCGGACTTACCATCGTGCAGCTGGCCGGCTTCAGAGCGTGGAGAACTGTGGTGGCGCGCGGCTGTGACCCGACTCCAGAGCTTCGGAGGCTCCAGCCGCAGGCCTGGTGAACGGTGACATCGGGAGCTTGCGGGCCCCTGGTGGGAGACCGCTTTTCGGAGCTCCCGCAATGGCAACTTCTCCCGCCCGAATTGCGGGGTTGAAAACGACCAGGAGCAGGGCCTGACATCGCCCAGCGCAGCTTTAACGGCCGCGGAACTTGCCAGCGCCCGCCGGGGCTTTGACATCGGGAGAAAAATGGAGAGCAGGGGAGAGACAAGACTTTGCCTTCCATCACAGTGAGGAAGAGATTCACTGTGATAGATGTTTGTGTGAACTGTGTTGGTTGTGTGTCTTGTTAATTGTTTCTTTTTGTTGTGTGACTGCAGAAACCAAATTTCGTTTGAACTTTATTTGAGGTTCAAATGACAATAAATTAAATTGTAATTGTAAGGTTGAAAAGACTAAGCTTGTATTCACTGGAGTTTAGAAGGATGAGGGGGCATCTTAAAGAAACATATAAAATTATAAAAGGACTGGACAAGCTAGATGCAAGAAATTTTTTCCCAATGTTGGGCGAGTCCAGAACCAGGGGCCACAGTCTTAGAATAAAGGGGAGGCCATTTAAGACTGAGGTGAGAAAAAACGTTTTCACCCAGAGAGTTGTGGAATTTTCTGCCACAGAGGGCAGTGGAGGCCAAATCACTGGATGGATTTAAGAGAGAGTTAGATAGAGCTCTCGATGCTAGTGGAATCAAGGGATATGGGGAGAAGGCAGGCACGGGTTATTGATTGGGGACGATCAGCCATGATCACAATGAATGCCGGTGCTGGCTCGAAGGGCCGAATGGCCTCCTCCTGCACCTATTTTCTATGTATCTCAAGCAGTTCCTTCTTTTCGCTATTCAATTCCTCTGAGCAAAACAGTCAAGACATTGAAGGGGAGCACTCCAGTATGATCAAATCTCATTGTTGAGCTCCATCCCAATCTTGTTGAGGAGACCGTTAACAAAATTATGTTTCTGTGTACAGGGAAAATATTGGCATTTGTTAGTTCCTGTGAGAGAACAACAGAAACAATATTGATTCTTTTGAAGGAGGAGAAAGCTCCGACGGTTATTTTGTGTGCAGTATTAGTTTGGATCATGATTAGTTTAGTTTTAGTCTAGTATAGTTTAGAGATACAGCGCAGCCCACCAAGTCTACACCAACTAGTTATCCCTGTACACTAGTACTATCCTACACACTAGGGACAATTTTCAATTTTTACCAAAACCTAATCATCCTACAAACCTGTACATCTTTGTAGTGTGGGAGGAAACCAGAGCACCCGGGGAAAACCCAAATGATCACAGGGAGAACGTACAAACTCCGTACAGACAGCACCCATAGCCTGGATCGAACCCGGGTCTCTGGCACTGTAAGGCATCAAATCTACTGCTATGCCATCTTGCCGCCCGATCGACCAGTTATGATAATATTTTGTTAAGAAGGGAAAATGTAGAACTTGCATGGACGCAACTCTTGTTGGAAACTGACCCAGATCAGGTCCTTCTGATTGTTGTTCTGAGATGCTACCTATCCACCAAGTTACTCTAGCATTTTGTGTCTATCTTCCTTTTGATTGTTTGTGCGATTTAGGTTCATACCAGCATTGTTGCCTTTCAGGAGAGATTGGGCCAAAGAAGGTTTTTATGGATTTCACTAGAGGGGTTGAAGATGAGTTTCACAACAGTATCACAGTGGCATCAAATCAAACCTCTCTTTGTTTGCTTTGTTTTTTCTTTAATGTATTTATAGTCCAGGTTGCTGAAATACAATTTCTTCCTTAAATGTTGAAACATGATAATGTTCATAAATACATTGACGAGTGCGAAAACAGCAGAATGGTTCAAAGATTGCAGTGCAATCTGGTTGTGCAAAAAACACTTGAGTGCAATAACAGAATCACCAAATGAGGCAGAGCTAAGAGTAAAGATTCTTTGTAGTATCTCCAGGAATGGGGATTGAAAGAGGTGATTGGTTCAGGAATCTGATAGCAGTGGTGAAGAAGCTGTTCTCAAGTCTGGACATCTCAGCTTTCAAGCTTGGACAGGAGACATGCTGACGATAGTTGGGGAGTACATTCCTGAAGTTTACTTGAGTAAAATCACCAACAATGTTGAATAGGGCATCAGGGTGTGCTGTCTCAAAAGAGTTGTTGATCAAGCAGAATCTGTCCATTGCCGACTTGGCGTTGTGTTGAGATGGATTGTAGACCTCTGACAAGATGGCAGAGATTAATTCCCTTGATAGGTAAAAGGGGCAGCATTTCATGATCAGGTATTCCAGTTCAGGAGAGCCAACTGACCAATTCATGAGAATCTCTGGCCCATGACCAAATGGGGGCAGAGTATTCAGGAGCATAATCATAATCATACTTTATTAGCCAAGTATGTTTTGCAACATATGAGGAATTTGATTTGCCATACAGTCATACCAATAAAAAGCAACAAAACGCACAAAATACATTTTAACATGAACATCCACCACAGTGACTCCTCCACATTCATCACTGTGATGGAAGGCGAAAAAAAGTTAAATATCTTCCCTACTTTGTTCTCCCGCGGTCGGGGGCTCCTAGCCTTCCGTTGATGGGGCGATCTTGGCTCCCGTAGCCAGCGGCGTTTGGGCCCTCACGTCGGGGCGATCAAGCTCATGCATCGGGGGGGGGGAATCTCAGCTCCCCCCCCCACTGGGCGATCGGACCCCGGGTCGGTGCTGGTCGAAACCTGCGTCGTTTGGAGCTCCTGACATCGGTCTCTGCCCGAGACTGCGAGCTCCTCGATGGTGAAATCCGTTGGAGCGTCGATCCCAGGCAAGGGATCGCAGGCTCCGATGGTTGGTCCACGTCCCCGCGGTGGGCTCAAAGTCAGTCCCAAGCAAGGCGGCCAGCTCCATGTTGTTAGGCCGCAGAGCGACCGGAGATACGATCCGGAAACAATCGCATCTCCAGCAACATAAGAGATCGAAAAACAATTTCCCCCGACGCCCCCCGCCCACATAAAACAAACCAGAGAACATTAACACATACTTTTAAAACACACTAAAAATAACAAAAAAAAGACGAAAAGACAGACAGACTGTTGGCGAAGCTGCCATCACGGTGCCACCCGGTGGAATACCGGATGATATTGAGAACCATTAGGAGCATGTGTAAGCAGCAAAAGGAGTGAACCACCTCAAAAGTTATCCACCCAGCTGCCCTCTCAGCCAACTCCGCCTCATCTGTGTAGTCTCCCCACTACACACCTACGAACTTTTTATAGGGGGACAATCGAGAGCACATTAACCTACGGCATCACTTCCTGGTTCGGGAGCTGCAAGGCGTACGAACGGCACCAACTAGACAGGATTGTGAAGACCGCCAGCAGGATTATTGGTGCTCCACTCCCTTTCCTGCTGGACATATACAGGAAGAGATGTATCAGCAGAGCCATCTCCATCATCAAAGACCCCTACCACCCATCCCATCACATATTCTCCATCCTGCCATCTGGGAAGAGGTACCGGAGCATTAGGTGCAAAACCAGCAGGATGCTCCTCAGCTTCTTCCCGCAGGTTATAAGACTGATAAACGGACTTTGTCCCCTGCCAAAGTATCGTGCACCAACCACCAACCTGGACACACTGCAGCAGAGCCACTGTCGTGCCGCTGCCGATCGGAACGCCTGTTGATGTTTACTAGAGTAGAGTGTTAATTTGTTCATGATATATGTATTTTTACTTCTATTTATTTTTTACTGCACACACTGAAATGGACACTGGTTGAGGAACGTTTTTTTGTTTCCTCTGGGTATGCGAATACTCAGGAAATAACAATAAATATATACAATACAATACAATCTGTAGTTTCCACGTTAATCTCAGAAGCCACAAAACCATTGTGGAAGCAAGTAATCCTGGATCCAGTGGGACTGCCTAAGTAGAAGATGAGTTCAATAATTAATTCTGAATGTGGTATATTACCTTCTTATTAATATGTGTGATACCTACCATTGTCAGTCTGTACATAATGCAAAAACCATGGAATAGATTTACTGAAACAAACCTACCTTCAAGTTCGGGAACAGCAGGAGTGAGTTCGGTGATTGGCAGAGGAATTTAATTTGCTAATTGGTTAAGTGGCGAATTAGGCAATTTATCAGCCAATATAAGCAAGGTTTGCTGTCGGGGAGTGGCCTTGTCGAGGGACGTGCCTTGTGAGAAACGTGCGAGTCTTTGGCTCGAGAATCGTAGGAGAGGAGACTACGCCGAAAGTTGGAGAGGACAGGATGCGGTGAAGACATGACCGGTAAGCTGATTCAGTGTGAGGCTTGCAGGATGTGGGAGGTCAGAGACACTGATGGTGCCTCTGGCTGCTACAACTGTCGTAAGCGTGTCCAGGTCCAGGTAAGCTGATTCAGTGTGAGGCTTGCAGGATGTGGGAGGTCAGAGACACTGATGGTGCCTCTGGCTGCTACAACTGTGGTAAGCGTGTCCAGGTTCAGCTCCTGAAGGACCGTGTTGGGGCACTGGAGAAGCAGCTGGATGACGAGGATAACGAGAGTTTTGTGGCTAAGACCTACAATGAGGTTGCCACGCCAAGGCTACAGGAAGAGTGAAGGTGGGTGACTGTGAGAACGAGGAGTAAGCATGGAGAGCAGGAGACCCCGGTGGCTGTACCTAATGAAAACAGGTACACCCTTTTGGGAGCTGTCGGGGCAGACGACGCTTCCAGTCCGACAGGTGGACAGGTCGGTGGCTCCAACCCAAGCGATGAGACTCGACCAGCGAGACCGACGTCGGGCTGAGCTATAGTGGTGGGTGACTCCATTGTCCGAGGTACGGACTGGAGATTCTGTGGCGGCAGCCAACACTCGAGGATGGTCTGTTGCCTCCCTGGTGCCAGGGTTAAAGATATCACAGACCGACTTCAGAACATCCTCGAGAGGGAAGGTGAACAACCGGCAGTAGTTGTGCACGTGGACACAAACGACATTAGGAAGGAGGTTCTGCAATGCGAGTTTAGAGAGTTAGGAAGAAGACTGAAAAGCAGGACTTCTAGGGTGGTTATCTCTGGATTGCTTCCAGTACCTCGTGCTAGTGAGGGCAGAAATAGGGAGATAGAGGACCTGAATGGGGGCGCTGATGCAAGGAGCAAGGATTTAGCTTTATAGACCACTGGGATCTCTTCTGGGGTAGGGGTGACCTGTACAATAGGGACGGGTTATACCTTAACTGGAGGGGGACCAACGTTCTGTCAGGCAAGTTTGCTAGTGCTACATGTGTGGGTTTAAACTAAATAGTGGGGGGCAAAGATTGACAAATTGGGAGTATAAAGATGGAATTAAAAGGGAAGCGAGTACAGGAAAAGTTACAAAAGACTCCCGAAGTAATGGGAAGGAGAGTTCAAGAAGGGATAAGAGAGTAAGGTCATGGCCAATAGTGTGAGAGGGGAGGTGAATACTGAAGTCAATTGTTTATGAATGCGCGAAGTATTAGAAATAAAGTGGTTGAGCTTGAGGCTCAGTTAGAAATTGGCAAGTATGATGTTGTGGGAATTACAGAGACATGGCTGCAAGGACCAACTCTGGGAACTGAATATTCAAGGGTATACATCCTATCGAAAAGACAGGGCAAAGGGCAGAGGGGTTGGGGTAGCTCTGTTGGTGAGGAATGAAATTCAGTCCCTTGAGAGGGGTGACATAGAATCGGGAGATGCAGAGTCAGTATGGATAGAACTGAGGAATTGTGAGGGTAAAAAGACGGTAATGGGACATATTTACAGCCCCCCCCCCCAAACAGTAGCCTGGATATAGGGTGCAAATTGAATCAAGAGTTAAATTTGGCATGTCGTAAAGGTAATACTATGGTTGTTATGGGGGATTTCAACATGGGTAAATAAAGTTGGTACTGGACCCCAAGAAAGGGAGTTTGTGGAGTGATTCCGTGATGGATTCTTAGAGCAGCTTGTATTGGAGCCTACCAGGGAGAAGGCAATTCTGAATTTAGTGTTGTGTAATAAACCAGATTTGATAAAGGGAACTCGAGGTAAAGGAGCCATTAGGAGGTAGTGACCATAATATGGTCAGGTTTAATCTACAATTGGAGAGGGGGAAGGGTAAATCGGAGGCGTCCGTGTTACAGTTGAACAAAGGGGACTATGGAGCCATGAGGGAGGAGCTGGCCAAAGTTGACCAGAAAGATACCCTAGCAGGGATGACAGTGGAACAACAATGGCAGGTATTTCTGGGAATACTACAAAAGGTGCAGGATCAGTTCATTCCATAGAGGAAGAAAGATTCCAAGGGGAGTAAGGGGCGACCTTGGCTAACAAAGGATGTCAGGGACAGTATAAAAATAAAAGCGAAGAAGTACAACATAGCAAAGATGAGCGGAAGCCAGAGGATTGGGTAACATTTGAATAGCAACAGAAGATAACTAAAAAGGCAAACAGGGAGAAAAGATGAGGTACAAAGGTAAGCTAGCCTAGAATATAAAGGAGGAAGGTAAAAGCTTATTTAGGTATGTGAAGAGGAAAAAATTAGTTAAGACCAAAGTTGGACCCTTGAAGACTGAAAAGTGTGAATTTATTATGGGGAACAAAGAAATGGCAGATGAGTTGAACAGGTACTATGCTTCCGTCTTCACTAAGGAGGACACCAACAATCTTCTTGATGTGCTAGTGGCCAGAGGATCTGGGGTGACGGAGGAACTGAAGTAAATCCACATTAGGTAGGAAATGGTGTTGGATAGACTCATGGGGCTGAAGGCTGATAAATCCCCAGGGCCTGATGGTCTGCATCCCAGGGTACTTAAGGAAGTGGCTCTGGAAATCGTGGATGCATTGGTGATAATTTTCCAATGTTCTATAGACTCGGGATCAGTTCCTGTGGATTGGAGGGTAGCTAATGTTATCCCACTTTTTAAGAAAGGCGGGAGAGAGAAAACAGGGAATTATAGACCAGTTCGCCTGACATAGGTGGTGGGGAAGATGCTGGAGTCAATTATAAAAGATGAAATAGCCACACATTTGGATAGCAGTAGCAGGATCGGTCCGTGTCAGCATGGATTTACGATGGGGTAATCATGCTTGACTAATCTTCTGGAATTTTTTGAAGATGTAACTAGGAAAATGGACAAGGGAGAGCCAGTGGATGTAGTGTACCTGGACTTTCAGAAAGCATTTGATAGATTAGTGGGCAAAATTAGGGCACATGGTATTGGGGGTAGAGTGCTGCCATGGATAGAGAATTGGTTGGCAGACAGGAAACAAAGAGTAGGGATTAACGGGTCCCTTTCAGAATGGCAGGCAGTGACTAGTGGGGTACTGCAAGGCTCGGTGCTGGGACCGCAGCTATTTACAATATACATCAATGATTTGGACGAAGGGATTCAAAGTAACATTAGCAAATTTGCAGATGACACCAAGCTGGGTGGCAGTGTGAACTGTGAGGAGGATGCTATGAGAATGCAGGGTGACTTGGACAGGTTGGGGGAGTGGGCAGATGCATGGCAGATGAAGTTTAATGCGGATAAATGTGAAGTTATCCACTTTGGTAGCAAAAATAGGAAGGCAGATTACTATCTAAATGGCGTCAAGTTGGGAAAAGGGAAAGTATAACGTGATCTGGGGGTCCTTGTTCATCAGTCTATGAAAGTAAGCATGCAGGTACAGCAGGCAGTGAAGAAATGGCATGTTGTCCTTTATAACAAGAGGAGTCAAATATAGGAGCAAAGAGGTCCTTCTGCAGTCGTACAGAGCCCTAGTAAGACCACACCTGGAGTATTGTGTGCAGTTTTGGTCCCCTAATTTGAGGAAGGACATTCTTGCTATTGAGGGAGTGCAGCATAGGTTTACAAGGTTAATTCCCGGGATGGCGGGACTGTCATATGCTGAGGGACTGGTGTGGCTGGGCTTGTACACTCTGGAGTTTATTTCATGCTTGACTAATCTTCTGGAATTTTTTGAGGATGTGACAAGTAAAATGGATGAAGGGTTGCCAGTGGATGTAATGTATCTAGACTTTTAGAAAGCCTTTGATAAGGTCCTGCATGGGAGACTGATGACTAAAATTAGAGCACATGGTATTGGGGGTAGGGTGTTGACATGGATAGAAAATTGGTTGGCAGACCGGAAGCAAAGAGTAGGAGTGAACAGGTCCTTTTCAGAATGGCAGGCAGTGACGAGTGGAGTGCCGCAAGGCTCGGTGTTGGGGCTGCAACTGTTTACCATATATATTAATGATTTGGAAGAGGGAATTAGGAGCAACACTAGCAAGTTTGCGGATGACACAAAGCTGGGTGGCAGTGTGAACTGTGAAGAGGATGTTAGGAGGTTGCAGGGTGACCTGGACAGGTTGAGTGAGTGGGCAGATGCAGTATAATATAGATAAATGTGAGGTTATTCACTTTGGCGGCAAAAACAAGGGGGCAGATTATTATCTCAATGGGGTTAGGTTAGGTAAGGGGGAGGTACAGCGAGACCTGGGTGTCCTTGTACACCGGTCACTGAAAGTTGGCATGCAGGTACAGCAGGCAGTGAAGAAAGCTAATGGAATGTTGGCCTTCATAAGAAGAGGATTTCAGTATAGGAGTAAAGAGGTTCTTCTGCAGTTGTATAGGGCTCTGGTGAGACCACATCTGGAGTATTGTGTACAGTTTTGGTATCCTAATTTGTGGAAGGACATCCTAGTGATTGAGGCAGTGCAGCGTAGGTTCACGAGATTGATCCCTGGGATGGCGGGACTGTCATATGAGGAAAGATTGAAAAGACTAGGCTTGTATTCACTGGAGTTTAGAAGGATGAGGGGGAATCTTATAGAAACATATAAAATTATAAAAGGACTGGACAAGCTAGATGCAGGAAAAATGTTCCCAATGTTGAGCGAGTCCAGAACCAGGGGCCACAGTCTTAGAATAAAGGGGACATTTAAGACTGAGGTGAGAAAAAACGTTTTCACCCAGAGAGTTGTGAATTTATGGAATTCCCTGCCACAGAGGGCAGTGGAGGTCAAGTCACTGGATGGATTTAAGAGAGAGTTAGATAGAGCTATCGGGGCTAGTGGAGTCAAGGGATATGGGGAGAAGGCAGGCACGGGTTATTGATAGGGGACGATTAGCCATGATCACAATGAATGGCGGTGCTGGCTCGAAGGGCTGAATGGCCTCCTCCTGCACCTATTTTCTATGTTTCTATTGTCTATTGTGTATTGTCTAATGTTATCCCACTTTTTAAGAATGACGGGAGAGAAAAAAACAGGGAATTGTAGCCCAGTTAGCCTGACATCGGTGGTGGGGAAGATGTTGGATTCAATCATAAAAGATGAAATAGCGGCACAGTTGGATAGCCGTAACAGGATCGGTCCGAGACAGCATGGATTTACGAAGGGGAAATCATGCTTGACTAATCTTCTGGAATTTTTTGAGGATATAACTAGGAAAATGAACAAGGGAGAGCCAGTGGATGTAGTGTACCTGGACTTTCAGAAAGCATTTGGTAAGGTCCCACATAGCAGATTAGTGGGCAAAATTAGGGCACATGGTATTGGGGCTAGAGTGTTGACATGGATAGAAAATTGGTTGGTAGACAGGAAACAAAGAGCAGGGCAGTGACTAGTGGAGTACCGCAAGACTTGGTGCTGGGACCGCAGCAATTTACAATATATATTAATTATTTAGATGAAGAGATTACAAGTAACATTAGCTAATTTGCAGATGACACAAAGCTGGGTGGCAGTGTGAACTTTGAGGAGGATGCTATGAGAATGCAGGGTGATTTGGACAGGTTGGGTGAGTGGGCAGATGCATGGCAGATGCAGTTTAATGTGGATAAATGTGAGGTTATCCACTTTGGCCGCTATAACAGGAAGGCAGATTATTATCTCAATAGTGTCAAATTCGGAAAAGGGGAAGTACAACGGGATCTGGGGGTCCTTGTTCATCAGTCAATGAAAGTAAGCATACAGGTACAGCAAGCAGGGAAGAAAGCGAATGTCATGTTACATAGATACATAGAAAATAGGTGCAGGAGTAGGCCATTCGGCCCTTCGAGCCTGCACCACCATTCAATATGATCATGGCTGATCATCCAACTCAGTATCCCGTACCTGCCTTCTCTCCATACCCCCTGATCCCTTTAGCCACAAGGGCCACATCTAACTCCCTCTTAAATATAGCCAATGAACTGGCCTCAACTACCCTCTGTGGCAGAGAGTTCCAGAGATTCACCACTCTCTGTGTGAAAAAGTTTCTTCTCATCTCGGTCTTAAAGGATTTCCCCCTTAACCTTAAGCTGTGACCCCTTGTCCTGGACTTCCCCAACATCGGGAACAATCTTCCTGCATCTAGCCTGTCCAACCCCATAAGAATTTTGTAAGTTTCTATAAGATCCCCTCTCACTCTCCCAAATTCTAGTGAGTATAAGCCGAGTCTATCCAGTCTTTCTTCATATGAAAGTCCTGACATCCCAGGAATCAGTCTGGTGAACCTTCTCTGGACTCCCTCTATGGCTATAATGTCCTTCCTCAGATTTGGAGACCAAAACTGGACGCAATACTGCAGGTGTGGTCTCACCAAGACCCTGTACAACTGCAGTAGAACCTCCCTGCTCCTATACTCAAATCCTCTTGCTATGAAAGCTAACATACCATTCGCTTTCTTCACTGCCTTCTGCACCTGCATGCCTACTTTCTTTTTTTTTTATTTTTTTTTTTGAAAATATTTTTTATTGGAGAAAAGTACTGCATGCCTACTTTCAATGACTGGTGTACCATGACACCCAGGTCTCGCTGCATCTCCCCTTTTCCTAATCGGCCACCATTTAGATAATAGTCTGCTTTCCTGTTTTTGCCACCAAAATGGATAACCTCACATTTATCCACATTATACTGCATCTGCCAAATATTTGCCCACTCACCCAGCCTATCCAAGTCACCTTGCAGTCTCCTAGCATCCTCCTCACAGCTAACACTGCCCCCCCCCAGCTTAGTGTCATCCGCAAACTTGGAGATGTTGCCTTCAATTCCCTCATCCAGTTCTTTAATATAAATTGTAAATAGCTGGGGTCCAAGCACTGAGCCTTGCGGTACCCCACTAGTCACTGCCTGCCATTGTGAAAAGGACTCGTTTACTCCTACTCTTTGCTTCCTGTTTGCCAGCCAGTTCTCTATCCACATCAATACTGAACCCCCAATACCGTGTGCTTTAAGTTTGTATATTAATTTCTTATGTGGGACCTTGTCGAAAGCCTTCTGAAAGTCCAGATACAACACATCCACTGGTTCTCCCCTATCCACTCTACTAGTTACATCCTCGAAAAATTCTATAAGATTCGTCAGACATGATTTACCTTTCGTAAATCCATGCTGACTTTGTCCAATGATTTCACCACTTTCCAAATGTGCTGCTATCCCATCTTTAATAAGTGACTCTAGCTGTTTCCCCACTACCGATGTTAGACTAACTGGTTTGTAATTCCCCGTTTTCTCTCTCCCTCCCTTCTTAAAAAGTGGGGTTACGTTTGCTACCCTCCAATCCTCAGGAACTACTCCAGAATCTAGAGTTTTGAAAATTATCACTATGTTGGTCTTCATAACAAGAGGAGTTGAGTATAGGAGTAAAGAGGTCCTTCTGCAGTTGTACAGGGCCCTAGTGAGACACCTGAAGTATTGTTTGTAGTTTTGTTCTCCAAATTGTAGGAAGGACATTCTTATTGAGGGAGTGCAGCATAGGTTCACAAGGTTAATTCCCGGATGGCCGGACTCGTATGCTGAGAGAATGGAGCGGCTGGGCTTATGTACTCTGGAATGTATTTAGAAGAATGAGAGGGGATCTTATTGAAGCGTATAAGATTATTAAGGGTTTGGACACGTTAGAGGCAGGAAACATGTTAACGATGTTGGGTGAGTCCAGAACCAGGGGCCAAAGTTTAAGAATAAGGGGCAAGGCGTTTAAAACGGAGAAGAGGACACACTTTTTCTCACAGAGAGTTGTGAGTCTGTGGAATTCTCTGCCTCAGAGGGTGGTGGAAGCCGGTTCTCTGGATACTTTCAAGAGAGCAAGATAGGACTTAAAGATAGCGGAGACCGGGGATATGGGGAGAAGGCAGGAACGGGATACTGATTGTGGATGATCAGCCATGATCACATTGAATGGTGGTGCTGGCTTGAAGGGCCGAATGACCTACTCCTGCACCTATTGTCTATGGTCTAAAATGCAAATGAAAAGCAATAGGGTGTCGTTTTTATTATAATTTCTACGTTTCAATAGTTAAAACCAATTTTCAAATATATTGAAAATGAGAGAGAACCTGTGCATGGAATAATAACATGGAATAATTCAGCCACTGTTGCAGCACAGCAGCAATCAAAAATTACATTTTAAAACATAATTATTCTTGGGTGAATCCACGTGCAGCTTTACTGTTATTAATCAAATCAAAGGGCATTGGTAAATGAGACAGGATACAAAATGTTGTACTCATTACAAATGTGGAGAGTTCAGTCCTGAAGATAGGTAATTACCTGAATTCAGAGTATTTATGTTCCTTTGAGATACTTTAAAGTATGAGAAAAATACTCTGTTAAATACTGTATTCTGGCGGCCTGAGTCATTTTGGTATCGAACCGTCGTTGGTCGGGCTCAAACTCTCGCGTGGCCTGGGCGTGATCTGGGCCGACCAATCACGTGGTCAGGGTAGCGGGCCGTTAGGCTGTTGGAATTCAAAGGCGGCAGTTGGATTTCGAAGGTTTGGCAGTTGGAGTTTAACTCGGGTGTGCTCACGAGCGATGGCACAGGAGTAGTAAAATATTAACTTGATGCGTGTGTGAGCGATGGGGCTGTATCAGTTAATTATTAAACAGAGTGTTTACAGAACTCATGGAGCTCTACAGTGGTGATCCCGATGATCCAAAACGGACTATTTTGGATTCCATCATGTTTGCAGCCAATAACCCAGTTTCGATCAAACTGCCCACTTTCTGGACATCACAGCCCCACATGTTGTTTGAACAGGCTGAAGCCCAGTTCCACATTCCAGATCACTGCCGATGCCACAAAATACTACTACGTTTAAGAAAGAACTGCAGATGCTGGAAAAATCGAAGGTAGACAAAAATGCTGGAGAAACTCAGCGGGTGAGGCAGTATCTATGGAGCGAAGGAATAGGTGATGTTTCGGGTCGAGACCCTTCTTCAGACTGATGTGGGAGTGGGGGGTGGGAAGAAGAAAGGAAGAGGCGGAGACAGTGGGCTGTGGGAGGGCTTGGAAGGGGAAGGTAGGGAGGGAGAAAGCAAGGACTACCTGAAATTAGAGAAGTCAATGTTCATATCGCTGGGGTGTAAACTGCCCAAGCTAAATATGAGGTGCTGCTCCTCCAATTTGCGGTGGGACTCACTCTGGCCATGGAGGAGGCCCAGGACCGAATGGTTGGATTCGGAATGGGAGGGGGAGTTCGAGTTGGAATGCTGAGCCACCGGGAGATCAGGTTGGTTAATGCGAACTGAGTGGAGGGTATGGGCGAAGGGATCGCCAAGCCTGCGCTTGGTCTCACCGATGTAGAGCAGTTGACACCTAGAACAGCGGATAAAGCGACAAGTGTAGCAATTCCTGCAGTTGCAAGAGTAAGCAGGGGAGGGGGTGGTTTGGGTGGGAAGGAATAAATTGACCAGGGAGATAAATAGTAAATCTAAAATACTACTACGTGGTCAGTGCGCTGGACCAGGACACCGCCGGGCGCCTAATCGATTACCTTCGCCAGCCACCAGCCGACGGCAAGTATGAGGGCCTCAAAACGCTCCTCTTGCGCAATTTTGGTCTCGGCAGACGCGACCGGGCAGCCAGACTCCTGCACATGAATGACCTAGGCGATCGCAAGCCGACCGTGCTTATGGATGAAATGCTCGCCTTGATGGACGGACACAAGACCTGCCTCCTGTTCGAACAGGTGTTCCTCCAGCAGATGCCTGATGACATTCGCCTACTCCTCGCGGATGACGATTTCACCGACACCCGACGGCTGGCTGCCAATGTGGACGTGCTGTGGCAGGCCAAACAGCAGGGTGGCACCACCATCAGTCGGGTCTCAGTGGTGCCTCGGCGGGACAAGCGGCCGGTCCCAGCCTCCATCAAAGGCACGGCAGTGATGTCGGCCATGAGCAAAGCCGGCAAAGGAATTTGGTACTACTACCACGAAATGTGGGGTTCCGAGGTCTGCCGATGTCGACGCTGACCACCCTGCAAGCATCCGGGAAGCGCCTCGGTCGGCCGCGAGTAATGGCTACTGCGGCCGGCCAGAAGCATCGCCTCCTCGACACCTGGGACCGTTATTCGGGGCGGCATTTTCTCATGGACACGGGAGCAGAGGTCAGTGTTTTGCCCCCATCGGGGGCAAAAAAGAGGTGACCTCATCTGGCCGCTGCCAACGGCAGCAACATCAAGACGTATGGGATTCGCACGATATCGCTCACGTTCATCTCCTGTCACTTCAAGTGGCCCTTTATTATCACAAACATCTCCCAACCACTGCTGGGCGCTGATTTCCTCCGGATGCATTCCCTGCTGGTCGACGTGATGGGACAACGCCTCGTCAATTCTGAGACGTTCGAGTCGATCGACTTGTGCCACGCCAAATTGACTGCGCCACATCTCGACTTGGTGACCTTTTCTGACAATGAGCATGCCCGGATCTTGGCCGATTTCCCTGACATCAAAACCCACCAGTTCACAACGGCCAGCCCCAAGCATGGGGTGAAGCACCATATCCCCACCACCGGACCGCCACTCCATGCACTCGCACGCTGCAACTGGTGAAAAATGAGTTCCTCAAGATGGAGGAAATGGGCATAGTGTGCCTCTCAGACAGCCCGTGGGCATTTCTGCTTCACATGATCCCCAAAGCGTTTGGGGGCTGGAGACCCTGTGGGGACTACTGCCGTCACAACGACCTTCCAATGGCCAACCGGTACCCTGTCCCTCACATCCAGGACTTCACAGCCAATCTGGATGGCGCCAAGTTTTTATCCAATTTCCGCTACTTCCCCAAGACAGCTCTCATCACCCCATTTGGGCTCTTTGAATTCCTAGGGATGCCTTTTGGTCTCAAGTACAGCGCCCAGGCTTTCCAACGGCTCATGGACACGGTGGGCCATGGGCTGGACTTCGTTTTCATTTACCTTGATGACATCCTCATCGCCAGCCACTCTCGCCAGGAACACCGCGCACACCTCCGGCTGCTCTGCTAATGGCTCAACGAGAATGGCCTGGCTATCAACCTTGCCATGTGTCAGTTTGGCCTCCCTTCCATCAGTTTCCTCAGCCACTACATCAATCAGCACGATGCGGTCGCGTTCCCGACCAAGGTTTGTCAGCATGGTAAACTTCTATTACCGTTTCGTGCCAGCATCCGCCAGGATCATGCAACCGCTGTTCAAGGCCCTGGCCAACAAGCCAAGAGCTTGTTTGGGATGATGCAGTCACGACTGCTTTCAACAACGCCAAATAGGCGCTGGCAAAGGCGACGATGCTGGTACATCCACGGGCCAATGCTCCAACGGCTCTCATGGTTGACGTATCTGGCACAGCAGTGAGCGGAGTGCTGGAGCAACTGATCGATGGAAGCTGGCAGCCCCTCGCCTTTTTCAGTCGTTATCTGAGACCCCCCGAGCAGAAATACAGCACTTTCGACCGGGAGCTTCTCGCGCTCTACCTGGCCATCTGGCATTTCCGCTACTTCCTTGAGGGCAGGGGTTTCACAGCTTTCACCGACCACAAGCCGTTTTCTGATAACGAGTACGCCCGGATCTTGGCCGATTTCCCTGACATCAAAACCCACCAGTTTACAACGGCCAGCCCCAAGCATGGGGTGAAGCACCATATGCCCACCACCGGACCACCACTCCATGCACGCGCACGCAGGCTGCCCCCCGACAAGATGAGTTCCGCAAGATGGAGGAAATGGGTGCTTCACCTCACGTTTGCCTTTGCCAAGGTGTCTGATCCCTGGTCATCCCGGCAGCAGCATCACTTGGCCTACACCTACGAGTACACAACTTGCGTCCAGCACATCGCAGGCAAAAACAACTGGGTCGCAAATGCGTTGTCCGACATCACCATCAATGCCATCCACGCTTTGGCCCCAGGTGTCACATACACGGCCGTGGCAGCCGCCCAGCGAGAGGATGAGGAGATGCTCACCTACCGCACCTCCATCTCAGGCCTGTTGCTAGAGGATGTGCGATTCGGACCTGCTGACACCACGCTCCTTTGCAACGTGTCTATCGGACAGCCATGACCTATCATCCCCGTAGCCTGGCGCCGCCGGATTTACGACATGGTTCATGGTTTGGCTCACCCTTCCATCCAGGCAACAACGGCACTGGTGGCAGCCAAGTTCATGTGGCGCAGGTTGCGCAAACAGGCCGCTGCAGAATTTCGCCCTGCCACACCGGCATTTCGAACACATCCGCATCGACATTGTTGGACCGCTGCCCCCATCCAGAGGTGTCACCCACCTTTTCACCATCGTGGACCGATTCACGAGATTGCCGGATGCCATCCCACTATCAGATACCTCCACTGCGACGTGTGCAAGTGCCCTCACTGCCCACTGGATCGCCCTCTTTGGTGTACTAGTGGACATCTCCGACAGAGGTGCGCAGTTCACCTCCGAGTTGTGGTCAGTAATGGCCCGGCTGCTTGGCGTTCAGCTGAACCATACTACGGCCTACCACCCGCAGGCAAACGGCCTAGTGGAGCGTTTTCACCGGCACCTGAAGGCATCCCCTAAGGCACGGCTCACGGGCTCAGACTGGATGGACGAGTTGTCGTGGGTCCTGCTGGGCATACGCTCTGCCCCGAAAGAGGACCTGGGCAATTTCCACGGCCGAGGGGACTTCATCCCGGCGGCACGTGGACATCAGGAACCGCCCACGGCCATGCTGACTTGCCTCCGGGAGAAGGTGGTCACGCTCTCGCCAGTCCCATCATCCCGCCACGGACTCACTACCACGTACGTCCCACCCGTCCTCCAGGACTGCCAGTACGTCTTCCTTCGCCGCGATTCCCACTGTTGGCCACTGCAAAGGCCTTACGAGGGACCTTTCTGGGTACTGCAACACGGCACCACGACTTTTGTCATCAACATGGGCGGCAGGCACGAGACTGTCTCCGTGGACCGTCTTAAGCCGGCACACTTGGACATTGACAAACCAGTGCAGGTGGCACAGCCCCCCCACCGTCACAACCGCACCCGCCCTCAACTCTGCCAGCTGCGACCCCGAACACAGGAGACGTGTACACGAGATCAGGCCGCCTCTCTCTTGAGCTTAACCACCTCCATTACTCCGGTTCTGGGGAGGTCATGTGGTGGCCTGAGCCATTTTGGTATCGAACCATCGTTGGCCGGGCTCAAACTCTCGCGTGGACCGAGCGTGATCTGGGCCGACCAGCCACGTTGTCAGGGGTCCGGCCGTTAGGCGGTTGGAATTCAAAGGCGCAGTTGGAATTCGAAGGTTTGGCGGTTGGAGTGGAACTCGGGTGTGCTCACGAGCGACGGCACAGTAGTAGTAAAATATTAACTTGATGCGCACGTGAGCGACGGGGCTGTGTCGGTTAATTATTAAACAGAGTGTTTACACAACACGTGGACTTCTACAGTATGTTATTTCCCTTTTTAACGCAGTCAGACTAATGTGATGTAGAAGCATGAGCACAACAAGCACATGGGAATGATATCACCTGCATCTTCCTCTAAAGTTCACATTCTATCATAGCTTAGAAGTCTATCATCATTGTCTCATCATTACTGGGTCTTAATCCTGGAATCCTTTAAGTAGCAGTACTGTGTGGCTGGCTTCACAATAATCGCTATGATGGTTCAAGAAGGCAGCTCTCCACCACTTTCTCCAGGAAAATTATGATGGACAACAGATGACGACCTCGTTTAATACTGTGAAGGAAAAAAAAGTATATCATATCTATTTGAAAGTCAGTGGTTCACTCAATTGTAATTTTCAAAAAATTGGCATATATATTGTCAAATTGAGTAAATTGCTCCAATTAATCTGGAATGATAAACTGTATTTTAAGATTGATTTTAATTTCTGAATCAGTTTGCTCCCCCCACCGCTAAACGTCAGGTTTAAACTGTTTCAAAATCTGACCAAGTATTCCCTGAAGCCAGATCAATACCTAACTTTCAGGGAACTAATACCATACTCCTGAAAAGGAATTTCTTCTGAAATAATCTTCTGTCATAATAAAAAATAAACTAAATTATACAACAAAGTAGCAGCAATTTCTCAATCCAAAGAACATTTAGCAGATAAAGAATCTCGTGGTGGTTAAAATGGAAAGTAGGCTTTAGGCTTTACTTCAGAAGTTAGAGATACAGTGTGGCAACAGGCCCTTTGGCCCACCAAGTCCATGCTGACCAGCGATCACCCCAAACACTAGCACTATTCTACACACTAGGGACAGTTTTACAATTTTACCGAAGCCAAAACTGTAGGTCTTTTGCAGTGTGGGTTGGAACCGGAGCACCTTAAGAAACCCCATACGGTCACAGGGAGAACATATAAACTCCGTGCAGACAGCACATGTAGTCGGGATCGAACCCGGGTCTCTAGCGCTGTAACTCTACCATTGTGCTAAGAAAAAAGCATTTAATTTGACAGTTGGGTGTAGATTTCCTGGAACTCTCTGGTATAAGATGGTTTATCTTTACGTCCGTGACTGTCTTGTCTTTTGCAGCAGTTATTTGAGGATCCAGAAGGAAAAATTGAACTGCCGCCATCTCTAAAGGTTCACTCTTGGAAACGTCCTCACGAGTTTTTAATGGAGAAGGTCAGTCATGCATGCATTCTGTTGTCTCCGAGAAACTAACGTTATGGTGATAATTTTTGAATTTATATGATGACATTCCAATCGGCAAATCTAACATACAAATTCATAATCCTGTGTTCCTTGTGCTGCTTTTCCTGAATTTACCCAACTTGTTAATTCTATATTTTTTCATTTTCCAAGTTTTGCTTTCCATCAACAACCATCTCTTTGAAAGAACTTTGAGACTGATGGTCACTGCATGCAGTTGTGTTTTGATTGAAAATGTTATTTTTCTTATATTTTCAAAAATTCATTTGGGTAACCTTTGGTCCAATAAAGACAAAATGCTGGTAAAACTCAGCGGCTCCGGTTGCTCCTGTGGAAAGAACAGCCGAGTTAACATTTAATGCCAACAATCCTTCATCAGAACTGGGAAAGAGAGTAAACAAGTTAATTTTAAGCTGCAAAATTATGGTGTTTTAAATTATTGTCGATGTATCTCTGTTATGTTACCCCTGTGAATATTGTTCTAATTTATCATATTGCCACTAAATTTTATGGGGAGATTTAAAGGAGGGTCACCAGAAAAGCCTATAATTTCTTTCCTAGTCAACAACTTGCTTTTTAGTGGGGGGGGGGGAGCGACGAGAAATAACTGTGCGGAATCGGAAACAAACAGAAAATGCTGGAAGTACTCAGCTGATCAAGCAGCACCTGTAAAAAAGAAACTAGTTAATGTTTCAGGTTAGGGACCCTTCTTCAGAACTGCAAGAAGAGTGGAGAATTTAATGTTTACAAAACCAAGCTTGGTGCAGGTGTAAGACAAAAGATGATATGGAGATTGGTTAACACAGATCAAGGTGATAAGGAGAAGGGCCTCTGATCATTGGGGAGCCATTTTTATCAAAATAAGACATCAGCATGATTTGGATTAAAAACTCGGGATACCTTCACTGAGCACAGATTCTACACAAAGCCATGACCCAATCTGCATTTGGTTTCTCCAATAAAGAGAAGACCGCCTTGTCTGTGGAATTAACGGATTTGTACTAAGATTCAGTTAGTCGAGGCCTCTGCTGGTTTTAGGAATTTCGTATGAAAGTTGGATTGGACATTGGATTCAATGACTAGAGAGCACTGGAGATCGGAATTCAAAAATCACATTTAATGCAATGAGCTCTTAGATTCAAGAACCAGCGGGCATGATTTGGAAATCACATCATGAGTTGATTTGAGGGTTTAAGAAATGTATTCATCATTGGGATTCAACGACTAAAGGGCATAATTTATCTCTTGAAAGTTTGAATTCAAGGTTCACATTTTACTCATCAGTCATTGCATTGAAAAATGAAAGAACTTGATTTATTCATTAATTATCAAGAAAATCAGCTGTTATTTTGTGTTCATCACGGATTTAACAACTATATGCTAATCAGATATTAGCTTGACGGGCTAATAAGCACTAATTGCATTAAAGACTAGAGGTTGCAGTGTGTCTGCTGGGTGTTCATTTTTTCGCAAGCACGGTTCATTTGCCAGATATTCTGTTGAAGGGCTAAGAAGTGCAATCTCTGCCACATACAGGGTTCAAAGACCATTAAGCACAGTCTGAAGAAGGTTCTCTACCCGAAACATCGCATATTCCTTCTCTCCATAGATGCTGCCTCACTCTCTGAGTTTCTCCAGCATTTTTGTCTACCTTCGATTTTTCCAGCATCTGCAGTTCTTTCTTAAACATTAAGCACAGCATTCTAGAAAGTGGGTTGAAGAAATAGTGAGCACCGTTTGTTTGCTGGGCTTGGATTTACTGACTACCCAAGGTCAGTCAGAATGTTGGATTCACAGATGTGGAGTTCAATTTAAAATTTATAATGCCAAAGATATGTAAGAAATTTAGGCAACAATTATTTAGGAAATGGTTGCTTTTGTGAATCTCATTTCCATTGTGGTCGATGGAATTAAAAACTAGCTTCAAAAATTCTGTTAATTCAGGAATTAAAATACCAAATATTGGGAGTTTGTACAGGTAGAAAGGCCTTCGGACAAAATAACAGCGCTGCTGCTAAATTAAATTGTTTCCCTTGTATGATAGCAACTCAGTGATTTAAAGCTGACCATAAACCTTAAACAAAACCATAACAGTCTGAAGAAGGGTCCCGACCCGTAACGTATCCTATCCATGTTCTCCAGGGTGATATTTCGGGTCACCTCAGCCTGCCCCGCTGAGTTATTCCAGCATTTTGTGTCTTTCCCTGATCAATAACATATGATGGTTTGAAATAAAAATTGAAAATATTGAACATTTGGTGGGGGATGGGTGGCTGTTAGTCAAGCCCCACTCTTCACAGCTTTATGAAGATGCCATGTCACTGTATTATTCAAATTGCCAGTAGATTTCTGTTAATAACCTGCTCTACATTAATTACAGACCCCTGTGGTCGTGGAGAAAGAAAAATGGTTTGACCTATTGGCTGCAAATGAACATCTTCTAGAGAGTGAGGTGAGTGCAATCTAATAGCTACTCACAAAACACTGCACATTTATTCATATTAGAACAGTCTTAATGCCTGCAAAATCTGGGCACCATAGGAGCTATTACATGTTCATATGTTTTAGGAGCAAAATTAGGCCATTCGGCACATCAAGTCAACTCTGCCATCCAATTATGGCTGATCTATCTTTCCTTCTAACCCCATTCTCCTGCCTTCATTCCATAACCCTTGACGCCCTTACTAATCTTTACTTGTTTGTTCTGGGCACTGATTCAATTCTAATTATTTACACAATGCCCTAGTTTCCAGATTTGGTGAAGTGATAGGTATTGTGCAATCCATGCATTTGGAAAATAGGCATGTTGTAGTGTCAAATCTCTTGAATTGCTGATACAGTTAATGGCATGGACTAAGCATTCATAGATGATCCAATTTTTAGTAGCAGGAAGAACCATCATGCAAAATATACAATGTAAAGGAATCATTAATTACCTGGAGATTTGTTTGTGGTTGAATGGAAGGGGAGTCAATGTGGTGATTTGCTTGTGTTTGATATTGGAACAGAATTGCACTTCCTAAAATTTTGAGTGTGCGCATTGCTGAACATTGCCCAACTTCAGTTTAAATTTAGGGTGGCACGATGGCGCTGTGGTAGAGTTGCTGCCTTACAGTGCTTACAGTGCCAAAGACCCGGGTATGATCCCGACTACGGGTGCTGTGCTGTACGGAGTTTGTGCATTCTCGTTATGACTGCGTGGGTTTTCTCTGAGGTCTTCGGTTTCCTCCCACACTCCAAGGACGTTCAGGTTTGTAGGTTAATTGGCTTTGTATAAATGTAAATTAGTCTTAGTGTGTGTGGGATAGTGTGTGTAGGATCGTGTTAGTGTCTGGGGATTGCGGGTCAGTGCGGACACAGTGGGCCTGTTTCCGCACTGTATCTCTAAACTAAACTAAACTAAACTAAATCTGCTACTGTCAGGCACTGGGGTTTTGGTGTTGTGCACCATGATAGAAAGAAGGAAAAGAAAGTTTGTGGAGTAACAGAGGGAGGATGGGGAAAGAAAGGCTTAAGAGAGCATCTGTTTGAACTGTTTAAAGTGAAGAGGGGTTTGATGCTAAAAAGGAAAAAAAAAAACAGAGGAGATAAACATAAGAAACATTTTGAAAGATCTAAGGATCACTGACTCATGTATTTGGTAATTATTCCCCAATTAACATCAACTCCCTTTGATTTTGTTTTAACATTGTGTTAAGATGTGGATTGATCTAAGAGAAACAAAGGTCGAATCAGTATTCAGAATAATTAAAAAGGAAAATAGATTTACTGTTTTATGTAAAAGACACATTTGAAAGTTTCTGGGAAAAGGCACTAAATAGGCTAATAATCTGTCCCTTGCTTTCCCATTGGCGGCATCTGTTTGTAGCCTCACACCTCTCATTCTCAGCACACTTTACTATTCTGACATCTGATTGTTTAACAATTCCAATGGCTCACTCGTTAATCCACACGAGTCAAGGGTCAAATTTGTAAGGTACGTGCACGGACAGAGCCTGAGCGCAATATAATATGCAGACAGAGGAATTTACTTGCATTTACCACTCTCTTTAAACTCACCAGGAAAGTTATTATAATACTGTGTAACATCTAAAAAGTATCAAATCTGAACTAGTATTAACAATATATACATTCCTCACCAGAGAAAACAAGGGTCTCGACCCGAAACGTCACCCATTCCTTCTCTCCAGAGATGCTGCCTGTCCCACTGAGTTACTCCAGCTTTTTGTGTGTATCTTCAAAAACTATTCTTTTAAAAAATAATTCATAGTTTTTAATTTAGCCATTTTAACGTCATGGGATTATGAAAGATGTTGAAGTACTTTTTGAAGTCTGGGCACTGTAGTAATGTGGGAAGTATTGGTTTATTATTGTCACATGTACCGACACAGTAGAAAACCTTTGTTTTGCATTCTATCCTGGTAAATCATCCATGCATGATTACAGTCAAAACTGTACATGAGTACAACAGGTAGTAGCAAAAAGAGAAAGGATTCAGAATGCAGTATATGGTGTAGTAGCTATAGAGAAAATGCAAATAAAAAACGTGCCCAAGCCGCAAATCTGGCAGCTAAGTCCGATAAAGAGCAATGGCATAATGATCAGATAATCAAATTCACCAAGAGGATAAATGTTAGCCAGGACACAAGAATTCCATTGTTTTTATTTGAATGCTTTGGTTTTGTTTAGTTTAGAGATACAGCGTGGAAACAGGCCCTTTCCACGTTGTGCCGACCAGCAATCCCTGCACATTAACATTATCCTACACGCACTAAGGACAATTTACACTATACCAAACCAATTAACCTACAAACCTGTACGCCTTTGGAGTGTGGGAGGAATCAGGAGCTCCCGGAGAAAACCCATGTAGATCACGGTGAGAATGTACGAAACCCGGGTTCGATCCTGACAAGCACCCATAGTCAGGATCGAACCCGGGTCTCAGGCACCGTACGGCAGCAACTCTACTGCTGCGCCACTGTGCCGCTGTTCTTTTACATCCACGACATGGCAAACATAGATTCAACGCGCCCATCTCCAGTGGTGCAGCTGGTTCTCAATACTGCACAAGATTGCACCTTTGCTTATGCATCAGATATGTGAAGTGGAACTTGAATCTGCAACTTTCTGACTCCAGTTGTAAGACTGCTGAATTTAGTTACAACTGTAATTGAGAGATTATGCAATTGATGGCTTACATAACTTCCAGGTAGCCCTCATGGTTGCTCTAGAACAGGGGTCGGCAACCTTGTTCTGCATAGGGGCCGGACGCATGTCTGTGAGCGGATGGCGGGCCACATCTAACACGTGTACACATGGATCCCGCCCCCCATCCCGCCCCGGATGGCAGGCATCAAATCACGTGCTCACAGAAGGTAGACAAAAATGCTGGAGAACAGCGGATGAGGCAGCCTCATGCAATCCTTGCATGTCTCACCCACTGAGTTTCTCCAGCATTTCTGTCTACCTTCAATTTTTCCAGCATCTGCAGTTCTTTCTTAAACATGTTCACAGAAGGTGCGCGGTCATGCCGGCGGTTTTGCGCAGGATGCAATACAGCCAGAGCTCGGCTGCACGTTCGGGGCGGGCGCTCGGCTGCGCGCTCGGGGTGGGCCGGATGATTGCGGGGGAAAAAATCCGCCTGCGGGCCGGATGATTTCGGGTTACGGGTCGCATTCGGCCCGGGGGCCGTAGGTTGCCGACCCCTGCTCTAGAATCACCTAGAATTTTTAGCACAGAAACAAGACAGAGCCCATTTGATCTGTGGCATGTACTCGGTAAATCTTCCATCCATTCCAATTTACCTCTTTCAAATTGCACCTTGAAATTAGACAATACCAATAAACTCTTTTAATTTTTGAAATATGTTTATCTTAATTTTGCTATTTAAAGTAAATTATCAAATACAGCTACCGAGGTTATTGTAAAATTCAATGTTAAATATACAGATTTCACAATGCGAGAAGCAAAGGCATAATTTGTTTCATGCTGCAATAAAATAATCATTTCAGCACAACCTCGGCATGCCTCCTCCAAACAAATTGGACATGATCAGCTGACGTGCACATGACATGCAACAGGAGGGACAATGGATTACACTATCAAACTAGACTGATAACTTAACTACATAATACAGCAGCATAGCTAGAAATGTTGCTGCCTCACAGCGTCAAGGACCTGGTTTGATCCTGACCTCGGATGCTGTCTGTGTGGTTTGCTCGTTTTCCCTGTGACTGCATGGGTTTCCTCCGGATGATCTGGTTTTACCTCACATCCCAAAGAGGTGTAGGTAGTAGGTTAATTGACCACTGTAAATTTCCCCAAATGTGTAGGGAGTGTGGGATATCGTAGTAGTAGTGTGAACGGGTGATTGATGGTTGCCGTGGACTTGGTGGGCCGAAGGGCCTGTTTCCTTCCTGTATCTTTCAATCAGACAATTCAAAACTAAGTACTTCCGTGGTTTTAAGAATCTTGAGGTAATCCTGAAGATAGGTGAAAATGATAGGGTCAATATTTCTGTAGACTTCTTTTGTAAAGTGCCTATACCTCACCTCTTCCCATTCCCCTGCTTACTCCTTTCACCTCCAGCAAATTGTCTGTTCCTTTTACTGCAGGGCAACTCTTAATGTAAATATATTTTACAATAAGTCCAACTTCTGGTAGTTTTGTGAGAAACACTTCAGCTGCTTTTCAATAACATCTTAAAATGCAAGAACACTTTTAAACTAGGAAAGCATTTTAATATTTGTTTCGCCTTTATCCTCCTGGAAACAGTTCATGATATCAAGACAAAAGTTGATACCAATGTTTTCTCCGGAACTGCAATGTTTTGACACTAATATTATCTGCAGAAATGCATTGCCACTTTAAAACACTGAAGTGATTTTTTTTTAAAATTGTTATTAGTTGATGCGATGGATTATCAATGAAATCATTATGCTGTGGGACACTTGCCTAAGTCCGACCTTGAACGACAAAATCTTGCTGAGTGAATCAGGCCCTCCTTGGAAACCCTGGGAGCACATCTATGCCCTTTGTAAGGCTGTGAGGGGGCACCTACCTCTCTACAATAGCTACGGAAAATACGTTGTCAGGCTGTTCTGGATGGTAAGAGTTTGGTTTGAATTTTGCATGGATTTGGAAATGCCTGTTTGACTTTATTTTAAGCTTTTAAACTTGATGTAAAGCCAGCTTGCCAATTGAGCCGGGCTAGCTGGCATGGTGCTGCAGATAATGTCCTACTCATTCAAGATGCTTCTTAAATGTTGTTACTTTCCTGCTTTCATCACCTCTGGCAACTCATTCCGACTATTCATGTGAAAAATGTATGCCACAGATCACCTTTAAACCTTCCCCCTCTCACCTTAAACCTGTGCCCCCTAGTTTTAGACACCCTACCTTGGCTTTCTACCCCTTCTATGCCTCTCCATTACATCACCACATAGCCTCCTTCTCTCCAGGGATAACAGTCTCAGCCGATCCAGTCTCTCCTGATAACTCAATGCCAGAAATCCAGGTAACATTCTTATGAATATTCTCCTGCACTCTCTCTAGCTTAAGCATATCCTTCCTCTTGCATGCCAACCAGAACTGCACATAGTACTCCAAGTGCGGCCTAACCAACGTTTTGTACAACTGAAACATAATCTCTTATACTCAAATGCTTTGGCTAGTGAATACAAGCATGTCATACCCCTTCATCAATATCCTATCTACCTATGCTCCGATTTTTGGGAAACTATTTACTTGCACCCTAAGATCTTTGTTTAACAACACTCTGCAAGCCCCTGCTATTCAATATGTATGTCTTGTCATGGTTTAACTTTGCAAAATGTATCACGTTGCACTTGTCCAAGCTACATTTCGCTTACTATTTCCTTGCCCACTTTCCCAGTTAATCTGTACTTTGTTGTAACTTTAGTCAACTTTATTCAATGTCCACTATACTACCAATTTTGGTGACATCTTCAAACTAATGGGGCTGTCCCACTGTACGAGCTAATTCAAGAGCTCTCCCAAGTTAAAAAAAAAAATCAAACTCGTGGTTAGCATGTAGAATGTACGTTGTGGTTACGTCGGAGCTCGGGACGTCTCTTAGCGGCTCGTAACGCTAACGGCAGGTACTCGGGAAATGCGGTAAGCTCGGAAAGACTCGTGAAGATTTTTCAACATGTTGAAAAATGTCCACGAGAGCCCCGAGTACCTACGAGCGGCTATTACCGTAATTCTCTGAGTTCGAATCAGGGGAAACTTGGGAGAACTCTTGAATTAGCTCGTACAGTGGGACAGGCCCATTACATTCACATCCAAATCGTTAATATATATGACAAACAAAAGAGGACCTGTGGCATACTATTGGTCACAGGACACCAACCAGAAAAACAACCCTCCACTATCTCCCTCTACCTCCTACCACCAAGCTAATATTGTATCCTATTTGCTAACTTACCCTGAACCTCAAGTGTTCTTGCCTTCCATGTCTACTAAGTGGGATCTTGTGGTCCTAACATTGACTACATAGAATATCATTTGTTTAACTTACTGGCAGAATTATTCAGAAGGTTACAGTTTAATATCCCACCCTGAAGACACTAGGCTGAGGAAGGGTCTTGACCCAATACTTGACCCATTCCTTCTCTCCAGAGATACTGCCTGTCCCGTTGAGTTACTCCAGCTTTATGTGTCTAACTGAAGATGCACAATCGGAGCTGCCACTCAAGTGCTGCACAGGGGGAGTTCTTCACTGTTAGAATGCCATTGATTAGTTAGTTTATAAACACCACCTCTTGGGGAGTAAAGACTTCACAATGCTAAAGAGAGAAGAAATGCTCCCAAATGTATTGGCCAATTTTTATCCTTCCACCAATGTTAACTCATCAACATATTGCCATTTGTGGGACCTTGCTGTGTAATGCTTCCATGTACCCCCATTACAATGTTGGCTGCCTTTCAAACATGTGGCACTGATCGTAAAGCATTGTGTGACCTGAAATTGTAAAAGGCACAGTATGAACCTTCCTTTCTTAAACACAGCACATGATGTTCAGTGAGGGTAAAGAGTAAGAAAGATTTTCCCCAAAGTAGATGTGTCTGAAAATAGAGGGCATTATAGACTAATGTGAAGGGGATGTACTGAACACTTGGGATGTACTGAGAATCTGAGGACAATTTTTTCTCCCGAAGGGCTGGAATTGGGAAGGCACTGCCTGAGTGAGTGGTGGAGGCAGCAATTCACACAATATCTACGACGCATCCAGAGGAGCATTTGAATTGTCAAAGTGTAGAAGGCTATAGATCAATTGCTGGTGAATGGGATTAACATAGATGTGTACTTGATAACCAGCACGGACATGGTGGTACGAAGGGCCTGGTTCTGCGTGGTATGACTCTGCGGCTCTATGTTCTCTGCCATGTCCTGTATTCTCTGCCACAGAAGGTAGTTGAGGCCAGTTCATTGGCTATATTTAAGGGGGAGTTAGATGTGGCCCTTGTGGCTAAAGGGATCAGGGGGTATGGAGAGAATGCATGGATGGGATACTAAGTTGGATGATCAGCCATGATCATATCGAATGGCGGTGCAGGCTCGTAGGGCCGAATGGCCTACTCCTGCACCTATTTTCTATGTTTCTATGTTTCTATGTGCAGCGGTGAAAATTGAGTTTTCCATTGAAATGGCAAGGACAAGGGAAGTTGCAGCAGGCTATGTGATTATCAGCAACTGTTAAATAGAAATATTAGGGCAATTTGGAAAGTAGTGGAGCTGATTGGAACACTTGAAGGTGTAAATGAATGTGCTTGGGAGGAAATAAGGCAAAAACAACTCAAAAACTTGCTGCATAATGTCATCTGGTGGCTTGTGCATGACATTACAGGAAGACACAAACCCAGTTTTTTTTTTAATCGGAGAATTACAGTCACAGACAAAACCTGACAAAAGTGCATTATACAGGACATGGTAATGTTGTGGTTATGCTACTGAAGGGGAATTCCTGAGGGTGTGAGTTAAAATTCTCCCCTGTCAGTTTGAAAATTTGAATTTGTTTTTTGAAAATCTATTATTAAAGTTGGCATAACAGAAAAATTGCCACGCAACTGATATGCCACTCAATTGGTTTGCTAATGTACACGAAGGAAAAAAAATCTCTACTTCCTAATCTGTTTGTCCTTTCTGCAAACAACTCCAAATCAATATGGGGGACTTTTAACATCCTTCTTGATCTGTCCATAAAGACATTCAACTGTAAGGAGTTTCAAGGAGATGACCCCTTCTGCCACTTCTGGGTGATTTACATCTCCATAAGTGGTTTTTAATAAACAGCATGGAAACCCCATTACATTGCCACCTCCTGACACAGCAGGCAACAACAAAGATAACCAGGGTGTAGGTGTAATTAATTTGAATAAATGTGTAAAAGTGTTCATAAAGTGTTCACACTTTAATCATACAATACATTTTTTAAAATATAATTGCTGAATTTAATCGTACAATAGTTTTTTTTTAATATCATTGCTGAATATAACCATGCAATAGTTTTTTTTAACCAATTAGTAAATTTAATCGTGCAGTAGGTTTTTCAAATATAATTAAATCTACATTTCAACAAGTTACTGAACTTGCAAGAAAGTCCAAAGCACTTGCTGTATTGTAATTCAGGTCAAATTACTGTTTGGAAGCAGCTTTAGGTGTTTGATTTAAGATGGAACTCTTTCGGCATTTAGAATAACACGGTCAATCGACTGGGAGTTTGGCTGTGTCATTTCTCATCCATCAGCGTCGCTAAGAATCAAATAAACAGAGCAGCATGAGTCATGATTAAGGAACTGCGAGATCCTGCTTACTTTGGTTATCCTGTCTCTTGCTTGACTTATTGATACTGTTTTTGTTACTGCACAGCGATTAAATAAAGTGTGCAGACAAACCATCGTTAAGTGGCTATTATATTATTGAAAGTCTTTAATGGTGCCAATGGTGGTAACAAAGGGTGAGCATGAAAGCTAAAAGCAAATAGAGGAATGAGGCAAGATGAATATAAAGGCCACTTACGATAAACATCCAGCACAACCTGTTCATTTTACACGGTGAATTGTCGAAGGTTTTTTGCCATCATTGTTAATTTTGTGTTGCTTTTGTAAGAATGAGGGTTGCTCTGATGTAAATTGTTGCTGTTATAAAAGGGATTAGATGGGATATGTGAGAACAATTATAATACATATAATACAATACATAACATTACATTATATATAATATTAATATATATAACATATAATAGAAATGATATATTCCCTTCCTAAATACCCAAAGCAACTGGGACAACTTGAAATTTCAGGATGGAGATTTTTTTTTCAGTGAAGTCATCAAGTGAGAAAACATCTACCACAATGAGTTGCAGTAGTGTGGAACCTCTAGCAGGGCATCTCAAGACACTTAATAAAAGTCCTATTTCGCTTTCTCCACCGCCGTCATGTTGATGAAGGTTGGTTTGTTGGTCCTCGTTCTTCCTCTTCCAAAGTCCATTATCAGATCCTTGGTCTTACTGATCAAAGTAATGTGTGATAGAATTACCAAATTTAAATTTCACCGTGATAGGTCTAGACTTTGAATTGAACTGCCCTATGAAGACGCCTGCTATGTCACTGAATTGTATTTACCACTGTTAGTTGAACCACCATACAGGGCATCTAGAAATGAGCATTAAATACCAGCACTTAGGGATAGCGGAGTTAAGGGCCTGTCCCACTGTACGAGGTAATTCAAGAGTTCTCCCTAGTTTTCCCCTGATTCGAACTCGGAGAATGTCCGTAGCGGGTCCATAGGAGTTCGTGGATGTCTCGTAGCGGCTCGTACGAGTAAAAAGTTTTCTAAAAATTCATCACGAGTATTTTTTTACTCGTGGACATTTTTCACATTTACCGGATTTCCCGAGTACCTACCGTTACTCATACGAGCCGCTACAAAACATCCACAAACTCCTACGGACCTGCTACCGACATTCTCCGAATTCGAATCAGGGGAAAACTTGGGAGAACTCTTGAATTACCTCGTACAGTGGGACAGGCCCTTTAAGGGATATTGAGAGAAGGCAGGAACGGGGTACTGATTGTGGATGATCAGCCATGATCACATTGAATGGCGGTGCTGGCTCGAAGGGCCGAATGGCCTACTCCTGCACCTATTGTCTATTATCGCACATCCACAACATTATTTTTTTTAACAAAAAGGTAAGTAGGAGAGGGTAACTGTGGGTTGATTGCAATAGTTGGCTAACAATGGCTGTGGCAAGGGATTGATTGGCCATTACTGTGGGTACACGTGGGTTCAGAGAACTTGGCAAGAATTAAAAATAAAAGCACAGTGGTCAGAGAATAAATCAGACAGTGCCATTGTTATTGAGCTCCAACCCTCACCTCCAGCCCCAGTTGATCTGCCCTTCAGAGTTGTCATTGGGCAGATGGAGCCAAGCCAAAGGTTTTACATAAGATGCTAATTCAAATAAGTAAATAATTTGGTGTGTTTCAAGCTGAATATTTGAATTAGGTTTATAGTCCAGGTGCCGTGTCCAATTCATTAAAGTAATTGCCAGCGTATCTCGACACAGCAGGCATGAGCTGCAATATGTTGTGGCGAGTGGCATGGGCTGATGGGATCTGTCTGTTTACAAGCTTTCCTGCTGACTGTCAGTCTTCCTGTTTCCTCCCAGGGGTGCTGGCGCAAGATTACGCTGGATGACACCATGCCCTTCGACAAAAACGATAACCTGCTGCTTCCAGTTACAACCTGCCAGGAGGAGCTCTGGCCAATGTTGCTGTCGAAAGCTCTCATTAAGATTGCAAACATAGAGTACGTTAAAATCATCTCTTTAAGGTCACTATCCTCCATGAATGATATCAGCTATTAATCCTGCAATACTGGTCACTTTTCTAACCTTTCTGGTCCAATTAGAATCTTAGAATCATACTGCCAACAGGCAGGACGTATGGCTCAGTCTGATTCTCTGAAAGTGCTTTCGAATTAGTCTCTGTTCTTTCCTTACATGCCTACAGTTTTCTTTTCTGGATGACTACTTTTCAAATTCCCTATTGAAAGTTATAACTGAATCTGCTTTCAGCTTCTGCAATCCAGATTGTAACAGCTTGCTGCATGTATAAATAAAAATCTTCATCCCTCTACATTTTTTCTCCAGTGACCTTCATTCTGCGCCCTGTTTGCTGGTCGTCCTGCCAGCTTCTCAACTACTTACTCTCCTTCATCGTCTCTGTGGTTAGGAGTGCAATCTCAGATTCTCCAGTCTCTCCACAAAAGTGAAGCTCTTATTCCTTCTACCATTCCAGTACGTCTCTTCAACACAACTAAACCCCATAATTAACCTGGGGGAACCTTGTTTACAAAGGCAATATTGAAAACGTGGAGCTCGTTACCAGCTAGAATGGGTGATGATCATTTGAGGAGAAGCTATATAAATTCACTAATGGCATGGTTGATAACATCAAATCAGTATAAATATGACTCCAATCCCACACCAATGTGGTCAACTTTTACTTGCTCTGTAAAATGGAGTGATAAGCTACTCAGTTCCATCAATCTTTTGAGAGAGTGCCAGTATAATTGGGCTCCAACCCTCACTGCCAACTCCAGTTGATCTGGCCTTCAGTGGTGTCACAGGGGACAGATTGCTTAGGTGGAGCCAGGCCAAGACTTCTTCCATAAGAAAGCAATCATAGATTGAGTAATTGCTTTGTGGGCCATCTCTATTTTGTTTACAGAGTGAGCATGAGCTTTTTTATCTTCCTCTCTACTGATTATCTAACACCCACTCTGACCTCTGTATCTTCAGCTTCCTGCACAAGACCATGGATTAGCAGCTCATCCTCTGACTGGGCGCATTCCAGTTTCTGGCACACAATGTTATATTGAGCGATTTCAGGTGGTCAGCATTTCCACCATGTAATCATGTATGGTCTTTCTGTTGACTGGTTAGCATGCAACAAAAGCTTTTCACTGTACCTTGGTACACATGACAATAACCTAAATTGTAACACCATGCATATTTCAGCATTCACTCCACTTTTTTTTTTCTGGTAGTGGCTCATAATTATTCAACATTTATGCTTCTTGCAGACTTGTATTGTCAATTTCTTCCAGTTTTTACAATCAATCTATGAAATTGAATCTCACCTCCCTTGGGTCGTATCATAAATTTTTTCTTGTTCTCAAAAATGGACTTCACACTAAATTATTTTGTACCTTAAAACTTCCTTTATCTTTAACTATTCCTGGTTTAATTATTGACTATTTCTGATGAAAGGTCGTCGACATGAAATATTGACCCTGTTTCTCTCTCTATAGATACTGTTTAACCTGCTGAATCCACATAATTTTGCTTTTGTTTAAGAGTTTCCATCATTTATTGATAATGTTCATAATACTACCGTTTGAATGTTTGTCAGTAGACTGCAGAATGAATTTGTTTTGCAGTTAAATATATTTATATGTTTTCTAGAATCATGTTTGGCAAAATAGGATAACTTGGGTTGTGACAATTCAATAATATTACGTATGATACTGTGAAATTAAGAAAAGACTTGGAAAAATAAAGAAAAGTGGAAAATAAATATCACATTCAATATAAGTTCAATTCAAGTAGCCAAATTGCATTAACTAAACTACAATGTGAAAAGCGTATCTGAATAGGGAGTTGCACTGTGACACAGGAGGTAGTGCTACTGTTGCATAACTCCAGTGATCAGGGTTTAATCCTGATATCTGGGAATGTCTGGGTGGTGTTAGTACTTTCATTTCACAAGGAAGCATAGTTTCACTATTGTTAGAGTAGCAGATGCATAGGTTCAGCAACTTGAGTTTAATCCTGGCCTTGGGTCCTGCCTGTGTGGAGTTGTAGTAGTATCTCCTGGATTCTCTGGTGTCCTCCTACATCCCCAAGACATATTGTAAGTTAATCAATCACTCTAAATTTCTTCCAAGAGTAGGTGGATGGACATATGAGAGGGAATACGTTGTAGAGAATTATGTGGGGCAATGGGCCTGGTGGAAATGCACCGAGAAACTGAATATATATGATGCGCCTAATGGCCTCCTATATCGTAAGGAAATTTGGAATTTCCAGTATTTTCCCTGAACAATACTATAGATCAGAAACATAAAAATATTACACTTACTGTATTTTTGAGCTGTTCCTTGATCAAAATTGTGGTCAACCTCATTATGTCATCTTTTGCCTTATTTTCTGGAGTTGTCTGATTGCACCTTTGTGAAGGGCCTCAGCATTCTAACATATATGTAGCCACTCTATTGTTTGGATGTGCATTAGTCATATCAACATTTTGTGTCTGTTTTATTAAAGATTGTGTGAATGGATTCAAATACTAGAAATTGTAGATGCTTGAATCTATGTGCAACAAACAATGCCTGAGAGGAACTCAGCAATCCAGGCAGCATCTCCGAAGAGAAATGGACAGATAACATTTTGGTTCAGGACTCTTCTTCTCTCTGAAGGAGAATACCAATCCAAAATATGGTCTGCCCATTTCCCTCCACTGATGCTGCCTGGCCTGCTGAGATTCTCTAGCACTTTTTTTTAGCTTACTTTCAAACACAATGCTTTCACTCATTCCAAATGTTTTAAAAGTAAAAAATAACAAGCCGAACAATGAAAACACGAGGGCATAAAGGCTTCCTTCTGAAACATACAAGCACATAAATAGGGTGGTGAATCTGTGGAATTCTTTGCCACAGAAGGCTGTGGAAGTCAAGTCAGTGGATATTTTAAGGCAGAGATAGATTCTTGATTAGTACGGGTGTCAGAGGTTATGGGGAAAAGACAGGAGTATGGGTTTCGGATGGGGGGGGGGGGATAGATCAGCTATGATTGAATGGCGGAGTAGACTTGATGGGCCGAATGGCCTAATTCTACTATTCCTTATGACAATAGATCACAAGCAAAAAGAAACAAACAAAAAGTAGAACAGATGCATTTTCAAAAGAATGGTGTGAAGGATCTTTGTTTAAAGAGTCTCTTACACGACTATTGTTTGAATTGTAGGTAATGCCATGGTATAGTTTGTACAGCAGGATCCCTTCTGTATGATACTTCAGCAGTATGCTTTTGTAATCTCACTACTTTTTGTTAATAGCATGATTACAACAGGAAGAAAAGAACTGGGTGACTTCACAGTTTTGCATGCTCTTACTGGTTGGCGTCCTGAGATCATCCCGCTCCGGTATGTACCTGTGTGCTATTTGCAGTTCGCCAATGTAAACATGTTAGCTTGTTGGTCAAACTGGGTGTTGGAATTTGGGTAGATTTACATTTGAAATGAGTGTGTTGTTAATCTGTAATAATTTACATGTTTATGGCACCATTGAAGACAATTGGCAATATTTTCGGCCACACTATTTAAAACTATGTCCATCTAAAGTTGATTATACATTATTACTTTCACAATTCTACTGGGGATGGATAGGCCTTCTGCTAATTCTTTAACTTAATGTTATCTTTTTTTTAAAAAGAGCAAAATTTCAGAAATTAAGTGGGAGTGATTGTCCTTCACATTAAAGCAATATTCGATGGAGTGTGGCATGAAGGAAATGTGGTAAAGCTGATTATAGAACGTCGAAAATAGAATGTAAAATTACAACAAAGGAACAGGCCCTTTGACCTACCACTTCTACACTGAACACGATGCCAATCTAATTAATGGTCCATATTTTTCTATTCCCTACCTGTTCATGTGTCTATCAAAATCTAGACATAACTAAAACTCTGATCTTGTGCTCTTCCGGTTTGCTTGGTCTTTCTATTTGCGCAAAGACGGTACAGGATAACACTATGATTTTTTGCCACCTTACTCACCATTCTCCTGTGCTTAAATGCAACAAGTTTTGTTCCGATCGATGGTGTAGTTTAAAAGTTATTAAGGTTTAAAAATCTTTAAAACCGCGCATGCGCAGATGGTCTCCTCACCTGCCAGTCACCGCCATGCAGATTGGTCTCGTCTCCTGTCAGTCCCCTGGACGGCGACGCCCCTTCTGGCTCAACATCGCCGCACTGATTGGCCGGGTCCTCTGTCACTCACTGGTGGGGAGAATAAAGCTGAAGGAGTGGAGCAAGCAGAGCCTGGCCAACTCCGAGGCCAACACCGAGTCCGAGGCCGACTCTGACTCCGTGGCCGACTGACTCCGAGGCCAACTCCAAGGCCGACTCCGGCAACCTCGAGATCCTGGGGAGGTGTGGAGGAAGAGTGCGGGAATTGAGGGAGAGGAGGGGGTAGGGAGGGAGAGGGGGAAAAGTGGGGGAGGTGAAGAGGGAGTGGGGAGGAGGGGGAACAGAGGGAGAGGAGTGGGCAGTGGGGCAGATCAGGAGGGATAGTGGGGGGTAGGGGGAGGTGAGGAGTGGGGGAGGTGGGGGACAGAGGGATAGGAGGGGGATAGGGAGGTGAGATGAGTTATGAAGGGAGGGAGGGAGTGACTGAGAGTAGGGGAAAGGAAAAGGAGAGGTGAGGGAGGGATTGGAAGGGGAGGGAGTGATGGAAAAGGAGGGAGGATGAGGAGGAGAGGGAGGGAGTGCTGGGGTGAGAGGAAATGAGCCGTGCCTGCGCAGTTAGGGGCTATGGGTGAGTGGTGGAATATTGCGTTGGGGGAACGGGTGAGTGGTGGAATATTGCATTGGGGAACGGGTTTGCTTTGAGGGACCAGGCCTCCCATGGGAGCTATGGGTGGGAGGTGGAATATTGCGTTGGGGGAACAGATTACGTTGGGGGGACGGGTGAGGGGTGGAATATTGTATTGAGGAACAGGTTGCATTGGGGGACCAGGCCTCCCGTGTGATTGGCACCCAACGGGTCGCACTTAGTCTAGTGCCTCTTAAAAACATTAACACAATATAAGGCGATGTAGCTTCTTCTACATTGCCTGGCAGTGGATCACAGGATCCACTGTGTCAAAAAAAAGTCACATCGTAAATTTCCTTTAAATTTTCCTCTCTCACCTTAAACCTATGCCCTTCTTTATGTGACATTTCCATCCTGGGGAAAAAATTGACTTTCTGCCCGATCTATGTTTTATAAATGTGTATCTATATAACTAAAAGTCTCATCTTGACCACTTCCTGTCTGCGCTGTACATTGATTTTAGAAAAATTGCTATGATTTTTGGCACAGTCCTCCGCTGAGGCAGCCCCGAGGATTTTTCGGATCGATGAAAAATAAAAAAGTTATGAATGTTTAAAAAATCTTGAGATCAGCTGATTGGTCCTCTCGCCTGTCAATCACCATGATGCAGGTAACGCCCCTTCTGGGGGGCCAGGAGTATAAAGCCCAAATGGTATGAAATTGCATTTGAATTTGGTGGCCTGCACTATGCTTGAAATGGTATGAAATTGCATTTGAATTTGGTGGCTTGCACTCTGCTTGAAATGGTTTGAAATTGCATTTGAATTTGGTGGCCTGCACTCTGCTTGAAATGGTATTTCAAGGAATAGCCGTGATTGAACTGCCAGCCCACCAGCCGTGAGTCAATCAACTGCCAGCCCACCAGCCGTGAGTCAACTGCCAGCCCAACAGCCGTAAGTCAGTAAACTGCCAGCCCACCAGCTGTGAGTGAGTGAACTGCCAGCCCACCTGCCCTGAGAGAGTGAGCTACCAGCCCTGAGTGACTGAGCTGCGAGCCCTTCCAGGCCTCAGTGACTAAGCTGCCAGCCCACCAGGCCTGAGTGACTGAGCTGCCAGCCCAAGAATCCATTCGGCCCACAATGTCCAAACTAGCCCTCTGGAAACCAGTCCCTTTGGCCCACAACACCCATACTAGCGCCCCCCCCCCCCCCACTGACCACCAATATTGGAATTGGTGGAGAGGTGGAATATTGCGTTGGGGGACCAGCCCTCCCGTGTGATCATGGGTCCCACTTAGTCTAGTAGTTTTATATAATTACATCAACTAGCCCTTCAACCTCCAAAGCTCCAGAGAAAACACTTTGTTTGTTCAACATTATAGCTAATACTCTTCAATCCAGGTAAAATCTGGTATATCAACCAGAAATGCACACAAATGTGGCCTTACTAAAGTTTTATACAACTGTATGTTGATACGTGATTATACATGATTTCCTCATATTCCTTATATTCAATGCCACCTGTTGAAGGCAAATATTTCCTACACAGATGAGAATCAAAGGGCAAGATCTCACTGGATAGACATGTTTCACACAAAGAAAGATGGTTCTGGTTGTTGGAAGTCAATCATCTCAATCTCATAACTTCACCGCAGGAGTTTTGGACAGTGTCTTCATCCAACCATCTTCAGGTGCTTCTTTCTCTCAATGATCTTCAATTTGCATTGAACTTTCTCTCAATGATCCTCTTTCCATCTTGAGGTTAAAAAAATAGAGATGCTTACTCTTGATTGTACAATTTCTGTTCTATTCACAACTCCACTGGAGGTGCACACATTACAAACAGCAAGACAGTCAGGCATGAACATATGTGGAATTCTCTGCCACAGGAGGCAGTGGAGGTCAATTCACTGGATGTTTTCAAGAGAGATATAGCTCTTAGGGCTAACGGAATCAAGGGATATGGGGAGAAAGCTGGAACGGGGTACTGATTTTGGATGATCAGCCATGATCATATTGAATGGCGGTGCTGGCTTGAATGATCGAATGGCCTACTCCTGCACATATTTAAAAGAAAAGATAAAAAGAACTAAGAAGTGGCAAGTAACAATAGTGCCACAAGTCAGGCAAGGACCATCTCCAGCAACAAAAAAAAGTCTCACCCCTTTTAATATTCAGTGGCATGATCATCCTTGGGTGCCTCATTGTAAGTTCCTGGGTATCACCAGAAACTTCACTGAATAAATTAAATAAACACGCTGTTACAGTAGTAGGACTGAATATGTATATTGTGCAGTGTGATTTATTTTCCGAGTCTGCAAAGCCTTCCTACATCTGCAACAACATTTTTATACAGGTTAACCTGATATTCGTTGCCTGTTAGAGTGGTGGAAACAATCGTTTCAGGTTTTCAAAGGGGAATTGCATTAGCGGTTGAAGGAAAAATTGTAAGACGAGGGAGCCATCACGACAACACGACAACAAATATGCTCTGAGCTACAACTGAATATTATTATTATCGCACTATATTTGTTTGTTTATAGAGTATGTGTGTATGTGCATTTACACACACTTAACTTATTTTTCTCTCGTTTATGTACTATGTTTACATATTCTGTTGTGCTGCAGCAAGTAAGAATTTCATTGTTCTATCTGGGACATATGACAATAAAACACTTTTGACTCTTGAAAGAGCAGGAGAATAGAACTGACGAGAAAGTTCTGCAAAGAACCAACATGGACTTGACGTTCCAAATCACATCCTTCATGTTGAAATGGTTGCATAAAGCTGGAGAGCGATGAAAAATTTACAATTTGTCTTGATTATTGATACAATATTCAATAACCTTAGAGGACATAGCAGTTTGTTTACTTAGTACTGCATCCACCACCCTTTACATTCAATTCCTTCATCACCAAGCCACAATAGCTACCCTACATTGCAGATAATCGCCAAGGTTACTTTGACAGCATCTCCCAAACTCACAATCTCTGCAGTTAAGAAGGACAAGACCAATATGTGCATGGAAACACCACATCAACACCGAGGGTGTTGCCAGGACTCTAAGAGCTATATGAAGAGATTGGACAAGCTAGTACTTTATTCTAAAGAATGTAGGAGACAGGTGATCTTATAAAAATGTATAAAATTATGAGGAAAATAGATTGGTTTAATGCACAGTCTTTTCCCCAGGATAGGGGAATCAAGCAATAGAGGGCATGGGTTTAAGGTAAAAGGGGAAAGATTTAATAGGAATCGGAGGGGGAGATTTTTCACTCTGTAGGTGATGGGTATATGGAACGAACTGCCAGAAGAAATGGTTGAGGCAAGTACAATAAGAACATTTTAAACACACTTAGACAGGAATATGGATAGGAAATCTTTAGAAATGTATGAGCCAAATGCAGGAAAATGGGACTGGCTTAGTTGAGGCATCCTGGTCGACATGTTGAGTTGATGGCCTATGTCTGTGCTATATGACTCTTGACTTGCAGATTCCCACACACACTAACAAGACTTGGACATGCATCACTGTAGCCTCACTGTTGCAGGGATTAAATCCTGGAACTCCATGCCCAACAACGTTGGGTGTGCCTTCACAAGAAGGACTACATCTAAAGCATAACTACTACCATCCTGTTGGGGAAGTTAGGAACGGACTGAAAGTTTAAGTCTTACCAGGGCTGTCCACAGTCTCTAAATGATTTTTTTATATAGTGAATCGTTCCTGTTATAGCTAATGGGCTCTCTCTAGATTCTCTTATGTTACTGTTTTAATACCATAACTACCACTTTGCATAGTTAAACTTCTGGTTGGAGAACTGAAAGTTTACGTATATATATTTATATATTTCTTTTTCCCCCCAATTTATCCTTTGTAGCTCTTTTATTAATGCCAGCTTTATGTTTTACATTTTATACATAAAATTAATTCATGTCATTATGAATAGGGAAGGTATTTCTGACAATGACATTTGATCCTTTATTATTTCTTGCAGATCTGAAGAGTTTGAGAAAATCTGGTCCTTTCTCAAGACTACCGTGCCAGAGTTCATTTTGACAAACCAGGAGCCCCCTGTACCTGAGGAACAGGCTGCAGAAGTGTTGGCTTTACTAGACCTGATGGAAACTGGTGAAAAAGAGAAGGAGACAAAGATCGAGAGTGCCGTCATCAAACCAGCGGAAAAAGTTGTCAAAGGTACAGCCATTCATTTAAAGAAAATAAGAATTGATTTGCTGATCCCATCATGAAGACCACCACTCTAATTTACAGTTTCCTCTATTAACAATGGCATAGAATACACATTGTTTGTTGATTCATGTAATATTTTGTTTTCACACTTTTTAGAGGTGCACTTTCAGTATTAATACTTACATTTTCAATGCTCCACTGAAGATAAATATTTGTGTGATAATATTCCTCAGATGGTATTTTTGTTGAAGGCCTGGAATTTCCTGAGTAAGTTGTGCTCTCTGCAGATGGTGTCCATGTTACCCCTTTCAGTGTACTTTTCCAGATTTGAAAGCTCGCTATCACACCAATGCCTCTACTTCCTCAGAAGGCTTAGGAAATTCGGCATGTCCCCTGCAACTCTCACCAACTTCTACAGATGCACCATAGAAAGCATTTTAACAGGATGCATCACAGCTTGGTTTGGGAACAGCTCTACCCAAGACCGCAAGAAATTGCAGCGAATTGTGGACGGACACAGACCATCACACAAACCAATCTCCCTTCTATTGACTCCATTTGTACCTCACGCTGCCTCGCGAATGATTGTGTTAACGTATGATGAACGTTTGACAGCTCTGGGCCTGAACTTGCTGGATTTTTAGAAGAATGAGGGGGGACCTCATTGTAATGTACAATGCTCAATACATTTTGTTTACTCTCACTGCTTATGCCTATAGACTCATCACAAATAGGCATTATACCATCATACCATCCTGGAAGACCTAAAATATATTTTGGAAACTATTCACTCATTGCATGTATGATTGATATTACAAAATTGTTATGTAATGTGAAAGATTTTCTGGACTTTGGTCTCTTCAAAACCCTGGACCTGTAGCACAAGGTGTGCATGTTTTATTGTCTGCTGAAATTAATTGTATTTATCCTTGCGCTTAACTATTCCAATTTAAATATTTCCCTTTGGCTTTGCCAAGGTAATATTTCAGGATTGCGAAGCTAATGGTGCTTGGTTTACCAAGGGTGTTGAGATACTTTGGAGGGAATACATTTTGGTGTGAAAGTAAGCTGGTAAGAAGGTAGTCAATGCAATTAATATAAATGAGTTAAAATGGCAAAATTAGATCACTAATGAAACCAGTTAGAAATTTAACTTCCTTTCATCCTTGAATATTGGTCACACTGGACGTAGGGCTTTGGAGACTAAGGCTAATTGCCTCATTATTACAAATTTTGCATTTGACTGAGGCAGCATGGTGGGGTGATGAGATCACCAACAGCTGTTATTAGGCAGAAAATAGAATAACGAAGATGAACTGTAACTTCAGCATTTATCATTGGTTTGGTTACAATGCATGATGATGGATGGTGGACATGTGAGAGATGGAGCTCAAGAAGCTGATTGTGGTCACTCCTTAAAGCAATCTCCCAAGGTAAGAAGGCAGGTGTATCATTATTGCAAATAGGCTCGCAGTTAATGACGCCATAATTCATTCCATGTCATGCTATGTTATATCAACCTCAGTTGTTACTATTGGACTTCTACACGAGTAACTGGTGCTCGGATATGGCTGTAGTGCCTTTTTGTAAGTGTGATAGTCATGTATCGTTCTTCCTTTCAGAATGTCAGAGATCATGCTCTACATCCTCTTCATTATATTGTCAGGACTCCACTTTCAGCCTCTAGCACAGCCCTGTGTCTTTGCTATGAAAACCTTGATTGTGGCAATATATATACCAATATATATACACCAATATATGTAACCTTTGGCTGAATCATGCTGGATAAATGAATGACAAAAAAAGAGCAAGTGGATGAGAATCTGGGTAGCAAAACTGAAATGTAATGTTGCATGCCTTTTACTCATTTCTCAATGATTTCATGCTCAAATTAGTCCAGTGAAGAAGAAAAATAAGGCATTGTATGATACCTAGGCACTGTTCTGTTGGTTCCTCCATGGCTTTGAAATCCTAATTATTGCAAAGCTGTAGAAGGACTAGTCAACATTTTCCATTACTCGTTCCACATACTAATTTCAGTAGAAATTGGACATGTGGCTTCCCATGGTCTCTCTAGTTTATTCTGCATGAGGATATGTGTTTCAGGCCATCCCACAACCTGACATTCCCAGTGCTTATGGCATGACCATTGGAGTGAATAACTGCTTCATAGAGAAAAGAAAGGACAGATAGTGATAGGTGGAAAGGCTTGCTCAATGATGCATGTTTTGAGATGTATTGGAAGGTTGCAAGTCAAATGGATGAAATGACTCCGGGAAGCTTGCTTCATGCCTTTTTAATCTGACTCCTGATCTTCCTTCTTGGATTGTCTGCATTTTCCTACGTTGCTCTTACATGCACCTTCAAGCATCGGCAGGTGTTATTTCAAACAACGGGACTTAGCCCACATCTCTCCAAAATATCGTGGTTTGTCTCCCTTCCATTTCAGTTTTCCAAGTTAAAGCGTGTATTGAATTTGTTCTATCTTCTCTATACATGCATGTTTACTACATTCCAGCCAAGTGCTGGCTTTGTGCATCCTGAATGTACCCCCTACAATTTAGACTGCAATTTGCTGTAGTTGGAACTCGCCTCACTTCCAGCAATGCAACAGCACAGCCAGAATCATAAGCCTATATCCCTAATCTATATATTTAGATAGATTAACCCAACAAACCTTGGTTAAGTTTATGTTCTCATGAAATGGTCACAATTTATAAAGTAAGTCTATCTTATTGTAATCCTGGAGATTGGGTTGCAATAGTGTAGATAGCTAGACGTTAAAAAAGGCACACATGTGCTTTCAGTAATTTTAAAACCTATTTTCTCAGATAAACCAGAAACAAAGGAAGCTGGGAAGAAAAAGACAAAGGAAGGAGAACACAATAAAGAGAAAAGCAAATCATTAATTCAACGACCTGCAACTCTTTCTCGGAATGCTTCTCTATCTGTAATAGAATGTAAGTTGGAAGCATAGTTGTTGGAGGTTTTGACATTTTTTGCCCCTGTTCTCACATACATGCTAATTCCCTCGTGAGATTACTGAAAGGTTTTTCAACAATAGCTTTCTTTGATGAGAAAAGTGTTATTGCTAGGCTAAAACTGTCAAAGTAAAAATGGTTTCAAAGTTCAGCGATAGAATAATACTGGTTTATATATATATATATATATGTGTGTGTATATGCATATATATATGTATATACATATACACACACACACACACACACATATATATATATATATATATATATATATATATATATATGTGTGTATATATATATATATATATATATATATATATATATATATATATATATATATATATATATATATATATATATATACAGATATATATGTATATATATATGTGTGTGTGTAAAAGTTCATTTAAAAAGATTGACAAAGTACAAATTCTTAAGACCATACAAAGCTTTAATTTAACGTCTGACGGGTGTGGACCTAGAGACCCAGAGGCAACAGTTTTACGTCTGAGTCTCCAGCAGCACACACAAAGAAATACCAGAAAACCCGAGTTTATATACGTACAAACATAAAACCAATTGCATGATGTAATGTACAAGAAACCATTAGCCACCTCCAAATATGGAGATGTTTTTCACTCTTTGCCAAAAGCCAGTCATCCCAATGGCATCCTCTGGGCCCCTTCTTATCTGATTAACCTCTTCAACTTACATTAAAAAACCTTGTAAGAGAGCTGTGAACTATTCAACGTAAGTTTAAAAAAACCTTTGTCATGATAGGAGTTGTCCAAATGCCATCATGCATTACAATTGGCTTTTTACATCAGGAAATATGACAACAATCAATTAATAACTAACTCATTCCTTCCTTTTTATCAGAACCTGATAACAATAGTAAGATTAAACGAGAACTTACGAGTTTGAAGTTTGATCTTTATTTTATGAGGAGTTACGATGAGCGATTACGTGAAGAAGGCCGTCAGCCCGCATGCGCGTCAATCTTCAAAGCAGCGGTGTGAAATCACAGATAACAGTTGTTGAACTGAACATAGTAAGATTAGAGAGGACTAGAACTACCAGATGACCTTTATGATATGAAGATTGGGAGCGGAGGGCACATAATCGCTCATCTTAACTCCTCATAAAATAAAGATCAAACTTCAAACTGGTAAGTTCTCGTTTAATCTTACTATTTTACTTCGGAGTCACGTGAGTGACTACGTGAAGATTTCAAAGCTCTGATTTCATGCCGTGGAAACGAGTCCACACAAGCACAACTGCATCAGTTGACCACAGATAAGTGAAACATTCATAATGCATACAGACATGACATAGATTTAAAACATGCTGATGCTATTTAATGAACAAATAATAATAATAGTAACCCTCTCATCTGGGAGGACACTATAAAATAGAACCTAAAATAGAGTTGGCAAATACCCCTGGTCTGGCAATGGGTTATTATAAAATGTTTGGAAAACTCGTTCAGTAGACCATCCTGCAGTCGCTAGGATGTGGTCCAGCGGACCGTACATAACCCTGCTGCTGATGTTGTAGCAGCCCTGGTGGAGTGAGATTAGAAAATATAAGTATCTACTCCTGCATAAGCCAAAACCCCATTTTAACCACCTGGAGATGGTCTGAACTGATACCTTCTTATGAGGTTTTTTGTAACTAACAAACATTGCTAGTATCAGAGCCTCTAAGGCTCTAGGTGACCTTGACGTATTGTTGTAAAAGTGTGACCACACATAACCGAAGGTCCATGGGGTATGCCATGAGAACTAGTTTGAGACCTGACGCCCCTGGGCTGTTCTGCTTAACTAAATCATAAACATTTATATTATTTGCAGGTGTAACCATCCTGTCCAGTCGCAATTTATGAAATGACTGGACCCGTTGCGCTGAAAGCAGTGCCATGAGGATAACTACCTTATGAGCGCCGGGCCAAAGATAAGGATGTAGCTTGAGCCCCCTGGTGAAGTAGTGTTAACACAATGTCAATATCCCATACTTCCGTGTACTTGGGCCTGGGAGAACTTGTGTTAAAGATATCCTTTATAAACTGGATATCAGAGGGTGAGACCCGACAGAACGGGTCCCGCTCGCTGCAGCAAATATGATGAGAAGGCACGTTGGGCACAGTTAATGGCACTATAACTTAATTTATTGTCAAGGACCCATTTGGAAATGAACCCCAAGACGTCAGTGTCCGTGCCGTATTATATGTAGCATCGCATTTAAACAAAACGCTTCCCATCTGAAGAGGAAATGTACTGCTTTTTTGGTGCTATCCCTGCACTCTGCAGTGAGCACATACATGGATTGGTCTGACAACCCGAGCCGCAGGAGCAGTCTTCTCAGAGTCTGCAAGTCAATGAATTGATTTAATCATGCAGAGGCTGGTTTCCCGAGTCACAGGCTGAACCAGCAAAGTTTTATTTAGAATACCCATATAAGGTTCTACTATTATTCCCAACATAAGTGGGAACCATGGCAGCATAGGCCAGTCAGACAGTACGAAAAACCTGAAGCGGGATCTTGCTGAATTTATTGCAAGACCCGACTGATGAGGCAAAATGGAGAAAAGACATAAAAGAACATTCCTCCCCCGTGTAGCGAGAATGTATCTCTCGCCACTGTGATGCCACATGTTTTTGCAACTGGATGCAAACATATTGATATTCGGTGTCCCATCGAGCCATAATGTCATAAAATACTTTGTGACGCAGCTCAACTCCTACCTCGACAAAAACCTGGACCCACTGCAGTTCGCTTACCGCCACAACAGATCAACGGTGGATGCGATCTCGCTGGCCCTCCACTCCGCTCTGGACCACTTGGACAACAAAAACTCATATGTCAGGCTGTTATTCATCGATTACAGCTCGGCATTTAACACAATCATCCCCTCCAAGCTGGTTACCAAACTCGCAGAACTGGGTCTCTGCGCATCCCTCTGCAATTGGATCCTCGACTTCCTCACTCTCAGACCACAGTCTGTTCGTATTGGTGGAAATGTGTCAGACTCGATAACAATTAGCACGGGAGCACCTCAAGGCTGCGTGCTCAGCCCCCTGCTGTACTCACTCTATACTCATGACTGCGTAGCCGGACATAGTGCGAACTCCATCATCAAGTTTGCTGACGACACCACTGTTGTGGGACGTATCACTGATGGGGATGAGTCAGAGTATAGAAGAGAGATCGAGCAACTGTCCATATGGTGCCAGCACAATAACCTGGCCCTCAACACCAGCAAAACCAAGGAACTGATTGTGGACTTTGGAAGGAGTAGGATGGGGACCCACAGTCCCTTTTATATCAACGGGTTGATGGTTGAAAGGGTCAAGAGCTTCAAATTCCTGGGCGTGCACATCTCTGAAGATCTTTCCTGGTCCGAGAACACTGATGCCATTATTAAGAAAGCACATCAGCGCCTCTACTTCCTGAGAAGATTACGGAGAGTCGGTTTGTCAAGGAGGACTCTCTCTAACTTCTACAGGTGCACAGTAGAGAGCATGCTGACCGGTTGCATCGTGGCTTGGTTCGGCAACTTGAGCGCCCTGGAGAGGAAAAGACTACAAAAAGTAGTAAACACTGCCCACTCCATCATCGGCTCTGACCTCCCTTCCATCGAGGGGATCTATCACAGTCGCTGCCTCAAAAAGGCTGGCAGTATCATCAAGGACCCACACCATCCTGGCCACACACTCATCTCCCTACTACCTTCAGGTAGAAGATACAGGAGCCTGAAGACTGCAACGACCAGGTTCAGGAACAGCTACTTCCCCACAGCCATCAGGCTATTAAACCTGGCTCGGACATAACACTGAACTTTATTAGCCAATACTGTTATTTGCACTTTATCAGTATATTGATTCATGTGTGTATATATTTATAGAATGCCTTGTAGTCAATGCCTACTATGTTCTGTTGTGCTGAAGCAAAGCAAGAAGCAAGGACCTATCAGGGACACATGACAATAAACTCACTTGACTTGACTTGATCCAACGTCCATTCTGTGTTGTCATTGATTTTACGTGATGATGCACCAGCGCCAAATGAGGTTAGGTAAATATGACAGGATACTTTGACTTGATTGCACCCATGTGACTAACATATGCCACCACCACAGTGTATCAACTTGGAATTGAGCATGCAGATTATGCATATTCGCACAATAACCCTTTAACCCATAGAATGCACCTAGTGTCTATAGGTAGTTGATACCAATAACTGAAGAATTGGTAACTCATGCAAATCCCATCTTCCTCCGTAACTAGAGATGGCATTCGTAATTTTCCATCTTTGAGCACTAGCATCAGTTTGTAATATAACTGAAGGTTTACTGACCGAAAACTACTGGAGCAATGCTAAATACTGTTCGTCCACCATTGTGACTTTGGTAGCTTCAGCTGGTAATAGCATAGGTCTGTTAACAATGACTTACATGGCACTTGAGAGGTTACTACTTTGCACGTTGTAAGTTCTGATAATGCTAAGGCCCAATTTTCACAGCTGAAACACAGCTACTATATTGCCAATTACACTTGATGAATAGAAGGCTGCTTCATAACAACAAGGTTGTTACAGGCTTCTATTAATTCCAATCTCTTGCCCCAGGGCGGAGTCACAGACAAATTAATAGTTAAAGGTAAGTCCGAATAATCAATAACTCTAGTTGGTATCAACTTAAATTTAACTGGATTGATGAGGAACCTCAATTTCTCAAATATAGTTTGCGGCTGAAACAGTTGATTTTAGCAAAATACAGCATTTAGAATATCATCCAGATATATTTCAAATGTCTCCGGTGATCCCTGTGAATGGGACCTGAATTGTATGCATCTTTGAGATCGATGCATGCCTTAAAGTTGTTAGACATTAACGAAGTTCCATATTCTGAAAAGTCTATATTGCACATGCGAGTTAAATCAAGGATGAACCGACATCCTCCATCTTTCACAATGAACAGGCCACGCCTGCCATAATTCCGTGCCTGCCTCGAACGACAACTCTGGCCAGATTCCCGAGCCTATCTCGAAAGGTAATCCTGGCCATAATACTGAGCCTGCCTCGAAAGACAACTCTGGCCATAATTCTGAGCCTGCCTCAAAAGACAACTCTGGCCTTATTTATGAGCCCGTCTTGAAAGGCAATCCTGGTCATAATACTGCGCCTGCCTCGAAAGACAACTCTGGCCATATTTCCGAGCTTGTCTCGGAAGGCAATCCTGGCCGTAATACTGAGCCTGCCTCGAAAGACAACTCTGGCCCCAATTCCAAGCCATGCTTGGAACCCTTGTATACTGTGCAGAATAAACCAATCACATGTTATCATTTTAGTTTATAAACGGATCTGAATCACATGTTATTTTCATTTGTACAAAAAACAAGTGTAAATATTACCAACTTGTAAATGGTCCACATACCCCATGTTTCGGAAGAACCAGACCCACCTACCTCCATGGTTACCGGTGGTCTAAGGCCCCTGATGCGGGTTCTATTTCCGTCCTTGATTGGAGAGTAGGACTGGTAGGGTGCGTGGATTCCATATTTTTCCTGAGACCGGCTTGGACCTTGGCCTGAAAGGCCTCTGCCCAGCTTTCAAGCTGCCACCAGCTTCAGTGATCTGCTTACTGCCGATAAAGGCGTGGGGTGTGTCGTCGCCGAAACGATTAAGCTTTGCTCGTCGTCGGTACCTTGATTGGTCCGACAGCTTTTGCTTCCTCATCCAGGTATTACCTGTTGGATAAGTCTTACCTGAAGAGAAGATTCGGCGGCTGGTTTCATTTCCTGGATTTCATGCCCCCTCCAATGTCACCCCTGATAGCGCTGTTCACTGCCGGCACTTGTAGCGTGAGGGGAACTCTGGCCCCTTCCGGGTTTGCTGCCAACAGCTGGAACCAACTCTTCCGGCAGCAACCACTTCGTTTGTGAGTATTTCCTTGAAGCCATATGCATGTGCTCCAGTATGTTCCACGGACATACTTTCGAATTTAAAGTCAGTTACACACTGACCACTCGCACACCCCTCCAGAGAGGGAGATTCATAGGCAGCCCTGAAAACAGGTGCTGTCGCAGGTCCCTGAGGATACCTGCGCTGATATGGCCCCTCCTACGGACCTATATCAGGAGCATCATATTTGTGGGATAAACGCCCGAGGGCGCTATCCATGCTCCATGTGGGTTAAACGTCCGAGGACGTAGCCAGGTATGTCGGAGGGAAAGCCTCCTGGCCTGACTCATCCGTGTCCATAGGCCTGACCGACTTATTCTTGGATTTACCCCCTTCCTGGGAGCCGCTGACTGCACTGTCAGCGACTCGGGTGGCGAGACCGACTTACTATTGGCTTTACCCCCTTTCTGGGAACCACAGCGGTCTGGGAGCCGCTGACCCCATTGTCAGCGACTTAGGTTGCGAACCCGACGGCCGCCGGCTATCGCGGTCCGGACCGGGATCTCCCCACGGTCCATAACCGGTTTCCCCGCGGCCCGTCCGGACTTCGCCCCCCGAAATCGTATCCAGCAGGCAAACTCTGCAAGACAAAAACAGAACCTGGAAATAACTTTTAAAACTTACCTGCAGGTTTAAACTTACCGCTGGAAGGAGCAACGCGCATGCTGGCGCAGACGTAATGACGCGCATGCGGGCTGACGGCCTTCGTCACATAGTCACTCACGTGACTCCGAAGTAAAATTATAGTCCTTGGCTAGTACATAGTAGCGGCTTCAGACATTTCAGTACATAGATTAATATGATGATCAGCAGTACAAAAGATCCATAATGTTTTATCATTCCCCATATTCTTCCAAACATGCTAAATGGCCACCATTCTCCACCTTTATTTAAGTTATGCATTTCCTCCCCTACTCTGTAATCTTCTTTATTTCTGCAGTAATATGTGCCGCTAAATCTGTAATGTTAGAAGATTCATCAGGGATGTAAGTGCAGCATTCGTGCCCTATAATAGCACACATACCCCCTTTCTCTGGGTAGTTACAATAACATGAGGTATTTAATGGTATACGAGGATCGCTTATTATTCTCAACCATGGTATTTTCCCAGCCTTAATTTCATTCACCCTCCTCCCTGGTTTAAACGGGGGGGGGTGTACCATCCTTTAAAATTATCATATATAAGTCCCCCATATCTACGGGTCCCATTTACCCGTGGCTTGATCACTCGGCAACTACTAGAAGCTGTAGTATTGCGAAAACAGAGTAGGGCCAACCCCAGAATAAAAGTAGGGTCAGTAGCCCATTGTCCTTCTTGGTTCTCCGAACCATTTACAGTCACTCAGATGAATCCAACACGGTGATCTTCAATCTTCTTGGCAGTTGATGTTGTTGATACCACTTGGTACAGTTCTGTTCAACACAGTTTCAATTCCTTCCGTCCCAATGGCTTATCAGTATGTAGTCTGACAGTATGAACTCGTCCCTGTGTTCAACTGGTAGTGGTCTCGTACCTTAGAATGCAGACCTGGCAAGGCATGGGTTAATTGCTGTGTATACATAATTAGTTAATCACTGAGGGCCTGTAGGTGAAACTTCTACACTTGAGTCGCACCACCAGTGGGTACGTAGCCTGTGGTCACCCTCAGTTCATAGCATCCTTCCCACAGCTCGCAGTCACCCAGCCCTGCGTCACCTTCAAATCTGCCAATGCCACCATCGCCATCACATTGCATTACATCGGCATACTCGGTTTCTCGCAGATCTGATGGCTATCAATGTCCCAAGATAGGCAAACAATAGCGACATGTCCATCGCAATCTATCGCATGTGAACCCACGCATGTCTCCCCTCCACCTTTTCTGCGGTAGGGGTTGTTAGAAGGACCTGGTAATGCCGTTCCCACCGAATGTCCAGTCTCTTCCTCATCCAATTCCTGATTATTACACAAGTACCAGGTTCAATTTTAGACATAGTGGTTCTATTGTACATCCTTCAATGCCCTGGTTAACGATAAAATATAATTAGATATTTCCATTGTTATGTGATGAAAGTGAACAGCCTTCAGAGTATTCTGGTTCCATGTTGCCCCCAGTGGATGGTCATATAAAATCTCTGCTGAATTCCTTTTATTGTCATTCAAACAAACAAAAGTTTGAACAATTTTTCGTTCCCTGCAGTCATAACAGCAAAAACAAAACATACAGTTCCACACAACATCCAGCACAGTGAATCTCCAAACACCTCCTTACTGTGATGGAAGGCAAAAGTCCTATCTCTCTCTCTCCATTCTTATCTGTTCCACTGGAGGAAGCCTGTCCGAGAGAAATACAAGCCACATGATCTTGTGAAGTATATCAGCAAGCAATGTAATAGCAATTAGCTCTTTCATGCAGTGATTCATTTTGGCCTCAAATTTCACACAAAACAATTAAATTCTCACAACACAAAATTTGCACATCAAAATAAATTCCACAATGAAATAAATTCCACAATAGACCTGCACAAAACTCAGTATTTAGAACCACAGAAGTTAACAATGCAAAAAAAGTATTTGATTTAAATACTCCAAATCTGAAGAATCTGAGTGTGCCACTTTAATTGACAGCACTGGACCACATCGGAATCCTCAGTGGAATCCTTATCAGTGGAATAAAACGCTGTAGAAATAGTCAAACTGCTGCATCGAGGTGATCGATGTTAAAGCCCCAGACAATTGCCATTTCTTAAAGGGACATACACAACTATTGTTTCAAACACAAAGCTCTTTAAACATTTATAACAAATAACACATTTGCACATTTTTCTCTTAAGTCATGATCCAAAAACACACATTCCACATAACTTCAAAAGGGAGGGAGAAAGAAAATGGGGAATTACAGACCAGTTAGTCTAACATTGGTAGTGGGGAAACTGCTAGTCAGTTATTAAACTGCTAGATTCAGTTATTAAAGATGGGATAGCAGCACATTTGGAAAGTGGTGAAATCATTGGACAAAGTCTTCATGGATTTACGAAAGGTAAATCATGTCTGACGAATCTTATAGAATTTTTCGAGGATGTAACTAGTAGAGTGGATAAGGGAGAACCAGTGGATGTGTCATATCTGTACTTTCAGAAGGCTTTCGACAAGGTCTCACATAAGAAATTAGTATACAAACTTAAGGCACACGGTATTGGGGGTTCAGTATTGATGTGGATAGAGAACTGGCTGGCAGACAGGAAGCAAAGAGTAGGAGTAAACAGGTCCTTTTCAGAATGGCAGGCAGTGACTAGTGGGGTACCGCAAGGCTCAGTGCTGGGACCCCAGCTATTTACAATATATATTAATGATTTGGACAAGGGAATTGAATGCAGCATCTCCAAGTTTGCAGATGACACGAAGCTGGGGGGCAGTGTTAGCTGTGAGGAGGATGCTATGAGGCTGCAAGGTGACTTGGATAGGCTGGGTGAGTGGGCAAATGCATTGCAGATGCAGTATAATGTGGATAAATGTGAGGTTAATCACTTTGGTGGCAAAAACAGGAAAGTAGACTATTATCTGAATGGTGGCCGATTAGGAAAAGGGGAGATGCAACGAGACCTGTGTGTCATGGTACACCAGTCATTGAAAGTAGGCATGCAGGTGCAGCAGGCAGTGAAGAAAGCGAATGGTATGTTAGCATTCATAGCAAAAGGATTTGAGTGTAGGACCAGGGAGGTTCTACTGCAGTTGTACAGGGTCTTGGTGAGACCACACCTGGAGTATTGTGTACAGTTTTGGTCTCCAAATCTGAGGAAAGACATTCTTGCCATAGAGGGAGTACAGAGAAGGTTCACCAGACTGATTCCTGGGATGTCTGGACTTTCATATGAAGAAAGACTGGATAGGCTCGGCTTGTACTCGCTAGAATTTAGAAGATTGAGGGGGGATCTTATAGAAACTTACAAAATTCTTAAGGGGTTGGACAGGCTAGATGCAGGAAGATTGTTCCCGATGTTGGGGAAGTCTAGAACAAGGGGTCACAGTTGAAGGATAAGGGGGAAATCTTTTAGGACCGAGATGAGAAAAACATTTTTCACACAGAGAGTGGTGAATTTCTGGAATTCTCTGCCACAGAAGGTAGTTGAGGCCAGTTCATTGGCTATATTTAAGAGGGAGTTAGATGTGGCCCTTGTGGCTAAAGGGATCAGGGGGTATGGAGAGAAGGCAGGTACAGGATACTGAGTTGGATGATCAGCCATGATCATATTGAATGGCCTACTCCTGCACCTATTTTCTATGTTTCTATGTTTCAAAGTGTAACACAGGTATCAAAGACTTCAAACCTGATTCGTTTTTATTGTAGCAACAAGAATTAAAAAAAAAAACTATTTACACCAAGGGACCCCATGCATTTCAGTTTCTTAAAGGGACACATACACATACACAAAAGTATGTACAAAAGCAATTTACAAAGCAGTTCATACTATATTTACTTCAAAGATGTCTCTTTGTAATCTACTTTCCCTTTTTCTGACAAAACCTTTTTTTTTGCTCACCAAAAACTTGGTTTCAAAAAATTTACGACAGATTTTACAAACCACTGTGTTTTATTAGCTCAGGCATTGCTCTGGGAGGACTGAGGTCTCAATTGTGGTTACAAAGTCTTTAAATTGTGAAAGCCTTCTTGTTGAAACGAGAAAATTAAGTTGGAAATAAAACTTGTTACAGCATTTTTTCCTTCTACCATAAATCTTCACAATGATAGGCAGCAGGGTGGGATGGTCCAATTCCCTGTCAGTCAGGATCCTGGACGCTGTGATTGGACATGATCCAGATCGTGAGTGGTCAGATTTCCCATCACGCAAAGTCTGGCCACACCCACTGGGGTGGCGACCAATCAGACTCCCCTTTTTCAAAGTCTGGCCACACCCAATAAGGTCTCAAATTCCACAGACAAAGACCCACATTCTTATACTTGGCTCAGCAACGCAAGGTCTTCAAATCTTGAAGGCAGGTTTGTTTTAACTCTCAATGTTGAATTTAATACTGTTTCTCTTCTTCTTCTGCCTCAGTCCTTACTCCCTTCCTCTTCTTCATCTACCTTTAGTCAAGAAATGCTTAATTCTGTCTGAATTTCCCCCCCAATTTCCCTTATTTTGCTTTGTCAGGAAAAGGGATTCCTCCACCTTTTCTCATTTCCTAAACGTTTGGTCAGCTTGTAACTTAACATTCTAAATTTCTTATTATACTTAGAATTCAAATAACACATATGTTGGACGGGGGTTCCTCTTTCAATCTTATCCAGAATATACCCGACAGATAGATAGAGAGAGAGAGAAAGAGAGAGAAAAAGCAGATTTCTCAATTCTTTAAAAAAACACCGCCCCAAATTTCTCAACCAAGCAGACTCACTAATCGAGGCCCCAGTTTCTCAACTTGGCAGACTCCTTATCCCTTAAAAAACACCGTCCCAAATATCTCAACCAGGCAGACTTGTTAAGCGAGACCCCAGTTTCTCAACTTGGCAGACGTCTTAATCATTGAGAGAGAGAGAGAGAGAGAGACCCTTATTTCTCAACCCGACAAATTCTCGGATGTCTCAACAAAGCAGGCGCACACCTCGTCCCGTTTCTCAACCCGACAAACCACGAGTGTCTCAACAAGGCCGACGAGCCCTTGTAGAGGGAGAGAGGGAAAAAAAGGAGAGAGACTGAAAGAGAGAAAGCTCAATTCCTTCTTACAATACATACACAATTCCTTCTTAAAAATACAAACACAAAATACATACGTAAAAATACATACACAATTCACAATTGGTCTTACCTTTGTCTATCTCTAAGAACCTCAGCTGGGAACAGACCAACATCTGACAAAGAAACAGAGGTGTTTCCAGGAGTGTCTAGGAGTCGGTTACAATGGACCAATAGAGCTCATATTTCTCCCTTTCCAGTCCTGGTAACCTCTGCTCAGTCATCCGATGGTGGGTCCAGTGAGACCTGCACAACTACGCCACTTAAAATGATAGACAAAGTACAAATTCTTAAGACCATACAAAGCTTTAATTTAACGTCTGACGGGTGTGGACCTAGAGACCCAGAGGCAACAGTTTTACGTCTGAATCTCCAGCAGCACAGACAAAGAAATACCAGAAAACCCGAGTTTATATACGTATGGATATAAAACCAATTGCATGATGTACAATAAACCATTAGCCACCTCCAAATATGGAGTTGTTTTCCACTCTTCGCCAAAAGCCAGTCATCCCAATGGCATCCTCTGGGCCCCTTCTTATCTGATTAACCTCTTCAACTTACATTAAAAAACCTTGTAAGAGCTGTGAACTATTCAATTTAAGTTTAAAAAAACCTTTGTCATGATGGGAGTTGTCCAAATCCCATCATGCATTACAATTGGCTTTTTACAACAGGAAAGCTTAATTATGACAACAATCAATTAATAACTAACTCTTTCATGTGTGTATATATATATATTATTCTTGCAGCTATGAAAGTCCATTTTCAAATGGGATAAATAATAATCCAGTTAGTAATGGCCTGGTCGTAGTCATTCATGTTTTACCTTTTTGTGATTCGCGTTGAATTAAAACTCTTTGCCCTTTACCACATCTGTCCATTTTCATTGGTACTGCACAGGTGTGCTTGGACACCATGCCTACAATTATATGCACCAGAGCAGTGCCTTCCAATCACTAATGAGATTACTGATTTTTCTCTCTCCCCCCCCCACCTCCCCCCCCCCCCCCCACCGCTATTCTCAGGATTACTGTAGTTCTAATCTAATACGAAAAGTGACTGAGACAAACAGGTAATAGACAATTGGTGCAGGAGTAGGCCATTCGGCCCTTCGAGCCAGCACCGCCATTCAATGTGATCATGGCTGATCATCCCCAATCAGTACCCTGTTCCTGCCTTCTCCCCATATCCCCTGACTCTGCTATTTTTAAGAGCCCCATCTAACTCTCTCTTGATAGCATCCAGAAAACCTGCCTCCACCGCCCTCTGAGGCAGAGAATTCCACAGACTCACAACTCTCTGTGATAAAAAGTGGCTTCTAAATGGCCTACTCCTTATTCTTCAACTGTGGCCCCTGGTTCTGGACTCCCCCAACATCGGGAACATGTTTCCTGCCTCAAGCGTGTCCAAACCCTTAACAATCTTATATGTTTCAATGAGATTACCTCTCATCCTTCTAAACTCCAGAGTGTACAAGCCCAGCTGCTCCATTCTCTCAGCAAATGACAGTCCAGCCCATCCCAGGAATTAACCTTGTAAACCTATGCTGCACTCCCTCAATAGCAAGAATGTCCTTCCTCAAATTAGGGAACCAAAACTGCACACAATACTCCAGTTGTGGTCTCACTAGGGCTCTGTACAACTGCAGCAGGACCTCTTTGCTCCTAAATTCAATTCCTCTTGTTATAAAGGCCAACATGCCATTCGCTTTCTTCACTGCCTGCTGCACCTGCATGCTTACTTTCATAGACAGATGAACATGATGACCCAACATCCCGTTGTACTTCCCCTTTTCCCAACTTGACGCCATTTAGATAGTAATCTGCCTTCCTGTTTTTGCTACCAAAGTGGACAACCTCACATTTATCCGCATTAAACTTCATCTGCCGTGCATCTGCCCACTCCCCCAACCTGTCCAAGTCACCCTGCATTCTCATAGCATCCTGCTCACAGTTCACACTGCCACCCAGCTTTGTATCATCTGCAAATTTGCTAATGTTAATTTGAATCCCTTCATCTAAATCATTGATGCATATTGTAAATAGCTGCGGTCCCAGCACCGAGCCTTGCGGTATCCCACTAATCACTGCCTGCCATTCTGAAAGGGACCCGTTAATCCCTACTCTTTGTTTCCTGTCTGCCAACCAATTCTCTATCCATGTCAGCACTCTACCCCCAATACCATGTGCCCTAATTTTGCCCACTAATCTCCTATGTGGGACCTTATCAAATGCTTTCTGAAAGTCCAGGTACACTACATCCACTGGCTCTCCCTTGTCCATTTTCCTCGTTACATCTTCAAAAAATTCCAGGAGATTAGTCAAGAATGATTTCCCCTTCGTAAATCCATGCTGACTCAGACCGATCCTGTTACTGCTATCCAAATGTGCGGCTATTTCATCTTTTATAATTGACTCCAGCATCTTCCCCACCACCGATGTCAGGCTAACTGGTCTATAATTCCCTGTTTTCTCTCTCCCGCCACATTAGCTACCCTCCAATCTACAGGAACTGATCCTGAGTCTATAGAACATTGGAAAATTATCACCAATGCATCCAAGATTTCTAGAGCCACTTCCTTAAGTACCCTGGGATGCAGACCATCAGGCCCTGGGGATTTATCAGCCTTCAGTCCCATCAGTCTATCCAACACCATTTCCTGCCTAATGTTGATTTTCTTCAGTTCCTCCGTCACCCCAGATCCTCTGGCCACTACTATATCAGGAAGATTGTTTGTGTCCTCCTTAGTGAAGACAGATCCAAAGTACCTGTTCAACTCATCTGCCATTTTCTTGCTCCCCATAATAAATTCACCTTTTTCGGTCTTCAAGGGTCCAACTTTGGTCTTAACTAATTTTTTCCTCTACACACACTTAAAGAAGCTTTTACAACCATGCTTTATATTCTTGGCTAGCTTACCTTTGTACCTCATCTTTTCTCCCCGTATTGTCTTTTTAGTTATCATCTGTTGTTCTTTAAACATTACCCAATCCTCTTGCTTCCCACTCATCTTTGCTACGTTGTACTTCTTTGCTTTAATTTTTATATTGTCCCTGACGCCCCTTACTCCCCTTGGAATCTTTCTTTCTCCTAGGAATGAACTGATCCTGCACCTTCTGTATTATTCCTAGAAATATCTGCCATTTTTGTTCCACTGTGATCCCTGCTAGTGTATCTTTCCAGTCAACTTTGGCCAGCTCCTCCCTCATGGCCCCATAGTCCCCTTCATTCAACTGTAACACTGACACCTCCGATCTACCCTTCTCCCTCTCCAATTGCAGATTAAACCTGACCATGTTATGGTCACTACCTCCTAATGGCTCATTAACCTCGAGGTCCTTTATCAAATCCGGTTCATTACATAACACTAAATCCAGAATTGCCTTCTCCCTGGTAGGCTCCAATACAAGCTGTTCTAAGAATCCATCACGAAGGCACTCCACAAAGTCCCTTTCTTGGGTCCAGTACCAACCTGATTTTCCCAGTCTACCTGCATGTTGAAATCTCCCATAACAACCACAGCGTTACTTTTGCTACATGCCAATTTTAACTCCTGATTCAACGCGCCCTATGTCCAGGCTACAGTTTGGGGACCTGTAGATTAGTCCCATTAGGGTCTTTTTACCCTTACAATTCCTTAGTTCTATCCATACTGACTCCACATCTCCTGTTTCAATGTCACCCCTTGCAAGGGACTGAATTTCATTCCTCACCAACAGAGCAACCCCACCCCCTCTCCCCACCTGTCTGTCTTTTCGATAGGAGGTATACCCTTGAATATTCAGTTCCCAGCCCTGGCCCTCTTGCAGCCATGTCTCTGTAATTCCCACAACATCATACTTGCCAGTTTCTAACTGAGCCTCAAGCTCAGCCATGATTGAATGGTGGAGTAGATCGATGGACCGAATAGCCTAATTCTACTGCTATAACTTGTGAAAAATGGAAAGGCCACATGGAGTTGGTGTTGGAAGTAATGGGCGATTTATTAAACTGGTGTTTGCGCACCAGGAGGCCAACCAAAGCTGACCTGTCAAGTATGATTCTGGTACATTTTTATATTCTCAGATGATAAGATTACTCGTAAACAATACAATACGGTTTTATTCGTCACATTGCACATAAAGTGCAAGCGAAATGAATTTGCCAGCAGCGGTACAATGATAAAGAACACACAATACACAATAAAAATTTAACACAAACATCCACCACAGCATTCATCACTGTGGTGGAAGGCACAAAAATTGACCAGTCCACCTCCATTTTCCCCCGTGGTCGGGACCTCAACCCTCCGCAGCCGTCACTGCGGGCGTTCAGATGTACAGACAAGGTAAAAAGTCCAGGTAAGTCCTGAATCGGTGCCTCCCCACCGGAGACCACGGCTTCAAGTTGGAGTAGGCCGCAGGCCGGCGGTCGAGATTTAAAGTTCGCGCTGCAGCCAGAAGCACTGCAGACTGCAGGGCCGGCGGTCTGGAGCTACCCTCCATGGATCCCCAGCGAGGGACCCCGCTCCTGATGATGTCCCCGCCGGGCCCGCGGTAGAAGTAGGCCGCGAGCCGGCAGTTGGAGCTCTTCTCCCGGGTCCCCCATGAGGGATCCCGGGCTGCAGAAGCCGCGCTGGCTGGCACGGGCCAGCGAACGGAGCGCTTCCCTCTGGCGAGCCCCAGCGAGGGCTCGCCCGCTCCACGCCGAGAGTCCATGCTGCGCCCGCCACTGAAGCCCTGGGCGCCCGATCCTCGCTGTTAGGCCACGGGGGAGGCGACCTGGAAAAAGTCGCCTCTCCGTGGAGGAGGCGACCGAAGCGGTTTCCCCCTTACCCCCCCCCCCCCCCCACACCACCCCCCACACAAGACACACAAAGAAACATTAAAAACATACATTTAAACATACTAAAAAAACAAAAAAAGTTGAAAAAAACGGACACGCTGCTGACAGGGCGCCGGCTTGCAGCGCCCCCACTGATGAGCGGTGAACCGATGAGTGCCCCCACCGATAAACTTGATTAACAATACAACAAAGTCTTAATTACAGGATGGAACTCAGAAAGACTTAAACAGATCACAAACAGAATTAGATGATGATCCACAAGTTAACATAGATCCAAATTTTTGTTACAAAGCTAGGTACACACATAATCATTTCTGTTAGATTTTGTCTGCAGTTTCCTGCCGAGGTCCAAATTTCTGTACAATGGTAGGTATACGCATAATCAATGACATTCCTGGTAGACATTGTCTGCAGTTTCCTGCCACCACATTAGCACAATCCACATCTCTATTCACTAATTCTAACCCTCACTATTGGTTACCCTACAACCCATGTCATATGGCCAGGAAACAAAATAAAGATGTTTTGTATTTTAGAGGTGCTGATGTATGTTTTACCAGCACGTACCATCACAAAAAAAAGCACTGATTCTAGTGATGATGTTTAGAAGTTTGAATTTGTGACCATGGAATACATGGCATCTTACCTTAAACTAAGATCAAGCAATAACTACGTTTTGACAAAGGATCTTCAACTTAAAAAAAATAACTCATTTCGCAGGTGCTACATGACCTACTGAGTATTCTCTGCATTTTCAGATTTTATTTCAGAATTGCAGCATTTTCATTTTTTTTGTATTTCATGACAAAATTTACCTTGATTAAGCTTTCTGATGTTCCAAAACTTTGATCATCATTTTGTTGAAGAAATGGTAAGTGTGGAAAGGATAATCAGAAGCAGACTCGGAGAGGAGACAAAGGAGAAATCAACTATAGGAGTAACTTTGATCACATCAGTAACTCAAAATCTAATGGTGATGCTAGTGACAACACAACTTCCATCATTACCAAGTTACTCATTGATTTTCCACTTCCTACTGTGTATTAAATATTTTTAAAAGCAGTAAGTCTTGGATGAGATAAAAATCTTAAATGGCCACTGCCCTGCACTGTTAATCTACATCTCGTAGGCAGCCCCATTCAATATGTTCTACATAAAACAGTTCAGGAGCCATATTATACAAAGTAATTCAAGGCTTTGGTGAAAGTACAAAAATGTTCACCAGGCTGACCCCAAAGTAAAGAGATGTTGAAGAGACTGATTATTATTATACAGTAAAAATCCAATATACCAGCATTTGAAGAACTTTTTCAGGCTATTGGATGGTATTCTCTGTTAATACTCCAAAACATTTTAAATTCACATTTTTTAAAGATGTACACAGTATTACAATCAAATTTATAGTGAATCCCATGTTTAAAAATATCACAGGGAATGGATCCTAGTAAGATTAAAGGAAACAGGGAAGTAGATGTAAAGATTTTTTTTTATTTCTGGAGGAATCCAAAGCCAAAGGTTCCAAATATGAAATAGCCACAAATAAATGTAAGAGGGAATACAGGAGAAAATTCATCATCCAAAAAGAGGTAAGGATGTGAGACTTACATTAATGAGGAATGACAGGGATAAATAGCATAGATACATTTTGCATAATACATTTGTTCCAACCTGTGCTCTCTTATTTTGGATCCTGTAACATCAGAGTTGTGCCCCTTGTTTGATGTGTCAAACAATGGGTAGTATTTGGGATGTTGTACTCCTTTTACAATTTACATTGAGCTTCCATGCTCTCAGTTCCACCCCAAATACCTCTCCACTTTGTGTGATCATGAGCAAGGAATTCCCAGGATGTTGCATTTTTTCAGAAACATTTTGAGTGCATCCTTGATTTTTTTCCCTTTTCCTCTGGTAATGTCTTACTAGAACAAATAAGAGAGTTTCTGTTGAAGGAGTCTAGAAACAATTAATATTTCCATACACCTTCGTCTGATGTCATTCAGCCCATCAAACCTAGACTAATTTAAATACCAATCCCTTTAACCCTGTATGTTAGACTTCCTATGTTCCCATCAACTTCCCCAAATTCTACCACACACCTATACATTATTGAAGTTGGGTAATCTATGTTCTGGATGTCAGCTGCAACATTGCAGCAAAAAACATTTCTGCGGCTTTGCAGATGCTGGTTTGAGCTGACATTGGCTCTGCTGTAGACTCATTTGATAAAATGCACTCTACCGTACCATCATGAAGCAAACGTAAAATGGATTTGAATTCCTGTGGGCAGTCGTATTTAAGAAGGGAGCACCACAATACTACCTGATTGATGGAGTCAATGTCTTCAGTGAGGCTGAGACAGACCAGGTTCTGTGGTTGGTGATACTCCGTTTATTTCTCTTAAATGTCATGAGGTGAAGGTCCATTGTGCCTGGATGGATGGATTTTATACTCCCCTCGGGATCTACTGTGCTCCCTCTCAAATCTTACCTATTTTAGTGAGATCTTCACTCATTCTTCTAATTTCCAGTGAGACTAAGCTGATTTTGTCTGTTCTTTATGTGTGAGATAAACTTTCTTCCACTTCTCCTCACCCCAAGAATCAATCTAGTAAATCTATGTTGCAAAAACTCCCTTTTGCATGGAGACTAAAACTGCGTAAAATGTACCAGGTATCATCTCATAAAAACCCTACTGCATTATGGTTTGCTTGCTCTTCTCCACAAATTTCTTGAAATAAGTGGCATTGTGTCATTTGGCTTCCTATTTGTTTGCGGTAGTTGTCTATTAAATATGAACATTTCATTGAGCCTGCTATCCAGAATACACTATGTGCTATAATTTATTGGCTTTTCACCATTTGTAAAAACAACCATTTTCTATTCTCACTATTCTCATTACCAAAATGAATAACCTTGCATTTTCATAATTTTCCATTACTTTACAAGCTAAATCTCCATATATCCTTCCCTGATATTTTATGTCATCTTTGCAAGGCATTTTCTATTGTAGCTTTGTCAGCAATCCTATGTATGTTGCACACTTTACTTATGTTTAGGTCACTATATAAGTAGCTGAGGAACGGGCACTACTTCTGATGGCATGCTATGTTGACAAAGATTCTTTATCCAATTCATGATCCATATTACCTCCAATACCCTAAGCTCTTATATTGTGTAATAGCCATTTCCTCATCTGTGAATTTTGTTTAAAAATAAGCTACAGATGGACATTCTGCCCACTCTGTTATTTTTGTTTATCGAATGTGGACATCACTGGCATGATTAACATTTAATACGAAACCTAAGATGGTGGCAAAACATATTCTTGAAATGCTGCAATCCTCTTTTATCTGGCATGCTTCTTATATACTTCGAAAATATATTATGCAATGTATCAAGCATGATTTCTCTTTCATTAAACCATGTTGCCTTTGCCTAATTTTATTACAATTGCCTTTATACTCCTTGATAATGGGTTTCAGCACATTTTGCATTGATGTCAAATTGATTTGTCAGCTATTTTCTTCAGCGTGCCTTTCTTAAATAAGATGTTGGATTCCTTTGTGCCAACGATATTTCTGAATCTTAGAATTTTCGAACACCATAGCTGATGCCTCTTCTCTTGTTTTAAAGCTGAACATAAGGACTATCCAGTCAAGGTGATTTGGAGGCTTTCCTCTTAATTTTTCCAGTACTTTTCTTTCCCGTTATTAATAATTTCAAGTTTCCTATTCTGATTTGCGCAGCTGTCACCAACCATTTCTGGAATATGCAACCATTAAGATATTGATTAAATATTTAATTACTTCAGCCATTTCTTTATTCCCCACTGTATTTTCTTCTGTCTTGGAATTTACAGGGTTCACATTTAGTTTTGCTACTCACTATGTTTTTACAGCATTTTAGAAGCTCTTCTATTTCGTACTAGTTCTTCATATTTTTCATTTTATTATATTTTCTTTTCAATTCTTCTTTTTCAATTCTCTGATCATTTGTTGCTGGTTCCTGAAACACTCTTGATTCTCAGAACACTCCTTCCCCTTGGCCATATTACTTCTAGTTTAATCTAATACTATTGATAACCACTTTAGAATGATGTATCACATTACCTTTGTCAGATGATTGAATAACAGAACAAGGGGATAAATGGTTTTGAGTCATAGTCATACAATGTGGAAACAAGCCCAAAGGCCCAACTTGCTCACGCCGGCCAACTTGCCCCACATATTCTAATCCCACCTGCCTGTGTTTGGCACCACTTCCCTCCAAACCTTTCCTATCCATGTACCTGTCCAAATGTTTCTTAAACATTGTGATAGTGCCTGGCTCAACTACCTCTTCTGCCAGCCCATTCCTTTACCTACCACCCTTTGTGTAAAAATAGTTGCCCTTCAGGTTACTTATTAATTCTTTTCTCCCTCACCTTAAACCTATGTCCTCTTGAATCAAGGGTTCTTGATTCCCCTACTCTGGGTAGAAGATTCTGTGTATTTAACCTATCTATTCATTTAATGATCTTATTTACCTCTATAAGATCACCCCTCATCTTCCTATGCTACAAGGAAGAAAGTCCTAGCTTGATCAACCTCTCCCTTCAGCTCAGGCCCTGGAGTCCTGGCAGCAACCTCGTAAATCTTCTCTAAGAGATTAAATGTTGTTAATCCTTTTCAGTTTAATGACATCTTTCCTACAGCAGGTTCTCCTGTACCTGTTCAATATTCAGTTTCAGCATTACATTTATGAACAATCTCTGGTATGAATAGCTTTGTTTAAACAAACATAGCCCAGTTTACAGATAGCATCTTTTCAATTTGTGCACGACTAAGGTGATCCATTGTTCAAACCCAAATCGTGCTTAACATTTATTTCTTAAAGGAAGAGAATTGTACATGCATTTATAGTATGACCTTCATTACATCAAAATGTTACCCCCTCCCCATCTGCCAGCCAAAGAATGTTTCCACTGTGGGTGATTAGAGGATTTGAAATAATTGGCAATTGAACCTTGGAACAATGTGCAGCAAGTTGCTATGATGTTTATTGCACTGTCAAATTTGGCAGTGGGGGCATATTCTATAATCACTTTCAAAAGTGTTTGTATTCTTAAAACGTACAAAAAAGAAATATGCAAAGGGAGGAGACGTAATGTGATTGGCACTGGCACAAATGGCCAAATCTCTTCATTTGTGCTGAACCGACTCCAACCCGCTTTTGAAATAAAGTTACTGCTATTGTGTAGAGATAAAAGGGTAGGAAAGTTGACTCTAGTGGTACACCATTGTTTAAGATGGCACTTTTTTGTTCTTTGTGCCGCAGTACTCCCGATGCCAGTGATGCCACAGATGGTGATGTATGCTACCTATGTCCCACTGCAGTTGTCAGACAGAACTACTTCATTGCTTGGACAAATGGTAATGACGACGCGCTCTTTTTTAATATTGTGTGCCATTTTTTCTCTGATTTTATTATTCCAATGATACTGTAATCAAGTGAACAGCTACAGGTTACCTGCAATGTAAAGATAATGATTGGACAATCTATTTTAACAATTTGGGTTGAGGGATACATATTTACCAGGATTTTGGGAGAATTCCTATCTTCTACTTCAAACTATTGCCATGGAATCCTTCACATTCACTTGAGAGCAAAAGTCCTTCAACATCTAATCTGAAAACTGGCATCTTTGACAGTGCACCATTTTCACTATTGCATTGGGAGTATCAGTTTCAATGTTCATGTCTCAAGAGTGGCACTGAAAGGTCCAACCTTCAATTTTAAGTTAAGGGAGCTATCCTGTGAGCTACAGCTGAAACTGTAGAGATGTAATACAGCTCTTAAAGATGATCATACAGCTCTTAAAGATAGCGGAGTCAGAGGATATTGGGAGAAGGCAGGAATGGGGTACTGATTGTGGATGATCAGCCATGATCACATTGAATGGCGGTGCTGCTCGAAAGGCCGAATGGCCTACTCCTGCACCTATTGTCTATTGTAATCATACAAAATATTTAATCTACAAGCAATCCCAGTTATGGAGGAAAGAAAGTGACTGATGGACACAAAATGTTGGAGTAACTCTGGAGAGAAGGAATCCAGAGATGCTGCCTGTCCCGCTGAGTTACTCCAGCATTTTTTGTCTATCTTCGATTTAAACCAGCATCTGCAGTTCCTTCCTGCAAAAAAAATGACTGAGAAGTTATGCAGCCATAGGGTCAAAGAGAGACGTGCACAGACACTAGGACTGTGCCAATCATCAAGCTCACATTTTAAATTTACAACAACCCTGTTTTATTCTCTCCACGTTTCTATCACCCCCTCCAGATTCTATCACTCATCTACAACGAGGGTCAATTTACAGTATACTGAGTAGCTGCTCAATTACCTGCTGCTGATGGGAAGAGAGTCTGAATGGAAGCAGAATACACGAGAGGAGCAGAGGAGATTTATCTTTAGTCAGAAAGTGATGAACCTGTGGAATTCTTTGCCACAGAAGGCAGTCAGTGGATATTTTTAAGGCAGAGATACATAGATTCCTGTTTCATACAGGTGTCAGAGGATATGGGGAGAAGGCAGGAGAGTGGGATAGGAGGGAGAAATAGATCAGCCATGTTTGGATGGTGGAGTAGACTTGATGGGCCGAATGGCCCAATTCTACTCCTATTCCATATGACCAAATGTGATAGGTAGAGGTCAGGCCACAGGGAGATGTGTTCGTGAGGATCTGGACAATAGACGATAGGTGCAGGAGTAGGCCATTCGGCCCTTCAAACCAGCACTGCCATTCAATGTGATCATGGCTGATCATCCACAATCAGTACCCCGTTCGTGCCTTCTCCCCATATCCCCTGACTCCGCTAGCTTCAAGAGCCCTATCTAGCTCTCCCTTGAAAGTATCCAGAGAACCGGCCTCCACCGCCCTCTTAGAGGCAGAGAATTCCACACACTCACAACTCTCTGTGTGAAAAAGTGTTTCCTCATCTCTGTTCTAAATGACTTACCCCTTATTCTTAAACTGTGGCCCCTGGTTCTGGACTCCCACAACATCGGGAACATGTTTCCTGCCTCTAGCATGTCTAAACCCTTAATAATCTTATGTTTCAATAAGATCCTTCTAAATTCCAGAGTACACAAGTCCAGCCGCTCCATTCTATCAGCATATGACAGTCCCGCCATCCCGGGAAATAACCTTGTGAACCTACGCTGCACTCCCTCAATAGCATAAACGTCCTTCCTCAAATTTGGAGACCAAAACTGCACACAATACTCCAGGTGTGGTCTCACTCCTCTTGTTATGAAGGCCAACATGCCATTTGCATTCTTCACTGCCTGCTGTACCTGCATGCTTACTTTCATTGACTGATAAACAAGGACCCCCAGATCCCGTTGTACTTCCCCTTTTCCCAACGACACCATTTAGATAATAATCTTCCTTCCTATTTTTGCTACCAAAGTGGATAACTCACATTTATCCACATTAAACTATATATGCCCACTCACCTAACCTGTTCAAGTCACCCTGCATTCTCATAGCATCCTCCTCACAGTTCACACTGCCACCCAGCTTTGTGTCTGCAAATTTGCTAATGTTACTTGTAATCCCTTCATCTAAATCATTAATATATATTGTATATAGCTGTGGTCCCAGCACCGAGCCTTGCGGTACACCACTATTCACTGCCTGCCATTCTGAAAGGAACCCGTTAATCCCTACTCTTTGTTTTCCTGTCTGCCAACCAATTTTCTATCCATGTCAGCACTCTACCCCCAATACCATGTGCCCTAATTTTGCCCACTAATCTCCTATATGGGACCTTATCAAATGCTTTCTGAAAGTCCAGGTACACTACATCCACTGGGTCCCCCTTGTCCATTTTCCTAGTTGCATCCTCAAAAAATTCCAGAAGATTAGTCAAGCATGATTTCCCCTTCGTAAATCCATGCTGACTCGGACCGATCTTGTTAATGCTATCCAAACGTGCTGCTATTTCATCTTTTATGATTGACTCCAGCTTCCCCACCACCTAAGTCAGGCTAACTGGTCTATAATTCCCTGTTTTCTCTCTCCCGCCGTTCTTAAAAAGTGGGATAACATTAGCCAACGTCCAATCCACAGGAACTGATCCTGAATCTATAGAACATTGGAAAATGATCACCAATGCGTCCACGATTTCTAGAGCCACTTCCTTAAGTACCCTGGGATACAGACCATCAGGCCCTGGGGATTTATCAGCCTTCAGTCCCATCAGTCTAACCAACACTATTTCCTGCCTAATGTGGATTTCCTTCAGTCCCTCAGTCACCCCAGATCCTCTGGCTAGTACATCAGGAAGATTGTTTGTGTCCTCCTTAGTGAAGACGGATCCAAAGTACCTGTTCAACACATCTACCATTTTCTTGTTCCCCATAATAAATTCACCTTTTCGGTATTCAAGGGTACAACTTTGGTCTTAACTAATTTTTTCCTCTTCACATACCTAAATGATAATGAACCTTTTGCGGCCATGCTGAGAGGAATGGGGGGAAACTAATACTGAAGAGAATGGGAAGGTAGTGGCATTTTACTTGAGTTGGAAGTTATGTAAGATGGAACTTAAAGCAATAGGGAGGAGAACATTATAGAAATCAGGTGTGATGGCAACTATTGCACACAAAAAAAGATTCAGCAGTAGGAGTGGAATAACAGTAGCATTAGACGTTAAAATCAGTGCACTTAATTGATTGTTGATGTCGCCGGAGGATTAGCAGAGAGTCCCAGTGATAGCAAAGGTGAATGTTAGAATCTGACATCACAGTTTTAGCTCGCGTTGGAACATGTAAAAATTGGCATTAGTGGTCAAATGCTGGAAGTTATGTCACATTCATTTTCTGATGTCAAATGGGGCGTTCAGAAACCTGATGGAAGATGAAATTAGCGATAAAGACATGGGCAGTAATGGCTTTCATCTTAGACAGGATTTTATTTTAGTCGCATTTACATTTGATTTTAAATTTATTCAATTTACTCCCCATTGCCAAGTAAGCAAACTTGCTAAGAAAGATGTCATTGGTTGAGAACCTAATCTCACAAACTACTGCCCACTTGACCCATCACTCACTTCCTACCCCATCGGTGAAGAGGTTTATAATCCCAAACTGGCGTCATCAAACACCCTCAGAACCCACAGATTAGAAGCTGTGGTCACTCTTGATCCTGGGGAACCACCTAAAACGAAGTTGATTGTTTGAGACTCTGAACAATTGCTTATTTTTGGCAATTAGTGTTGCTACCACTCCATGCTCTCAGGTTGGCTTCCTACTGTTTTATTATGTATCACATATGCACATTTAGAGATTCTAGCCAGTCTTCAGAAATTTCCCATATTTTTCAATTGACTTTATAGAGCAATTTATTGATGTTGATGAATGTGCACCATCTAGATACTGAGCAGTTTGAATGCCACGTCACAATGCCCAATTCCAAGTTTTATTTGAAGGAAGGAACTGCAGATGCTGGTTTAAACCGAAGATAGGCAAAATACTGGAGTAACTCAACGGGAAAGACAGCATCTCTGGAGAGACGGGATGGGAGACGTTTCGGGTCGAGACCCTTTTATTTATTTCCAATAAAATTATTTTCATTCTATTGTAGGCTGAATCCTCAGAAAAGCTGCGGCACTATGGCCTTTCCCACATGCACAGTCACCCAGTACTGGTGAGAAGAACGAGATCGTGTCCCCTTGTAAATCCACCAGAGGAGATACAGATTCCTCAATGGAAGTTGATACGACCACGGAATCGTCCCTTTCCAATAGCTGACCCAAAAGGTAATTCACTTACATTTTCACAATGAAAATAGCATCCAGTGTGATTGTTCAATTTGTTTCAAGAACTTGAATAATCATGATCAAAGGGTTGTAGGTAGTTTAACTGAATTCTTGGTATATACATTTTGAAAGAGTAGGGGATCTATTGGAGTAAATTGATGTCCAGGAATTTTTTAGGTAGACACATAATGCTGGAGTAACTCAGCGGGACAAGCAGCATCTCTGGAGAGAAGGAATGGGTGACGTTTTGGGTCGAGACCCTTCTTGAATTTACTCCAGCATTTTGTGTCTATCTTCGATTTAAACCAGCATCTGCAGTTCTTTCCTACACATCCAGGAATTTATTAGTTATGTTGTAAATGAGTAAGCAGCAGAACCAATTCAGATCCTCTTTTGCAATCCTGTCTGTGGTCCTTCTAAGTTTTCCTTGCATTTCCTCACTACGCACACCAACAAAAATAACTTGCATTTACAGAGAACCCTTAAGCTGACACAAGATGCTTCAAAGGAGTGTTGTCAAACAGAGTTTGACTAAGAGGTATTGAGACAGAAAATATTGGCGAAAAAAGTAAGTTTTAAAGGATGCCTTAAGAAAGGGAAGCGAAGTAGGGATTCAGTGTTTCACGGAGAGAATTCCGGAGTTTAGGGCCTTGGTAGCTAAAGGGAAGTCTGTCACTTGCAGACCAATTAAGTTCATGGATGAGCAAGTGCTTGAATTGAAGGACAGGATCTCAGACGATGGTCTGGTTGAAGAGGATGACACAGTTGAGGAAAATCAAAACAATGTTACAATGATCCAACGTGATTCTTTTATTTTAAATTTTAAATTCCTTTTAAACTAGGTTGCTGACGAGTGTGTTTTAAAACTTTATTTTATTACTGTATATTAGTCAATGTCAAAAAAGTATTGAGTATTGATGTTGGGAGGTCATGTTGCAGTTGTATAAGACGTTGGTGAGACCGCATTTAGAATATTGTGTTCAGTTCTGGGCACCATGTTGGAGGAAAGATATTGTCAAGCTTGAAAGGGTTCAGAGAGAAGATTTACGAGGATGTTGCCAGGACTAGAGGGTGTGAGCTATCGGGAGAGGTTGGGTAGGCTGGGTCTCTTTTCCTTGGAGCGCAGGAGGATGAGGGGTGATCTTATGGAGGTGTGTAAAATCATGAGAGGAATTGATCGGATAGATGCAGACTCTTGCCCAGAGTAGGGGAATCGAGGGCCAGAGGACAGAGGTTCAAGGTGAAGGGGAAAAGATTGAATAGGAATCTGTGGGGTAACTTTTTCACACAAAGGGTGGTGGGTGTATAGGGCCTGTCCCATTTTGTGATTTTTCGGTGACTGCGAGCGTCACCCGCCTTCACAACACAAGAAGGTTACACTGAAGTATAATAATCACATTGGAAATGAACTTATCTATAATAAATCTGGGCCAATAACTTTTTAATAACTTTTAAAGAAATAAATTGTTTATTTAACGTCAGCTTAAAAATAACATCATATTGAAAAACAACAATTCATTTAACAAGAAACATAGAAACATAGAAACATAGAAAATAGGTGCAGGAGGAGGCCATTTGGCCCTTCGGGCCAGCACCGCCATTCATTGTGATCATGGCTGATCATCCCCAATCAATAACCCGTGCCTGCCTTCTCCCCATATCCCTTGATTCCACTAGCCCCTAGAGCTCTAACTCTCTCTTAAATCCATCCAGTGATTTGGCCTCAACTGCCCTCTGTGGCAGGGAATTCCACAAAGTCACAACTCTCTGGGTGAAAACGTTTTTTCTCACCTCAGTCTTAAATGGCCTCCCCTTTATTCTAAGAAAGGTATAACTTCAACAAAAGTAACTGTATATATTTAACGGCATATTTCAAAGAACACCATACTTAAGCAAAAAATTTATTTAACAACAATAGTGAATCTGACAATAACATTACAATTTGCATCAACTCCAATGAGCTTCAACAAGACAAAAGGATCTTTATTTTTTCACCACATTAGAAAGAACATCATTTCAGATGTTCTTAATAATGTACTTTGTACATTTATGTACTTTTATACTTTTCATTCTTTATGGGCACTTTGCCCCTGGCTATCATCAGCCAAATAATCCACTTGAATCTAAAAAAATTGTGAAAGTCGGCGCTTTATAGACCCGCGTCACCGGGCGTCACCCGCAGGACAGCATACGTCAGCGTGTGACAGGGCGCACGACATGATAAGACACCCAGATGTCGCCTAATGATTTTGAACATTTGTGAAAATCCAGGGGCGGCAGGGAGACACCACACATCCCTACATGCGTCACTGCGCATCATTCCCAGATCACGCCGTGACAACCGCTTTTCAGGCTATCGCCGAAAATGTTGTCCAAGTGGGACAAGCCCTTACAGAACAAGCTGCCAGAGGAGAGAGTTGAGGCTGGGACTATCCCAACATTTAAGAAACAGTTAGACAGGTACATGGATAGGACAGGTTTGGAGGGATATGGACCAAGCGCAGGCAGGTAGGACTAGTGTAGCTGGGACATATTGGCCAGTGTGGGCAAGTTGGGCCGAAGGGCCTGTTTCTACACTGTATCACTCTCTGACTCTAAAAATAACTTTTAAAAGCAACCTGACAAATAATTTCTTCTAATTGACAGAGCCCAAACCAATAAAGCCTGAACAATACATTGAAATTGCAAGTCCATTGCTTGACTACAAGATGGACACCACAATCTTCCCAGCAGAGAAGTAAGTGACACCACTGCATGCAAAGCTGACTTATTATGATGGAGAAGGATAATATGTGGTCCGTGCTGAGTCCCACCAGATCTATCCCATTAGATTTCTTTCCCCTTGTAACCCTGTAACATAATCTCTCTCACATGTCCATCAACATTGCTTTGATTTTTACTTTAAGGAGTAATTTATAGGAGCCAACTACCAGCACGTCTATGGAATGTGAGAAAAAAACCATGCAGTCAGAAGATCTATAATTTTCTTTCCTGCTGAGATGAAATTATTACTCCAAAGTTTGCTCAAAAAGGACATCTCAAGACCCTACCCAAATCTGTTCACTTCTTTTCCTCTCTCTTCCAATCAAAGTTATTTTGTACTTCAACTTATTCAAAATTTGACTGGGCAGCATAGTATCGGGGAACTTGGAGACCAACAGAATCAACATTGTACCTTGTTATCCAATGAGTGGAGAAAAAATTGAGTGGCGGTGGTAATGATTTGGCTAAAAGGCGATGGAAGGGTGAGGGCTAAAAACTCTTGGGTTGGGGGAGATAGGTAATGCCTTCCAATACCCATTCCATAAACTTTCATTAGAATTGCTGGTATCAGTGTATAGCGCATTTAGCACTATTGACTGGGGATGGATTTCTGGTTCTCTAATTTCTACATTTTAAGTATAATCTGGAACAGTTTTGGACACATTGGACTGAGACTATACAGCTTTATTTGTTCATGTTAAATTGGAGAAGATGAGGGGCATTAGTTGGGAGATACCGATATCTCGTGCTTCCATTTGGAATCTCATCCGCAAGTGAGATTTGGCAGAGTTCGGTCATTTAGAAGGGGTGGAGATAATCGTTGACGACATTCTCGTTTGGGGTGAGAACGCAGCCCAGCACAACGCAAGGGCGAAAACCCTACTCGCGCGTGTGAAAGAGTCCGGCCTACAGCTCAATCCCAGAAAGTCAGTAATGCGCTCAAATGAGATTGAATATGTGGGACACGTCATCTCGCAAGCAAGCCCATCTCGTGTCAGCAGTGTGCGACAAATGCCATACCCGACAAACAAGGCTGAAGTGCAAACGTTCTTGGGGATGTGACATACTTGGGGCCAAGTTTATTCCGAACCTTTCGGAGATCACCGCCCCACTTAGACAGCTAACAGAAAAGGGTGTAGCGTGGCATTTTGAGCAGAAACACAGACATGTAGTAGACAAGCTGAAGCGTCTTCTCACATCGCCACCCGTGCTCAAACCGCACGATTTGAACGCGCCCGTTTCAATTGTCACAGACGCTTCCAACGCGGATTTGGAGCGGTCCTAATGCAAGATGAGAGACCTGTTGCCTAAGCATCACGAGGTGTGAATGCGGCCGAGCGCAACTATGCGACTATAGAGAAGGAGCTGTGCGCCATATTGTAAGCATGCAGAAAGTTACATGACTTCATTGTCGGACAGCGCACAGTAATCCTTTCTGATCACAAGCCATTAGTAGGCTTGCTTGCTAAGCCGCTACACAAACTAAGCCCCAGACTCCAGGGCATGCGAATGCACGTGCTACCGTACGACCTGGAGGTATGATAGAAGCCGGGACGTGAAATGTTTGTCCCCAATGCTGCGGAAGAGCACATCACACTGCCAAACGTGATACATGCTATAGAAGGCATCCAACACATGTCAGACAAGCGCCTTGCACAGTTCAAGGCTGAAACAGAAAAAGATCAAACCCTGACACTGCTGTGCGAGTACATAAGAAAGGGTTGGCCTAGTAACAAGCATGATCTGCCCTCGGACTTGATTCCGTTTCATGCATACCATGACGAGCTGGTTGAAGTAGATGGATTAGTCTCAAGGGAAAACCGAATCGTAGTCCCCCAAAGCATGCGCCGGCAGATGCTGAACGCGCTACATGAATCACATCTGGGAGTAGTGAAACTGAAACAATGAGCCTGCAATTTATTTTCGTGGCCAGGAATGAATGCACAGATCGAGGACACAGTGGGAACTTGCTCGATATGTCAGGCGACTAGGAAAGCACAAGCAAGCGAGCCGCTACAACTGCACTTCATCCCCAGCAAACCCTGGTTTAATGTCGGTGCAGACATCTTCCATCTGGATGGAGTTGACCATTTGCTAGTAGTGGACTATTAGTCCAAGTACGCAGAAATAGCGCAACTGCCAGACATGACGTCACATTCAGTGATGCGAGAGATGAAGGGCATGTTTGCCCGGAATGGCATTCCTGACTTGGTGATGTCAGACAACACGAGATAATTTGACTGTGCTGAGTTTCGCAAGTTCAAGGATGAATGGGAATTTGCCCCTGTCACCTCAAGTCCCATAAATCCACAGAGCAATGGGCAGGTGGAGCGCTGTGTGCAAACCATGAAAAATATCATGAAGAAAGCCAAACGCAGCGACCGTGACCCAATGTATGTCATCCTCAAATTCCGCAACACCCCCCTTGACGGGAAATGCGTTTATGCCCCCTCACAGCTACTGAACAGGAGACTGATAAGAAGCAAATTGCCGTCGCCTTTATCGCTCCTACATCCCCATCCTTTCCCTCCCATGGGACCGCAATTAGCCATCCGGCAAGAAATGCAGGCAACATACTTCAATGAGAAGCCAAGTGCCGAGCTGCTGCCACGTCTGGAGTGACAACAACAGGTGTGGTTTTGAGCCCATCCAACCGAGTGGCAACGTGGCCAGAGCTACTCCATTTCGACACCGAGCGGTATTGAGTACTGCAGAAACAGGAAGGACATACGACCTGCGCACGAAGCAGCTGAGCAATGCTCTGGCAACATGCAGCAAAAGAGCATGAAAACTCTCCCAGACGAGATGGAGAGTCTCCCAGACAGACCAAGTCTCCCAGACGAGAGGGAGTGTCAACCAGATGGATGAGCCCCTCTCCCAGACGGGGCAAGTCTCCCAGATTCAAGAGAGCAATCATAGCCCGCATCACAAGGTAATGTGGTGGGGGAACCTGCTCGCAGCGTGCCAAGCCACACTCACACACAACAGAAATCCAACACAGAACGATTCGGAAATACGACTCGCACGAGAAGTTGGCGATTGTCAATACCCCCAACTCGACTTGTTATGTAAAATAGAAAGATTAAACGAGAACTTATCGTTTGAAGTTTGATCTTTATTTTATGAGAAGTTGAAGTGAGCGATTACGTGAAGATCCCGCCAGCCCGCATGCGCGTCAATCTTCAAAGTAGCTGTATGAGACCACAGAATAGTTGCTGACCAAAGCTATAGGAAGATTAAATGGCTAGAACTACCGAATGATCTTTATGAGAATAGTGTTGGGAGTGGGGGGCACGTAATCCCTCACTTCAACTTCTCATAAAATAAAGATCAAACTTCAAACGGTAAGTTCTCGGTTAATCTTTCTATATTATTTCGAAGTCACGTGAGTGACTACGTGAAGATTTCAAAGCTCTGTGGTTTCATGCAGTGACACAATCTGTGTGTGAAACACTTAAACAGATAAACCATTAATGGTAGGAAAAACATGAGTTATTAATATCATGATGCTAACTTGCATACATGGCCATTGCTCTAAACTGGCCTGTAGTCCCAATAGACTGTTGAGTTAGACAATAACTTATGCAACAATGTGCATAATTCTATCTGCAAATATCCAGACATATTCCACCAAATTTTATAATTTATTAACCTGCACTATGTAAACCTCATGCTGTATGATGAAAGGGAAATCCATTGTATTGGCTGCTAATGAGCCATCAGCAATATCCTGAGACTATTGAAGCAAAAGAACTATCTTCCATTTCATAGGCACTAGCAACTAAGTGCACTTGTATACCTAATGACATCCCTGATCTCTGCTCTGGTGGGTATGCTGTCAACCTCAAATGTATGCAATCCTGCTCATTTGCTTATGAAATTATTTCTATAACAAGCTACCCTTATGTCAGTATGACGCGGAGACTAAGCCAGAGATTGAGTAAAGGCTGTGTTCTTTATGCTAAGATCAGCTGCTGAAAGCATAATCATCTTAAGATACTGGTCCCATTAGGAAAATTGTGAGGAATATTTGCATAACAATTTACTGATCTACATCGCACATTACAATAAGTGTAGGCTATTAGAGTGGTCAAATAAAAGACACCCTGCATAACGTTAGAGAATAGTGGGTGAAGAACCAATCATTTATGTCCCACTTATGGTATTACAGAAATGATAAAGCAGCACAAGCAATGTCAATTGTTGCTATCCCATAAAGTTTCTCTAGGCTCAAACTGGAAGCCACACAAACCTCTGTTACTTCCGTATAAAATTGACTCACATATGTTGTTCACAAGCTTCTCATACAATCGTGCAGAGCTAGCTGCCCGAGAAGACAGGCTGTCCCAGCCGTCACTCGTGACTGAGTAAATAAGAGTTGCTTCAGCCGCCTACCATGGCGTGATTGAATAGGCAAATTGGTAATGTTAAATTTCATGTTGCCTCATTTGTAATATCGCAAAAGATATCTACCAACAACCCATACGTTTTATCAGTTGCAATTTTGCATATGCCTAAAACTCGATGACATAATGCCTTTTAATCTAAGAAGGGCAGCATAGGCTTTCACCGCTAGCTTTGTTATTAAACAGCAGAATCTGTGCCTTATGTGTATAGATATGACAGTATGCAACTACAAGATCGATTCTCTGAGTCAGTTAAATTGCAGACACCCAATCATCCATCTTAAACTAGGTAAGTAAACCCACAATTTGATTAGCCTAATGTTAACCTGATTTGGTCTGCACCATATTTCTGTAATCTTAAGAAATATACCCCTCTAGTCCTTGGCCAGACCACTCATCCTCGGATGAGTTGTCACTGATTGCACTCGGAACCGCTGTTCCTCTGTTGATCCTACGGACGGAATTTTTTTGGCTTTCCTACCTGCGGAAGATGCAATATCTAGTTATTCATACATATCGCTGATAATATATAATCAGCAGCTAATGACTAGAGCTGAAACCACAGTCTCCCTTAGATATGGGAATACGAGTTCCCTGTTAACTCTTGACTAAGAGTCACCATGAATACGTAGCGTTTTCCTTCAGAGTGGAGATTAGTATAATGCAAGGCTGAATCAGGAATTACCTCGCAGTCCTTTGACTGAAACCACATGTCTAAGTTGCCAGAGTGCATAACACAATCTCTTCGACCCGCCACTCAATCAGGAATACTGGTATTGAGAGCCTGTGGATTATTATGAATACATTGTTGATTCACAACATGAACCTGCAGGTCAGATAAAGTTATATAGTATATGCCAGACGAGCTTCCTGCTGGTAACTACCTGTCCCAGAGAGGATGGCAATGATGATTCCAATGAACCAGTAACTCTACTAACTGAGGAGAAATAAACCATATGTTGAGAAAACTTCAACTACTTTATTCTATTGAGCAGTCTGATAACCTCTCATAGATGATGAAGCAGTGCTTCCCTGGTCACTATGACTCGTAAGGCCAGCCAGTTCCATGATGGTCTACCCCGATCCAGGGTAACCAAACTGTTCCTACTTGGAACTTACAGAGGTTACTGTGCAAGGCACCTTGCTAATGTCTCTACATCAACCTGATGTTATCCCAGAGACAGTGAAAAAACGACTAGACAGCCCATGCTGGCAGTAAACCCAACCTGGGCCGACAGACTGTTCCATTTCGTAGTTTACGGAGGTTAATAACGAGACCTTACTTACCAGCGTCTCTAACCCCAGGTCGATTTCCTTTGTTGGAGCTTCAGCGAAGTTCCATTTGCAGACCCTGTCCATCATGCTTGTCATTTCAGTTAGATAGCTGATGCCGCTGGCCAACTTCTCTTGTAGTGGCTTGTCCATCCCCGAGGGAACAGCAATTTTAGAGGCAAGAGCATACAGCTTTTCCTCATGCGATTGTCGTACATCATGGGATCCCGGCACATAGTCATGTTCGGGGTCATGTTTGGAGTCAATCCGTACTCTTAGAGTGGGAGAAAAAATTGCACCCTGAACCAGGCGTTGCCACATCCGTATGCCTTGGACTGTCTGTGCATGCTTCCATAACACCGAGCATATTTTGTGACACCATCTCCGATAGTCTTTCGGGTGGGAGGAAAATACGAACCCTGAAATAAGAACTGCCTGTGCATGCTTCCGTAATGCGGAGCATAATATATATGGCTCCATCTCCATCACTTCATACATCCGAGTGAGAGGACTTATGCAACCCTGAACCAGGAGCTGCCTCAGGCATGTGTGCATATACTTTGGCACCATCTTCATCACTACGTTCATCCGAGTGGGAGGAAAATTGCAACCCTGAACCAGGAGCTGCTTCAGGCATATGTGAATATACTTTGACACCATGTCCACCACTCCTTTCATCTGAGTGGGAGGAAAGTTGCAACCCTGAACCAGGAGCTGCTGCCTGACAGCCTTCGTAACATGGAGCATTCCTTGTGTTATAATTTGATTCATCAGATGTTCTAATTGGGACAAACGCCCAATCACATCTGCCATAGATGTCCCAAGACTTGGCTATGAGTTTGCCCCGACTTGGGGTTGTCAGGCTGCTTCCTTTAGCAGCCGAACCGAGACTAGCTGCAGATCGGTGCTCTGTTGTTGTCATCGTTTATCAAACAGACTGCACCTGCTAGTGATTCCGAGTCCTTGCTCCCTTCCGGAGTATTACAGGGAAGGACTGGAGCGCCTCAGGCCCTCATATGCCAGACAGAGTGGGAGAAATACTGCAACCCTGCCAGGTGTTGTCATAGGCAATGACGTTTATATGATTAAAAGAAACTTATCCCTATAAAATCAGAGATTCGACCTTTACTGATATACGTATAGTCGGAGTCTTTTGTAAAAGAATCTTCCACAGTCCCCTCTAAATGAGCGGAAATTACCATGACGCCACCAGGTGTAGCTCCCACAGGTGACTGACAGGCACAGCTCAAACAAGGCTTCCCAAGCCAGGAGCTCTGGACTGCAATGGCAGTCCAATTCCACTACACCATTGGTGTAAGTGATAATAAATGTCCTTTGTAATTATCTCTTTTAAAACATAAACTTAATTGGCATGATAAGACATATTTGTGATATTGCCCAAGAATTAAACATGACTTTAGAATGCTATCGGCTATGATAGTCACAAACGTGACCCCGTGGCAACTGTTATAAATGCCAACTCTATTATAGCCGCTCAAAATAAAGTATACACTATATGCTGCTGCAGGATAGCTGTAGCAGTAACTCAGTTTAATTTTTTTGGTGCTACAGCAGGCTGAGTTTACCTAAGCGGTAACTCTTGGCCGCGGCTTTTTTATAAACTCATCTGCTGCTGGAAATTTCCTGCAGTGAAATAGACCTGGCTGCCGGCAGCCGCAATTTATGAATGTTAGCTCCTTACGGAGCCCCACGCTGTCTCCGACTGGCTGCCTGCTCCCGTATGGAGCTCTGATGCCGTCAGCTGTAACCACTTAATCTAGCCGGCGGTCTCCCATTTGGGCCGTCTGCTACCGTGCAGACTATAACGGCAGCAGCCACAATCCCAGCTCCTACGGAGCCTACGCCGGTCTCCCATTTGGGCCTTCTGCTGCCGTGCAGACAATAACGGCAACAGCCGCATGGAGCTCTACAATTTCAGCCGCCTGCTCCCGTGGGAGAGCTCAATATTGCGGCGCAAAATACTTCCTACACTAGCTCCAGTGGAGCTTCCATGGCGGCCCAAACCCCCAGCCGCCTCCATAGCTACTTTGGGCACGCTATAGAGTGGCCCGGAGAAAATTGACTTACCTTGCAGAGCAGTGCGAAAACTGCTCCAACTCGCGCCATGTGCTAGACGAATTGACGCGCATGCGGGCTGGCGGGGTCTTCACGTACTCACTCACGTGACTTCGAAATAAAATAGTTAGGCAATTATTTTATAGTTTTGTAGTATAATGTTCGAAGTATAAGGAGCACTGTGTTAATTGTGGTACATTATCCACATTAAATTGATTAAAGGTTAAATCTATTAGTATTGAAAATAGTTTATATTGTTCATGAATTTGTGACCCCAAAGTTGAAGGGGGAGATGTGATATAAATGCTAGTGCCATCTTGAAACATTTGTACTCGTCATCAATGTGTATATGCCAGTGCCCTCTTGAGGCCAGGAGTAGAAGCTGCCAGTTTTGCCTGGGCCTCGTGACTGATGACAACTGACCTGCTTGTAGTTTCTGTTAGTTGTTGGAAATAAACTCTTCTTACAAGATGTCGGACGTGTATTCATTGTGCTAGTCACAACAGGATCATACAGCAGACATTGCAGAGTGGACATTTGCACAGCAATTTGCAGAAATTTGGAACTCAAACCATTTCTGTCCAAATCCCTTCCCATAAAAGTGCTGGGTTATCTAGTAAAGATACACCTGATTAGTATTGTTCTCCCAACAAAGTCTCGGACAATCTTTGAATTCTCACCGACCCACATGAACCCTATTATAGTTGGATGATAACATTTCAATTAAGTAATGGCTTACCAAGTTAAATACATTATGAACTAAGTTTATAAACACTAGCATCCAAAACAAAATAGTGGGATCTGCTATCGTGAAATTTCTAAATGTAATTTCTCCAAATATATGGGTTCAGTTCTCTAATTTTAAGCTGAATTCCATTGTACTTTCCAACAATTTTATTTCCCTTCCCACAGAAAGGAGCAACAGAAAGTTAAAAAAGGTGCCCCCCCTATCATGACAGCTGTGACTGAAATCGATGAAACACTGGATATGATTCAAGATGTTGAGGAAACCATTAAGCCTATAGAACTGCTTACCAACAAAGAGGTGAAACAATCCATTTCCAAATTAAATATCAGGATTCCAAACTATCTCGCAAATGAAGATAGATACAAATGCTGGAGTGTCCAAGTGGGTCAGGCAGCATCTCTGAAGAAAAGGAATAGGTGACGTTTCGGGTTGAGACCCTTCTTCAGACTGAGAATCAGGGGGGAGGGAAACTATGATAAGATATGATAAGGCTCAGAACAAATCAGGGCTGGCACTGATGTCTAAAGAAAGGTGGAGCCCACTATGGTTCATTGGTGGTTGTGGAAGAGGTGATAACGAAGGGATATATGGATGCGAACAGTGGAACTGGCAGGATGACTAGGGTGGGAGAAAGGGCAGAGACAAGGAATACAGGAGTAACTTGAAATTAGAGAAATCAACATTGGTTGTAAGCTGGCCAGTCACACTGATCGCATCCATATCTCCTTTCACTATCAACTGTTCCACAGCTAGCAATGGACCATGGTTGAGGAGTGATCTTAAGGAGGTGTATAATATCATGAGGGAATAGATAGAGTGAAAACACAGGCATTTACCCATGATAGGGGAATCAATAAATAAGAGAACATACTATATGTTTAATGTAAGAAGAGCAAGATTTAATACAAATGTGAAGGGTATCTTTTTCATTCAGAGAGTGGTGTGTATATGGAATGAACTGCCAGAGGAGGTGGTTGAGGCAGATATTATATTAGCATTTAAAACACATTTAGACAAGTACATGGATAGGAAAGGTTAAGAGGGATGTGGGCCAAACACAGGCAAATGAGACTAGCTTTAGATGTGGCACCTTGGTCGACATGGACAAGTTGGACCGAAGGGCCTGTTTCTATGCTGCATGGCTCTATGACTCCATAACAAATGTTAATTGTGTACTTGTGTTATAGATTTCCCAAGTGGATGAGAGCAAGACAGGTGAAATTTCCTCTATAGCATCCTTAATTCATAGACAACACCTCAAGAGGAATGTTGAGAACAAGAAGGTATTTACATAGAATTATGATAAGATTGCAACTGTTTATTAATTAATACCATATGTATATCCTGAAGAAAGTTGAACAATCCAGAATCTCAGCAGCTTTAATATATATTTAGTTTTTATTGAGTTACGGTATGCAGTTACAACTCTACTCATGCCAGTAAAATAAAATTTCTGTTTTGCTCCTTTAATAATAATGCCCTTTGCATGAAGATAGCTTTCCATCAGTCCAATATTTAAAGATTCCTTACAGAAAAATTTGGGGGGGGGGATTTTGTGACTAATGATAGATCCCTCAGGGCACCAATCAGAAAACAATTCATGTTCTACTTTTGTTTCATTTCCTGCATTTAATTTTTTATTTCCTTAATTTATTTAGTTTTTCATTTAAATCTACAAGATCCTTAAATAATTTTGACTTTAATTGACCAAGTTTTGGCCGATCAAGCTGATCTCAACCAGTCAATCCGAATGAGGTAACCAGCCAATGCTAGTTAAAACCTGTATTCGATGCCAAACATCCTTCCAAGCCAAAAGCTCACATCATGCCAATACCTGGTGCCCTGCAAGTCAACACAACATTCAAAATAATTCTCTACTCCAAGTCACATTGGAGTAAAGGAAATGCCCTTGCAATGTTTCATGAAGTGATATGAAGCTTAACATATAAGACCTAATATAGATCCTTTTACATTGACCCATTTAAAAGATTGGGATTTCCGACCACTACTTAATCTAAATCACATTTGCTGAAATGATATTCCGGACTGAATTGTATTCCTTCAATATTCACAACCATTCCCCTATGCAGAAGTATGACACTGCCTGCAGAGAATTATCCCTTTAATTCCCTTTGACTTCAGTTCTAATTTGGAATCCTTATGACATTCAGTTGGATGCTGTCTTGAAGACATTTCATGCCACTCTGGGATTTAGCTTTTTTTGTCCAGATTTTATGCAATGCAAGGTGTAGTTGAGACAATTTGTCGGGCAAACTGACACTGAGCATGGTAAGCAGTAAAGATCCATTAATGGTTCAGTATATCTTCCATTGTGCTGCTAGTAATTTAGAGTAGACTGATGGGAATTAATTTGATTTTTCCCCCCCAGTATTTTGTGAACAGGACATACCTGGGAAATTGTTCATACTATTTGGTAGATGCCTGATTTGCAGTTGTACTGGGACAGTATGACTAGATCCATGGATAGTTCTTCCCCAGGGCAACACATTACAAATGACTCAAAGGAAGCCTAGAAATGAGTTACCAATGTGGTGGCAATTTGGCAGAGCTATGAGCTTAACCATTGGTTTTAGAATTGATTCATCCTGCCTGATGCATGCTGCTTGCAGTATTAAGTATACAGAAATTTCCATGTTGTATTTCATCAGTTTGGCATCTCATATCTCGTAGATGGTGCTAATCATGATTTGATCTTCAAAACAGTTTATTGAACCATGGTTGGCACTGACTTGATGGCAGTGGCAGAATGAGGGATATGATGAAACTGCTGATGATATAGCACTTTGTCAATGGCCAATTCTGATCAGCTGGATCTAATTGCAATCCAACTCATTTAGTGCAATGGTGTTCTCAAGTGAGAAGACTCCATGAATGTATTTTCCATCCCCATTTCTAGTTTTAGTCCATTTTCCTTTTACCTCTCTTTTAATCCTTCCTTTTCCTCTTTTACCTCTTCCATTCTGTTTATTTTTCCCTCTCAGTTTTCATTCTATCTACCCACCTCTCTGCTTACTTCCTTTATCCTTCTCTTTATCTCAATGTAATCAGTGCCACCATAATTGTTCTCCTTACTGTGCCACCTGCCCTGAATCCTGCCTTTACATCTCTTTCCAAATCCTTCCCCTCGCCCTCCCCCTCTCCCTCCCCCTCCCCCTCTCCCTCTCCCTCTCCTTCTCCCTCTCCCTCTCCCTCTCCCTCTCCCTCTCCCTCTCCCTCTCCCTCTCCCTCTCCCCTCTCCCCTCTCCCCTCTCCCGCTCCCCTCTCCCTCTCCCCTCTCCCCTCTCTCCTCTCCCCTCTCCCTCTACCCTCTACCCTCTCCATCCCCCTCTACCCTCTCCCCTCCCCCACCCCATTTGTGACTTTGACTATTCTCCCTTGCCAAGTTTAGATTTACTTCATATTGTACCTAACTTATTTTCTCTAATCGACTTTGACTTTATACCTTCCCCCACTAATTTGTTCATTTTCCTCTCGCCACCCCTCCACATCTAACTGCCTTAACATAATCCAGTGCAAAAAATCATTACCAGAGTATTAATAACCCCTGCCTATTCTTATAACTCACCTCATAATTGTACTTGATTTGGCTCCCTATTAGCCAACCCAAAGGAGATTGAATTATGAAATGCTCGAAACACTCACATGTGAAGCAACATCTGTGGAACGAAACACAGTCCGAGGCAAAGGATAACACCGGGGGGGGTATGGGTTCCAGGACCTATTCAGCCAAATCCAGATCAAAGATTACAGAAATCGTATGTTACTCAGATAAAGATTCGTTTTTCCAGAGTTTCAAAAAAGAGTAAAGAAGTCTTATAAATGGGATTTTTGTTCTGGATAAGTTGGACTGCCAGTTTGCACAACAACAATATTGTTATCCAAGAGAGTGAAATATGTCCCTCCATCAAGTATGATCCTGCTTTAACAAATGCCATTTTGCGCATTTTCAGGAGACACAGCCTGAAAGCATAAAGTCAGCTGGTCAGCTGTCAGCCAAAACCCCCACCGCTAAAAGTCGACACGGTAGTCCAGCAAGTCGGCATGGAAGTGGAAAAGCTCATCAAGGCAGTGCAGAACCTAAAAAAGTGAGTAAGGTTGTTGAAATTGAAGCAGAAAACCAAATCTCTGCTAAAATCATCCATCGCCTTATGGCCACTGTAACTCTTTGCAGTCATAGCTGCCACTGACTTTGTGGCCTCATTGTGCTTGTGTATCATAAGACATTTCAAATCAGAGATATTTGGAACTAGTTGAAAACATTTTTTTTAAGTTGTTTTAAAAAGTAATAAACATATTAATCTGTTAATAATCAATTAAAATGCAGATTACAGTGAAATATAGAAAAGTAACCAAACTGCTGCTACATCAGTGTTTACAAATATTTCAAGAAGCAGATTTTAGTACTTGACAATATTTTGGGATGGCAAATTATTTTTATAAAGTTTGAGAAGCAATTGATAGGAGTATTTAATTATTTCATTTTTAGAACAACTTTTAACAATAGCTTTTTAATAAATTTCAGAACAATTTATTTCTTGACAGAAATTTATATCTGCAAAGTAGATATAGAGAAGCACGAAACAAAAGCTTTTCATTGTACAATAAACTAAACTGAACTAAAGTCATTTTTCTTGATTTCCCAAACTAAAATCATTGAGTTTAATAAAAAATAGACACAAAGTGCTGGAGTAACTCAACGGGTCAGGCAGCATCTCTGGAGAAAAGGGTGGGTGACGTCTCACATCCTTTTTCTCCAGAGATGCTGCATGGCCTGCAGAATTACTCCAGGACTTTGTCTATCATTGGTATAAACCAGCATCTGCAGTTTCTAGTTTTATGGGTTCCAATTTTACTTCGGAGTCACATGAGTGACTACGTGAAGAACCCGCTAGCCCGCATGCGCGTCATATATCGTCTAACGCATGGCACAGCAACCGGTTGGTAGGCGTGTTGCTCCTCCAGCGGTAAGTTTAAAAAGGCCCTCCAGGTAAGTTTCACTTATTCTGAGGTCGTTTTGTTCTGCAATTTCGTTTACAAAGCCGTTGGTTTTCCAGTCTCAATGGAAAAATTAAGGGTAAAGTCCAGACGGGCCGTGGCAAAACAGGCTGTGGAGGACCGTGGGAGTGCGGGCAGCCAGCGGCGGTCGAATTCTCCACCTGAGTCACTGACAATGCGGTCAGTGACCTCCGACTTGGTACCTTTAGAATCAACGGTGGTTCCCCAGAAAGGGGGTAAATCCAAACGCAAATAGGATAGGCCTGTGGACTCGGATGAGTCAGGCTGGGAAGACTCACGACCCTCGGCAGATAGCGCCCTAGGGCGGTTATCTCGAATGGAGCGTTTAATGGAGAAAATGCTCCAGCATGACATGCTCCAGCAGTCGGAGCAGGGTCAGCATGGGTCTCCTCGGAAGCCCACGGTAGCGCCTGGTACAGGGCTGCTCAGTGTCTCCCTCTCCGCGGAGGGGAGCATAAGGAGTCAGTACTGGGCTGACTCCGAATTCGGGGGAATGGCTGAAGAAGCTTCAAGTGTGTTTGGGGTGCACGAAGCTCTGAATCTACCTACCATGGTTTCCAGATTCGCAGTCCCTTCGCAAACAGGGGAGCCGTTGCAGGAACAGCTGGCTGCGAGTTTTAAATATCTTGCCTCCCACCAGCTGCAGGAGCAGGTGATGACTGAAACAGCTGCCAAATACATGGCACCTGCAAACTGCGCTTCGTTGAATGTTCCAGCCGTTAATAATTCAATTTGGGGATACATTGGAGGGGGCATCAGGGCCCAAGAAATTAAGATCCAAAAAATTCTCAAATTACTGGCTTCGGGCATAACGGCGTTTGCCAGATCTGTCGATGGAGGACCGTTGTCGGATGAGCAACAAGATGCGCTAGCACTGATGTGCAATGCTCATTTGAGATTAATTGTTTCAGGAAAAGTGCCATCCGACCTGCCCTAAACCCCAAATTTGCGGGATTGTGTAAAGCCAGCAACATCCAGCCGCCAAATTTGTTATTCGGGGAAAACCTACCGAAACAGGTCAAGGACCTTGATGAGGAGGCAAAAGCTGTCGGGCTGATGAAGCCGCCGTCAACCAGCAAGACCCCTCAATTTCGGCGGCAGCACCCCTATGCATCCACCAGCAGAAAAACGGTATCCTGAGGCTGGTGAAAGTTCGAAGGTCACATATCCTGGACAAAGGTCTTTTTTAGGCCAAGGCCCAGAACGGCCTTCGTGGAAGATGCGCCTTTCCCACATTCCAGCACCTCTACCCCCCAGGACTCGGGGGCGGAAGAAATAAACACAAACCGACTAGTAACCATGGAGGTAGGTGGGTCTGGTTCCTTCCGGAACATGGGGTGTGTAGATTATTTACACGTTGGTGGAAGATCACACTTGTTTTGGAATGCATGGAGTTCTATAACCTCTGACCCATTTATACTGCACAGTATACAGGGGTATAAAATTGAGTTCCTTCATAATTCGTTACCTCCCACCCAGCATGCACCGAACCGGACGTTTGTGCTTTCACAGCAGGAAGGTTTGTTTGTGCATGCAGAAATATTGAAGTTGCATTCAAAAGGGGTAGTTGAGAGGTCACGGCATGACCCTCACAAATTTGTTTCTAATATCTTTACAAAGAAAGATGGTGGATGCCGCATCATCCTTGATTTGTCTGAGCTTAACGCTTTTGTGCAGTATAAACATTTTAAAATGGAAACTTTTGTTACTGCCAAACATTTGATTTCCAAAGGATGCTTCATGGCATGCCTCGATCTCAAAGATGCATACTATTCAGTACCCATTCATAGGGATCACCGGAGGTATTTGAAGTTTAACTGGATGGGGCAACTGTGGCAGTTTAAGGCATTGCCTAATGGGTTAACATCAGCCCCCAGATTGTTTACCAAAATATTAAAACCGGCACTTGCGCTTCTTAGAGCTCAAAAATATATTGTCATGGCATACCTAGATGATATCTTAATCATTGGGAAAACTCTGGAATTAGCTAACTTAGCTGTTTCAGCCACTAAACTCTTGTTTTAGAAATTGGGGTTTCTCATCCATCCAGATAAATCTAAGTTGAAGCCATCCACGGCGATTGATTATTTAGGGTTTACTTTTAACTCTGTTCACATGTCTGTGACTCTGCCCTGGGGCAAGAGATTGGAATTAGTAGAGGCCTGTTAGAACCTTGTTGTCGTTGAGCAGCCATCTATTCGACAAGTAGCCTGGGTAATTGGCAAGTTAGTGGCCGCATTTCCAGCCACACAGTTTGGACCCTTGTATTATCAAAATTTACAACGTGCAAGGGTACAAGCACTCAAAAATCATGCTGGTCATTTTGACCAACCTATGCGGTTACCAGCCAATGCTATTTCTGAATTGCAATGGTGGATACTCAACATTCGGCATTGTTCCAATACCATTGTAGTCAGCAGCCCTTCGGTTATTTTGCAAACTTATGCTAGCGCCCAAGGTTGGGGTACTATTAATACCATCTCTAGTTGCGGTGGCAGATGGGATGTGCATGAATCATCATTGTTCAAGTCACATGGTATTAATTATTTAGAAATGTTGGGTGCATTTTACGGGCTAAGGGTTTACTGTACAGAAATGCATCATTTACACGTTCAACTTCACGTTTCAAATCTTCACGTAGTCACTTACGTGACTCCGAAGTAAAATAGTAAGATTAACCGAGAACTTACCAGTTTGAAGTTTGATCTTTATTTTATGAGGAGTTACGTGAGGGATTACGTGCCCTCCACTCCAAACCCTCTATTATAAAGGTCAGCTGGTATTCTAGTTTTCTCTAATCTTACTATGTTTAGTTCAACAACTGTTATCTGTGATTTCACACCGCTGCTTTGAAGATTGACGAGCATGCGGGCTGGTGGGTTCTTCACGTAATCCCTCAACGTAACTCCTCGTAAAATAAAGATCAAACTTCAAACTGGTAAGTTCTCGTTGAATCTTACTATTAAATTCTTCACTAATAATTCTGTTCAGTATGTCTCATCTCTAAACTTTCAGTGATGAGTTCCTCTACTTTAATGAGCCTTTGCCACACCACATTGTCATTCAATATAGCACAATACTAGTACATATCATAGTTATCATAACCTCTCCATATTCCATCCAAGAGAAAGTTGTTAGTTATTGCAAAACTGCCATTAATTCATTCCTTTCCATAAACAAATAGTTCTGGGTGGCCTATTGACCAAGTTGGTGGACAAAGACCTTACTGTTCAATCAGTTTCTCTGCATCCCATTAAGCTGTCACTTGAATCAGCTGATTGTACCATTAACTCTTAGGCTTAGTTGAGTTTAGTTTAGATATACAGCATAGAAACAGGCCCTTCAGCCCACCAAGTCCACGCTGACCATCAATCATCCATTCATGCTAGTTCTATGTTATCCCACTTGTGCATCCACTCCCTACACACAAGGGCCGATTTGCAGAGGGCATTTTAACCTACAAACTGTACATTTGTGGGATGTGGGAGGAAACCAGAGCACCTGGAAGAAACCCACGCGGTCACAGGGAGACCTTCACACAGACTGCCCCCGAGGTCAGGATTGAACCCGGGTCTCTGACACTGTGAGGCAGCAGCTCTACCAACTGTGCCACTGTGCTGAACAAGCCTAATGCAACCTATCCATTTCCATCCTCAGCTGCCGCCTGGTCTGCTGAGTTCCACCAGCACTGATTTTTGCTCAAGATTCCTTCAATTGCACTCTCTTATTTCTCCAAGTCTAATAAATTAGTACATTCTGTAAAATGCCAAATCAGTAGGTTTGTTTGAAATTGTCAATATTCCCGCACCAACCACTTGAAGCCAGGCACATCTTATTCAGTTTGTAAAAACAAATTTCAATGTTTAATTTCCAATTCAACACACTTGTTCAGTACAACAAAAATATAAGCATTCACTAATGAAGGACAATTTGCCCTTAGGTTCTCTTGTATGACTTGTGCAGATGTTCTTGAAGCATGGATTATCCCCTTTCCACTATTACCAGAGGTGCTCTGACTCTTTTTAAAAGCAAAGCCATTGAGGACATTGATTGAGTCATTCTGTTGAGATGATATAATATGTCCCCTTGGTAACCCAAACATTACTCCCACTATTTGCCATTTGTTGCACTTTCCACCATTCCCTGGTATCTTCAAAATGAATATCAACAGCCTAATCTTTGTTTGGAAAAGTGAATGTTTATACAAGAATAAGGTTGGATCTTATTAAAACATCAAGGGAGTATCAAGGACAAAAAAGTCCCAGAATAAGTGTTGCTCATTTAAGATTACTCACAAAGAGTTGTGAATCTTTGAAAATCTTTGTTCAGAAATTTGCTGAAGCTGAATCCTTGAATATGTTCAAATGCAGTAGAGATATATTTTTAATCAACGAAGGAGTCAAAGATAAGGGAAGAAGGTGGGAAAGTGGACAAGAAAAATGGAATCAACTACTTTTTTTCTATTGTGTAGGAAGGAACTGCAGATGCTGGTTTAAACCGAAGATAGACACAACAAGCTGGAGTAACTCAGTAGGACAGGCAGTATCTCTGGAGAGAAGGAATGGGTGACGTTTCGGGTCGAGACCTTTCTTTAGTCTGAAGCTTTTTATGTCTATCTTACTTTTTTCTATTGACAGAGCTGCTTAAGGGGCCAAATGGCCTACTGTTCATATTTATTAAGGTTTCCCACAAAGGAAGGTAATGTTTCCTCCAGCTGTTATCAGGCAACTGAACCATCTTACCAACAACTAGAGAGCAGTCCTGTACTACTATCTCTCATTGGAGACCTTCGGACTATCTCTGTCTTTGATCGGACTTTGTCTCGCACTAAATATTATTTACCTTATTCCCGTTATTGCGTATCTGTGCACTGTGGATGGCTCGATTGTAATCATGTATTGTCTTACCGCTGACTGGTTAGCACACAACAAATGCTTCTCACTGTACCTCAGCACACGTGACAATAAACTAAACGCAAACTAGAGTCAAACCCGTGGTTGCTGGAGGGCAAAAGTCCCAGCCTCTGGACAACACTACAGAAGTTCTTCAGGGCAGTGTCCTGGGCACAACCATTTTCAACAGCTTTGTCAAAGACCTTCTTTCCATCATGAGATCAGAAATGGGAAAGTTTGCTGATAATTGCACAATGTTCAATTCCATTTGCCACTCCTCCGCAAATGAAGTAGTCCATATTGCATGCAGCAAGATCTAGACCACATTCAGCTATGGGCTTATAAGTGGCAAGTAATATTTGCATCACAAAAGCGTCAACCATTGACCATCTCCAATACAGGTCTAACTACATGCTCTTGACATTCAATGGCATTATCATCGCTGACACCCCACCATCAATATCCTGGAGGTTTCAATTGACCAGAAACTAAACCTGATCAGCCGTTGCTGCAAGAGCAGATCAGAGGCTGGGTATCCTATGGTGAGTGATTGATCTCCTCGAACCCCTAGTCACCATCCACAAATTGCACTGCAGTTAGTCATCAAAAGTACTCTGACAACCCCATCCAAACCTTCAACTTCAATTACCAACAAGGACAAGGTCAGCAGGCACAATGGAACACCGCAATCTCCAGGTTCCTCTGCAAGTTATGCACCATTCTTGTCGGTACAGCGCAGACCTTCATTATTGCTGGATCTAAGTCCTGGTACTCCTTTCCAAAAGCACTGTGGGAGTAGCTTCACGAGAAGGTCTGCAGTGGTTTCAAGGCGGCTGCTTACACTGACTTCTCAAGGGCTAATAGGAATTGGCAATAAATGTTGCTGAAAGTGAATTTATAAAACTGCATCTCTATCAAATATAAGATTAATTGTCATTTTTTGTCTTTGCAGGAAGAATCTATAAAGTCACCTGCTAAAATTCGACAAAGTTCTACAATAGATCCTAATAAAGTGAGTTGCTACAGAGATTTTCAAGTAGGATATATACATATATAATATTTTTCTTTGCTTTTATGTAAGTCTTATTTCATGCTATTACATGCCATCACAGATTAGTTTAAACACAGAAGATCAATTGTTAATGGCAGTTATAGTCATGGAGTTATTCAGCGTGGAAACAGGCCTTCAGCCCAACTTGTCCCATCTACACTAGTCCCACCCGCCTGCATTTGGCCCACCTCCCTCTAAACCAATCCTTTCCATGTATCCAGGTACCTGTCTAAATGTTTCTTAAATGTTGCAATAGTTCCTGCTTCAGCTGCCTCCTTCGGCAGATCGTTCCATACACCTATCACCCTTTGCGTAAAAAGGTTACCCCTCAGGTTGCTATTACATCTTTCCTCCCTCACCTTAAACCGATGTTCTCTGATTCTCAATTCCCCTCCTCTGGGCAAGAGACTCTGTGCATCTACCCGATCTATTCCTCTCATGATTTTATACACCTCTATAAGATCACCTCTCATCCTACGCTCCAAGAAATAGAGTCCAAGCCTGCTCAACCTTTGCCTATAGCTCAGGCCCTCGAGTTCTGGCAACCTCCACATAAATCACCTCAGCACTCTTTCCAGCTTCACAACATATTTCCTATAACATGGCTCCCAAAACTGAACGCAATACTCTAAAAGCAGCCTTATATGACTGCAAACTGACCTCCCAACTTCTATACTCAATGCTCTGACTGATGAAGGCCAATGTGCCAAAGTCTATTTGACCACCCTATCTACCTGTGATGCTACTTTCCACGAACTATGTACCTGTACTCCGAGATCCCTCTGCTCTCCAACACTACCCAGAGCTCCATTGTTCATTGTGTAGTTCTGCCCATGTTAGTGCTTCCCAAAATGCAACCTCACATTTCTCTGTATTAAATTCCGACCATTCCTCAGCTCACCTGGCCAATCGATCAAGATCCAGGTGGAACCCTGCAGTTGATACTGCTTTGCTCAGCATACCATGAAGAATGGTCCTGACCCAAACGGCGCTTATCCATTTCTTCCTCAGATGCTGGCTGACCTGTAGAGCTACTCCAGCATTTTGTGTTTTGCTCAAGATTCCAACATCTGCAGTTATTTGTGTCTCCTTGATAAATTGTATCCTGGTTCTTTGGCCATATAATTTAAGGTGCTTATGCATAGAGCCCACTCACTTAGCCTCAATGTTAATTGGAATGAAAAGCATACTTGATCCCAATGGTAAAATTTTACTCATATATGCATGAAGAAGAAATTGCATGAATCAAAATGCAGAAACTAGCCTCATTAGAATGTGACAGCGTAATTTGGTATATTATCTGTCCTGTCCTTAATCAGCATATGTGCTCAGCTGTGATTCTCATAGATGGTCCTGTGGTCTTTCATGTCACAAGTAAGGCCTTCTTTGAGATGTAAACCACATTGCATCTGAGCTGGATTCCAACCTCTGATTGCACAATATCTTATACGCTGCCTGGAAGGTGGGAGAGGGGAGATGCGATAATGGAAAGATTCATGAAGGAAAGATCAGTGATTCCATAGGGGAAATAAAAAGCAAATGACTGAGGACGAGGTGCAATGATTTGGAAGCACAGACATTTAACTGGGAAGATGCGAATAGTCAATGGGAAGATGTGAATAGTCAATGTCTCCAACAAATTCATGCGACATGATTTCCCTCACACAAAGCTATGCTGACTATCAATACTCAGTTGCAAATGCAAATAAATCCTGTCTCTCAAAATCTGTAGGTTATCTAGGGGGGCTATGCTTAGTTTATCCTCTCTTTTTATTTAATGTACTTTAAAAAAAGCCCTGTCAGTTTTTACATGTCTTGCTAGTTTGCCCTCAAAATGTATTTTCTAAATTTGATTTTTTATTCCCCATTTGCTGAATTCTGTATTCATCCCGATCTTCAAGCCCTTCACTAATCTTTGCTTCTTATATTGTTTCTCCTTCATCTTAATATTCTCTTTAGCTTCATTGGTTAACTTAGGTTATTTCATTCCACCCCCACCCCCACCCCCACCTTAGAATTAAAATCTATTCTACTCACCATGTAGTTTAGTTGGAGCCATGAACCATCTGCCACTGCTTGTCTATCACCTTACCCACTAAACTATGTGCCCAGTCCACTTTAGATATATCCCTCGCAATGTTTTGTAATTTCTCCTTATTTAAGTTTAACACAGTTGGATGCTAAATTCTATAATGCTTCATCAGTAATGAGGTCATCCATCATATGATATTCCAGCTGCCACTCATTGAGCTTTATATCTCCTTGAAGCCTATTTACATCCTTCTTCATACTCACAATTCCACCTCATTTAATATTGCCAAGTAATATTCCCAACTAGGTTTTGCCTCCCACAGTGATATTATTGATATAGGCAGTCAATGAGGTCCAAGGCTGGGACCATCCCAAGGTGAAAAGCAGTCCATCTTGTTGGTTTGAAAGGTGGTCATTTTCCAAGATGATAGGAAAAGTAGGAGGCTCACCCACTGCCACCACTAAGTGGTAAATTGGTCCTTCAGTAGACTTCCCAGACTTTCAGGCTTGTCGCAGTGTACAGTTCTGGTTAAATATTAATTCTGTTTATCGTTATCAGGAAGACACTGCAAATGCTCGGCAACAACTGCAGGGATTAATGGAAGGTGAGTTTGCTTCCTTCAAAACACTGAATGTATGTGTGAGACTTGGGAATATGCAAGACCGAGCAAAACCACTGAAAAGTAAACCATCAAACCTGCCAACACTTTAATGATATTTGATATTTTCAAGCATGAGGTGTTTCATATCTTAGTATTAAATTTCTTAAGCGCACAACAGAAATAATGATTTTAATTTTCTGCTCATTAGATTAGATTTAGGATTATTATTGTCACATGTGCTGAGATACGAAACGAAAAGGTTTGTTTTGCATGCTCTCCAAATAGATCAGATAATACAATACATAAATAGAATCAAGTCAAACTCGTAAGATCAAGATCAAGCAATGGGAAAGATACAGACTGCCGAATAGAGTTCACAGCATTGCAGCGCATCAGGCCCATAGACAAAGTCCAATGTCCACAGTTGGATAGAGGTTAATGGGACAGCAGCCTAGCTTATGAAAGGTTAATTCAGAAGCCTCATAACAGAGATGAAGAAACTGTTCCTGAGTCTTCTGGTGTGCGTTTTCAAACTTCTGTACTTTCTGCCAGACAGACAATAGACAATAGACAATAAGTGCAGGAGTAGGCCATTCAGCCTTTCGAGCCATGTGATCATGGCTGATCATCCCCATTCAGTACCCCGTTCCTGCCTTCTCTACATATCCCCTGACTCCGCTATCTTTAAGACAGGGACATGAAGAAGAAGGGTGGAACGTCTTTGATTATGTGGCTGCTTTTCCAAGGTTCGGTGAAGTGTAGATGGGGTGAATGGTGGGAAGTCTGGTCTGTGTAATGGACTCAGCTACATCTAAAACAATTTCATGCAACAATACAATACCGTTTATTGTCATTGGTTTCTGCAGTCATACAACAAGAAAAAAAAACAAGACACACAATTAACACAAATATCCATCACAGTGAATCTCCTCCTCACTGTGATGGAAGGCAAAGTCATTGTCTCTCCCCTGTTTTCCATTCTTCTCCCGATGTTAAAGCCCCCTGCGGGCGATGGCAAGTCTCGCGGCCGTTAAGGCCTCGCCGGGCGATGTAAGGCCCCACTCCGGGTCATTTTCAACCCCGCAATTTGGGCGGGAGAAGTTGCTCCGAAAAGCGGTCTCCCACCAGGGACCCGCGAGCTCCCGATGTCACCATCCACCGGGCCTGCGGCTGGAGCCTCCGAAGCTCCGAAGTCGGGTCGCAGCTGCGCGCCACCACAGCTCTCCACACCGGCCAGCTCCATGATGGTGAGTCCGCAGGCTCCGCGACTGGAGCCCCCAGGTCGTTCCGGTTGGAGGCCGCTCCACAGTGCTAGGCTCCAAAGACAAGGGAGGCCCGACAGGTAAAAGGTTGGGTCCCCGTACAGGGAAGAGAATTAAAAGTTCCCGCCGCCCCCCACATATACACAGCTAAAAACAATATATAAAACTACAACCAAACTATACACTCAACAGGACAAAAATTAAAAAAAGGCAGACGGACTGCAGAGGCCACTGCCGTGAGGCACCGCCATCTCACCTTGGGCAGAGCTGCAGTTAAACCAAGCTGTGATGCAATCCGGAGGTATGCTTTCTATGGTGCATCCGTGGGCAGTTGTAAGAGTCATTGGGGACATGCCAATTTCCTCAGTCTCCTCAGGAAGTAGAGGTGTTTGCGTGCCTTCTTGGCTGTCACGCCAGTGTGGTTGGTCCACCACAGATTGTTGGTAATATTAATGACTTCTATTTTGAATATGTCGTAATTTAAAACTTTACGCTCCATTATCACTCGGGTGAATCTAGCTTTCAATCACTCCACTGGCCAAGATATCCTTCTTGAGATGAGGGCAAATATCCCATTATATTTTCAATTCAATTTTAGATCTCTCTTGTATCTTTTATCGGACAACACACTCAAGTCTGCTAAATCTCTTTTGTTTATTCACATTTGCCAATTAGAAAATACTCTGATCTATCTTTCTTGGGTTACAAAGGATGAAATTGCATGTTTTCCCACGGATTTGCCTGCACACCCTATCTATCAGTGACCTTCTCAGAAAATCTGCGAACACAAACACTATTTATTTTTCTGCCACCCGACTTGGCATTATCTGAACATTTAGATGTAGGATTTTTTATTATTCCATCCAAACCATTGGGCTGGATCTTCTGCTAATGGTTGAGCTGCCAAAGTCCACCAACTGCATGTACTGGAATCCCACTCTAAATGAGAGGGAACTCTCAGGATAAATGTTTTGCTGGGAAACTGGCCGCCATCTGATAGCAAGGCCCTGCATATCTAATTGGTTTCACCCCCAGGACAACCTTGACAGGCAGGGAGATCCAGACTTACAATTAATTTGTAAATCTCTGATGTTTGCAAGTGTTCAAGTATGCTATTTAAATGTATTAGACATTGAAAATGCTTAAAGCTTAAATCAAAGCACTAAGAAATAATTAAATCAACTCAATTCATGCAGATAAAAAGAGTACCCGGTAACTTGTTCTACCCATCTGTCAGTAGTCATTCTTTGCCATCGTAAACAGTAATTGTACTGATCATTGTGTGGACCAGTTTTCACTTAGCTTAGAGATACAGTGTGGAAATAGCCCCTTCGGCCACCTTTCATAACCATGTCAACCACCGATCACCGATACTTCTATGTCCTACACTAGGGGCAATTTACAGAAGCCAATTAACCTACAAACCTGCACGTCTTTGGGATGCGGGAGGAAAACGGAGCACCCAGAGAAACACACACGGTCACAGGGAGAACGTACAAACGCAATTCCTTGCATATTAGGTGGAGGCCATTCCAACGCTGGCTCTCAGAGCAATCCCATTAATTCCATCCCCCCCCCCCCCCCCCACCTATTTCCCTATCATCTATATCACTATAAAGTGCTTAATTTGCAGAAGAAGAAGCATGTTTCGGAATGTTGGTAGAACTGGGGAGATTCCATGCAGTCACAGGGGGAGCATGAATTTACTTATTTTCTTTTCTTTGATCCTCGGGTGTAAATTAACTTTACTTCAAAAGTGTTTAATCGTTCACAGAGTCATTCTAAGGTATTAGAAAAATGTGCATTTTTTAAAGCCCCTAATGGCACATTCTCTGTTTCAGAAACCACCTCCATCCACCACAACAACACTGAGCTGTCACGGACATCCAGCCAGATATTGAATTTTGATGCCGCCTCTGATGTCACATTCGCATTAACGTTCGATCAGAAGTTTTGTAAGGAAAAATGGATTGATCATGAAGATTTCTGCAAGTGTTTCCAGTAAGGCAGCCTTTCCACCATTATTAATTCTGTTACAGAAATCACAACGTAATGACTGGTTCTTGTACCCAAGTTCATGTGAGTAACGCAGATCACTAGAAAACCACGGCGCCCACATCCAAATGATCATTAAGCACATTAAGTTTGCCCATGTATGTATGTACGAGTGCCGTGCACATCCATTGAATGAGTTCCTCCAAAAGCAGACAAGCTTAACATCCTGCTGCATACATCGCTGCTTGTTCCCACCATTAATTTGCCTGTGTTTAAATATGAATCATGGACTTTTAGGGTTGCCAATTCTGGAAGATGTGATGCAATCTCCATACTGGTGGCAACTTGCAGTTATCCATGGTTAATTGGAAGGTATGTCATTCACATGATAAGAACTTTGGAGGAGGACCACCCTGTTCTTCATCTCTTCACAGTTCACCTTGGTGTGGCTCCGACCCTAGCTCCAGTTTTAATTGCCACTAGTAGTTTTTTCCAAACTATTCCTAATTGGAAGTTCAATGAACAGTCAATCCTAGACAATTCACTTCTTCACTTGAATCTGTTAATCACACTCTTAAACTCCAGCATACACACCTAGCCTGGACAATCTTTCCTCATTATGTAACCTGTGTATTCCAGGTATTAGTTGAGTAAACTTTCTCTGAAGACACAAGGAACTGCAGGTGCTGGATTACCAAAAAAAAGCACAAAGTGCTGGAATAGCTCAGCGGGTCAGGTATCATCTCCAGAGAACATGGATGGGCAACATTTCAAGTCGGGACCCTTCTTCAGACTTAACTTTCTCTGATCTGCTTCCAATGAATAAAGATCATCACCAATATAAAGAGACCAATACAATACAGAACTTGAGATTTAGTCTAATTCCCTAAATAATGGAAGCATAACCACTCGACTTTTGTAATCAACCCTCAGCAGTAAATGATAAAATTCTGTTATCATTCCTGATTTGTAAACCTTACATGTTAATCTTTAATGACACTTAAACCCTCCTGCATCTCAGAACACCACAATTTCTCATTATTTGGATAATTAGCTTCATTATTTTACATTTACAATTAATAATTTCCCAAATTACGTCCATTTGCCAGATTTTTGTTTACTCACTAACCTGCCATATCCTTTTGTATCCTCATTAAGCTTTCTTCACAACTTGCCTTCCTATCTATCTTCACCCAGAGAGTTGTGAATCTGGAATTCTCTGCCACAGAAGACAGTGGAGGCCAATTCACTTGATGTCTTCAACAGAGAGTTAGATATAGCTCTTATGGCTAATGGAATCAAGAGATATGGGGAGAAAGCAGGAATGGGATACTGATTTTGGATGATCAGCCATGATTAAAATGAATGGCGTTGCTGGCTCGAAGGCCCGAATGGCTTACTCCTGCACCCATTTTCTTTGTTTCTATGTTTCATGACATCAACAAATTTAGCGACCTTGATGCTTTCATGCAAGTCATTTGTAAAAAAAAGGTTTTGGCTCACCATTCCTCCCTGAGTTACACCGCACATTACATCATGTCAACTGGATAAAGACTCATTTATGATCACTCCTTTTCCTATTACCCAACCAATATTCTTTCCATGCCAAAATATCACATTGTGGCAGACTGAGCCATTTTGGTATTGAACCATCGTTGGTCGGGCTCGAACTCTTGCATGGACCGGATGTGATCTGGGCCAACCAATCATGCGGTCAGGGTGGCGGGCCGTTAGGCGGTTGTAGATAAGTGTCACTCATGTTATGAGTCATGCTTTGGTAGTTACGCCCACTTGCTTTTACAGTTGTCCTCCCAGCCTGTTCCCTTTAGAATTAGAAAGACGTGCAAGCATGAAGTTATATATGCTATGTCGTTAATAAAGTCTTTGGACCTTTATCATAGCTTCAGTTATTACAACAGCCAAAACATAACATGGTGTCAGAGTGTACGGACTCACTCCTTGTTTAATTCTATTGCTTTTATTTTAGTTTATTGTTTTTCAACTATTTTGCAATGGCTTCTGCTCTCAGAAAACCAGAGATTTTGGTGTTTGATGAAGATCTTGCAGAACAATGGCGTGTATTTGAAGAGGATTTTTCAATCTACATTGATGCAGCACACCCTACTGCTGATACTGCTGTTCGTGCGTCAATCCTTCTTAATTTGGCAGGCACAGAAGCTGCTCGTCGTGCCAGAAGATTTCACTATGAACTGGCTAGATTGACGCGAATGGTGTCCAGATTCCTGCAGAATCTATCCATGACCCTGAATGCCTCCTGCGTAAATTCGGACAATTATGTGAGTTACGGACTAACTTGAGCATTGAACGGCATCTGCTTTTTTCACGGTGCCAGAGACAGGGAGAACCTGTCGAGTTATACGTTAGTGCACTGAAACATATCGCAAGTTGATGCGATTTTAGAGATATATGCGATGAAGGTCGATTCTGGAGCTTGTTGCAATGTTATCTGCTTGGCTGTTTTCCTGAAGCTAAGAAACACAGAAACGGCATGTCCAACAGCTGCATCTCTTGTCTCGTTTGAAATCTGTTACTACGTGAACGACAACACTAAATAAAATGGTTTCTTTTGTTGCAGAATCGACATAGTTTCCCATACACAGGGCAACGGTCACGAACAGCAGCATGTGAACCACCACAGTTAAAGCAATTATCGATTAGTATAACTAACATATAACTCGACAGGTTCTCCCATTTGATTGGCATGGCAAGCAGTACCTGGTACTCGTTGATTCGTATTCAGGATAGTTTAACATTGATTTCTTAGCAGCCCCACTTCCAGCGGAGTGATTTCGAAGTTATCTCGCCACTTTTCAGTCCAAGGATCTCCGGGCAGATTGCTAACTGACAATGGCAGTCAATTCACCAGCCAACACTTCAAGGAGTTTGCTAGACATTGGAATTTTTGCCACATCACCAGCAGCCCTGAATATCCACAGTCTAATGGGCTGGCTGAACGAGCTGTCAAAAGTGCTAAACAGCTCATGGAACGTTCATACAGAGCTAAATCCGATGTATTCTTGGATCTGCTCAACTTATGCAACATCTCCTGTGACCCCATCTTGGGCTCACCCGCTCAACGTTTATTGTCAAGGCAGACCCGTGCCACAGTGCATTGATCCCACAAGTGACTACCTGAGGAGATTCACTCCAGGTTACAACAGAAGCGTGACATTCATAAACAATGGTTTACAAAACAAGTAGGCCACTGCCACCACTGACCAAGGGGCAGGTGGTCCGTTTACAGACTGACAAAGGCCATGACCATATTGGAGTGATTTCTGGAATTGCCTCAAGAGCCATGCTCGTATATTGTCAGTGCTGATGGCGGCACCTACAGGTGTAACAGACAACAAATCCTGCCTGTGAACGAACCAGTTCCTCCTCCATATTATCCAGACCGTACAAGTACACTTCGGTCTGCGTCTAGCGGCACTCCTTTGCCTCTACCAGCACAACAATCCATGTCTGCAACAGTTCCTCTGCCTGTACCGTCTTCGCCTGTGCCACAGTCTCCTGCTTCGTCTCCAGGAATGCTGGTCCAGTCTCCCTCGCCGGTGAAACCACCTGCCCTCTCTCCCGGGGTAAAGAACGGAGATGGTCTCTATCGTACATGTGCTGGTTGTGTTTGTAGACCGGTTGTGAAGTACTATGTTTGACTTTCCTCCAGTTTATTATCAATTGCTATGCGTGCCTTACTTAGTTAATGGTTTTGTCATGTTATTGATTCTTTAAGGGGGAGGATGTAGATCAGTGTCACTCGTTATGAGTCATGCTTTGGTAGTTACGCCCACCTGCCTGTTCCCTTTAGAATTAGAAAGACGTGCTAGTATGAAGTTATATATGCTATGTCGTTAATAAAGTCTTTGGACCTTTATCATGGTGTAAGGCTTCAGCTATTACAACAGCCGAAACACAACAGCGGTTGGAATTCAAAGGATTGGCGGTTGGAATTCAAAGGTTTGGCAGTTTTAGTTTAACTCGGGTGTGCTCACGAGAGACAGCACAGTAGTAGTTGAATATTAACTTAATGCGCGCATGAGCGACGGGGCTGTATCGGTTGATTATTAAATGGAGTGTTTACTCAATGCGTGGACTTCTACAGTGGTGACTCCCGACAATCCAATACGGCATATTTTGGATTTTATCATGTTTGTAGCCAACAACACAAACCAGCAGAACACAGTTTCGATCAAACTGCCCACTTACTCGACTTCACAGCCCCACCTGTGGTTTGAACAGGCTGAAGCCCAGTTCCACATTCGCCAAATCACTGCCGATGCCACCAAATACTACTACGTGGTCAGTGCACTGGACCAGGACACCGCCGGGCGCCTAATTGATTACCTTCGCCAGCCGATGGCAGGTACGAGGGCCTCAAAACGCTCCTCTTGCGCACTTTCGGTCTCAGCCGGCGCGACCGGGCAGCCAGACTCCTGTACATGGATGGCCTAGGCGACCGCAAGCCGACCATGCTTATGAATGAAATGCTCGCCTTGATGGACGGCCTCCTGTTCGAAGCGATCTTCCTTGAGCAGATGCCTGATGACATTCGACTGCTCTTCGTGGACGATGATTTCACCGACCCCCGACGACTGGTTGCCCGTGCGGACGTGCTGTGGCAGGCCAAACAGCAGGGCGGCGCCACCATCAGTCGGGTGTCAGCGGTGCCTCGGCGGGTCAAGCAGCCGGTCCCAGCCGCCACCGAAGGCACGAGCGACGCGAGCAAAGTTACGTGGTGCTACTACCACCAAAGGTGGGGTTCCGAGGCCCGCCGATGCCGACCACCCTGCACGTATCGGGGAAATGCCTCGGCTGGCCACCAATAGCGGCGGCTGCGGCCGGCCAGAAGCATCGCCTCCTCTACACCTGGGACCATCGTTTGGGGCGGCGTTTTCTCGTGGACACGGGAGCAGAGGTCAGTGTTTTGCCCCCATCGGGGGCTGACACTCTTTCTGGAAAGAGGGGACCTCCTCTGGCCGCCGCCAACGGCAGCAACATCAACACATACGGAGTCCGCACGATCCCGCTCACTTTCAACTCCTGTCACTTCAAGTGGCCCTTTACTATCGCCGACGTCGCCAAACCGCTGCTGGACACCGATTTCCTCCAGACGCACTCCCTGCTGGTCGACGTGAAGGGATTTTTCTGAGACTTCGAGTCGATCGCCTTGCGCCACGCCGAATTGACTGCGCCAGATCTCGGCTCGGTGACCTTCTCCGACAACGAGTACATCGGATCTTGGCCGATTTCCCCGACATCATAACCCCCCAGTTCACAATAGCCAGCCCCAAGCATGGGGTGAAGCACCATATCCCCACTACCAGACCACCACTCCATGCACGCGCACGCAGGCTGCCCCCCGACAAGCTGCAACTGGCCAAAGATGAGTTTCGCAGGATGGAGGAAATGGGCATAACTCAGACAGCCCGTGGGCATCTACACTTCACATGGTCCCCAAAGTGTGTGGGGTACGGAGATCCTGTGGGGACTACCACCGTCTCAACGATGTCACAACGGCCGACCGGTACCCTGTCCCTCACATCCCGGACTTCACGGCCAATCTAGATGGTGCCAACGTTTTTTCCAAAATCGACTTGTTACGTGGCTACCATCAGATTCCAGTCCACCCGGACAACATCCCCAATGGCTCTCATCACCCCGCTCGGGCACTTTGAATTCCTACGGATGCCTTTCAGCCTCAAGAACGCCACCGGGCTTTCCAATGACTCATGGACACGGTGGGCTGCGGGCTGGACTTTGTTTTCATTTACCTCAACGACATTCTTGTCGCCAGCCGCTCTCGCCAGGAACACGTCGCACACCTCCGGCAGCTCTGCTAGTGGCTCAACGTGCATGGCCTGGCCATCAACCTTGCCAGATGTCAGTTTGGCCTCCCTTCCATCAGTTTCCTCAGCCACCACATCAATCAGCACGGTGCGGTCACGCTCCCGACCAAGGTCGAGGTCATTCGCCAGTTTCCCAAACTCTCTACAGTCAAGGGACTAAAATAGTTTGTTGACATGGTAAACGTCTATCACCGTTTGGCACTGGCAAAGGCGACGCTGCTGGTACATCCATGGGCCAACGCGCCAACTGCTCTCATGAGTGATGTATCTGGCACAACCGTGGGCGGAGTGCTAGAACTGATTGATGGAAGCTGGCAGCCCCTCGCCTTTTTCAGTCGTCACCTGAGACCCCCCCCCCCCCCCCAGCAGACATACAGCACTTTCAACTGGGTGCTCCTCGCGCTCTATCAGGCCATTCGGCATTTCCGCTACTTCCTCGAGGACAGGGGTTTCACAGCTTTCACCAACTCACGTTTGCCTTTGCCAAGGTGTCTGATCCCTGGTCATCCTGGGAGCAGCGTCACTTGGCCTATATCTTCGATTTCACAACTTGCGTCCACATCACAGGCAAAAACAACCGGGTGCAGATGTGTGGTCCCGCACCGCCATAAATGCCGTCCACGCTTTGGCCCCAGGTGTCGACTACAAGGCCTTGGCGGCCGCCCAGCGAGAGGATGAGATGTTCGCCTACCGCACCTCCATCTCAGGCCTGTTGTTGGAGGATGTGCGATTTGGGCGCACTGACACCACGCTCCTTTGCGACGTGTCTACCGGGCAGCCAAGACCCATCATCCTTGCAGCCTGGCACTGCCGGATTTTCGACATGGTTCATGGTTTGGCTCACCCTTCCATCCGGGCAACAACGGCACTGGTGACACCCAAGTTCATGTGGCACAGGTTGCGCAAATCGGTCGGCAATTAGGCCAGGGCATCCATCCCCTGTCAAACCTCAAAGATTCAGAGACACATCAAGGTGCCGCTGCAGAATTTCGCCCTGCCACACCGGCCTTTCAACCACATCCACGTTGACATCGTTGGACCGCTGCACCTATCCAGAGGTATCACTCACCTTTTCACCATCATGGACAGATTCACGAGATGGCCAGAAGCCGTCCCGCTCTCGGATACCTCCACTGCGACGTGTGCTCGTGCTCTCACTGCCCACTGGATCACCCGCTTTGGTGTACCAGTGGACATCTCCTACAGAGGTGCGCAGTTCACCTCCGAGTTGTGGTCAGCAATGGTCGGCTGCTTGGCGTTCAGCTGAGCCACACCACGGCCTACCACCCACAAGCAAATGACCTAGTGGAGCATTTTCACCGGCATCTGAAGGCATCCCCAAAGGCACGGCTCACAGGCCCAGACTGGATGGACGAGTTGTCGTGGGTCCTGCTGGGCATATGCACTGCCCCGATAGAGGACCTGGCAATTTCCTCGGCCAAGCTGGTGTACGGCGCTCTGCTTACGGTCTCAGGGGACTTCATCCCGGCGGCACGTGGACATCAGAATCTGCTCGCAACCATGCAGACTCGTCTCCGGGAGAAGGTGGGCATGCTCTCTCCAGTACCGACGTCCCGCCACCACGTAAGTCCCACCCGCCCTCCAGGACTGCCAGTACGTCTTCCTTCGCCGCCTGTCACTGCAAAGGCCTTACGAGGGACCTTTCCAGGTACTGCAACACGGCACCACGACTTTTGTCATCAACATGGGCGGCAGGCACGAGACTGTCTCCGTGGACCGTCTTAAGCCGGCACACTTGGACATTGACAAACCAGTGCAGGCGGCACAGCCCCGCCATAGAGGGCATTCACCGTCACAACCGCACCCGCCCTCAACTCTGCCAGCTGCGACCCCGAACACAGGAGACGCCGCGTACACAAGATCAGGCCGCCTCACTCATGAGCCTAACTGCCTCCATTACTCCGGTTCTGGAGGGGGGGGGGAGTCATGTGGCGGGCTGAGCCATTTTGGTATCTAACCGTCGTTAGTTGGGCTCGAACTCTCACATGGACCGGACGTGATCTGGGCTGACCTATCACGCGGTCAGGGGTCGGGCCATGCGGCTGTTGGAATTCAAGGGTTTGGCGGTTGGAGTGGAACTCGGGTGTGCTCACGAGCGATGGCATAGTAGTAGTTAAATATTAACTTGATGCGAGCGTGAGTGACGGGGCTGTATCGGTTAATTATTAAACGGGGTGTTTACACAATCCTTTACCGTGAGGTTTAATTTTTCTGAGTGACCTTTGATGCAACACTTTATCAAATGCTTTTCAGAATCACAAGAATATTCATCTTTATCCACACCACTTGTATGACCGCTAACATAAATCTATTATATAAATATGATATAAATTTGCTGGAACTGTTTTATGAAGTCTATTTGGAACTATTAATAATTATCTTCGATTTTGCAGTGACGCCAAGTATAAGAAGCAAATAATCACTCTGTAGAAAACATGTTAATCCAAAATAATACTAATTTAGTATAAGCACTTTAACACTAATTACTACTTGAAAGTCTAGATGATGTGATTTACACTTTGAAAAAAATTACATTGTTATTAGTTGATGTCATGTTCTATTATCATAAATAAATAAGTCTGCCTTAAAGATTAACTGTAATGGGCCAAATTGAGCTGACCGATAGCCACCCATTTGGTGTAATCTGGACTCAGCATTGAACACTATTAAACCATAAGACATAGAACCAGAATTAGGCCTTCGGCCCATCGCATTTGCTCTGCATACTCTCTTCAAACAACCGCAATCATTTATGTCAGGAGATTAGTCCACTTTTGAGGGTAAAGGAATTTTTTTTTTAAATTTTTGATTAAACAAATTAATGACTTTATATTTTAATGTACATTTTTAAAACATTTGAATCCTAATTTTAAATTATATAACTCAATTTGAATAGTTTTGAAAACGGGTTAAAAGTCTTTAGGCTGTCAAACAACCTTCCCCCCATCGATGAACTGTACACTGGAAGGGCCAGGAAGCGAGTGGGTAAGATCATCTCTGACCCCTCTCACCCTGGCCACAAACTCTTTGAAGCACTTCCCTCTGGATGGCGACTCCGGACTGTCAAAGCCGCCACAGCCAGACATAAAAACAGATTTTTTTCAACGAGCAGCAGCTTTACACAACAGCCAAAGGTTCTGTAGGTACCTTTTGCTCTGGTATTTTATTTAATTCTTCACATGTTTAAATTATAATGTTTTATTTTTAATTGTCTACTGTATATCGTGTTGTTACTTGCGAGCAAAGCACCAAAGCAAATTCCTCGTATGTATACTTACTTGGCATAAAATGTATTCAATTCAATTCAATTCAAGTGTGAATTTGTGAAAATCAAGAGAAGAATCTTGTGATATGACAAGTATATTGGCTACATTGCCTGAGATCTACCCGATCCTGGAGCTTGCTTGCTCCACCTAGTGGGAAGCTTCTGAAGTGTTCAAAAGTGCCTCCAGATATGGAAAACACAAATCTGCTGGATAAACAATGGAGATGGCAAGTCTGAGTGATGTGGCATATCTGACAAGATACGACCTATTCATTGTGATGTGATACAAATTTGTGAAAATCAGAGAAGAAACTTGTGATGTGACAAATAACAATAATTATCCTGGAAGTTTTCTGTGCAATGTTACAGAATACTTATGTATTGTATTCCACAAGTTGCAGATATTTCACATTTGCTTATGATACAAACTAAAATAAACATTCTATAAACTATGGTGTAAGAAGGACTTGAATTCAAAATCACAAGAAAATTACTTTCTGAACAATTTAATGATAGAAACAAAATTATGATCTCCCAAATGGTAATAACACAAACCTAGATTTTACATTTAAATTACTAAGTAGCTTTTGAGTATGATGTAACATCTGATCTTTTTGCATTTTAATTTAATTTCAGCTCACTGATAATTTTCCATAACTCAAGTAAATACACTTACACGGTTGACAAGTCAACGTTCAAGGTAACAATAGTGCATTGGTTCTTAATGTTTTTAGTTGCATTTTTAATTTTGTTTGGAACTTTCTTCAAAAATACATTTACCCTGCTACCATACCACTCTCCATAAGTTTAGTTTATTATTGTCATGTGTACCGAGTGGAAAGCTTTGTTTTGCATGCTTTGCAAACAGATCAAATATACCATGCATAAATAGAATCAAGACAATCACAATTACAATAGATAAAGCAAAGGCAAAGGGGAAGATTCAGGATACAGAATATAGTTCTCATCATTGAAGTACATCAGTTCCATCGACAAAGTCAAATGTCCACAGATGTAGTTTTGACAGTACCCTGGCTAATGGAAGGACCAATTAGCACCCTGATAACGGATGGGAAAATGTTGGGTGGTGCACATTTTCAAGCTTCTGTACCTTCTGCCAGATTAGAGCAGAATTAGGCCATTCAGCCCATAATTTTCCTCAGGAGGTACAGGCCTTCTTGGTTGTCGCATGAATGAGTTTGGTCCACAACAGATCGTTGGCAATATTAACGCCAAGAAACATGAAGCTCTCAACCTTTTCCACTTTGGCACCATCAGATGCAGATTGGAGCATGTACTCCACTATGCTTCCTGAAGTCGATAACTAGCTCCTTTTGTCTTGCTGACATTGAGGGAGAGGTTAGGGGGGCGCTGCTCTGGCAGCGGCCATGTCAGCAGTGCGTCAGTTTTTTCAACTTTATTTTTTATTTTTAGTATGTTTTAAAGTGTGTATTTAATGTTTCTTTGTATGTCTTGTGTGGGGGGTGGTGTGGGGGGGTAAGGGGGAAACCGCTTCGGTCGCCTCCTCCATGGAGAGGCGACTTTTTCCAGGTCGCCTCCCCCGTGGCCTAACATCAAGGATCGGCGCGGCCTTTCCCGGAGACGCGCCCGGGGCTTCAGCGGCGGGCGCAGCGTGGACTCTCGGCGTGGAGCGGGTGAGCCCTCGCTGGGGCTCGCTGGAGGGGAACGCTCCGTTTCGCTGGCCCGGGGCAGCCGGCAGCCTGAAGTCGCAGCCTGAAGTCGCGGTCTGCAGAGCTGGTGCGGCGTCTACAGCCCGGGATCCCTCGTGGGGGACCCGGGGGAAGAAGAAGAAGCCATCATTGCCGGCCCGCGGCCAACTTCTACCGCGGGGCCGGCATGGACTTACCAACACCCCTGCAGGGGAGCTTCGACCGCCGGCCCTGCAGTCTACGGTGCTTCTGGCTGCGGCGGAGACTTTAAATCTCGACAGCCGGCCTGCGGCCTACAACAACTTAAAGCCGCGATCTCCGGTGAGGAAGAGCCGATCCTGGACTGACTCTGGACTCTGGTCCTGTTCACGGAGGGGAAATGGAGGAGGACTGGCCAAATTTTTGTGCCTTCCACCACAGTGATGAATGCTGTGGTGGATGTTTGTGTTACTTTTTGTGTGTTCTTTTTTTATTGTATCGCTGCTGACAACCCAATCCATTGCCGGGTCGCTGCTCATGCGGTCGACCGGTCGGTGCAGATTAAATGTATTGTTTGTTTAAATTGCCCCTCGGGGACAAATAAAATGCTTGGTAATTGACACCACGTTACTAAGTTCTCTTTCTCCTTATCCAACAATCACTCATGTGATTGGTTTGCAAATACTGGATGTGAAGTGCTTAGGACTTATTATTATGTTAAAAGCGCTGTTTAAATCCTAAGTATTTTTGCTGTTATTGATGCACTGTGGATTACTCCAATGTATAATGAGCTGCAAAACCTAAAGTATCAGACACGCTTCGTTAGCTATGTATTGAAGCTAAATTAATATATTTTAAAGATTCTATTGATTCTTCAACCTGGGTATCTTGTTAAAATGGTCTTAACGATGGTGGTTTAGTTCACAGATGACCGAGGACCATTCTATCTACTAGTTGATGATGTCAAGCCCATAGAAATTTTGGTTACCTTCTCGGCCTTGGTACGCTGGGGGGATCTCAGTTGTGAGAGAAGCCTCAGCAAGGAAAGCAATGAAAAAGGTCAGTGTCTAGAACAATTTATTTTCAATGTTGCATTCAGTCATATAAATTTGGGAACAGAAAAAAATGGTTCAACTTATTGAGCTTGTAGGACTTCCGGTGGCGCTATGGAGTAGGAGAGACTCGCGCCGACTAGCTCCGGGAAAAAAAATGCTGAAAATGGGGGAAAAAAACGGGATCTACCTGCAGAAAACGGCACCGACTGTTTACATCAAGTTCGTGACGTCATCAGGCGAGCGACACCGGCAGTATTTCTACACAACATACTCCCCCTCCCAAGACGAGAAAAACTGGCAAGGCTAGAGAGGTAGGCCCAACTGAAGCCTCGGCCTCAGTTTTAACAGCATCCCAAGAAGATATCTCAAAGAAGAAAAAGACAGAAGTGGAAGAATTAAGAAATTTCCTTGCACAGGAAATCTCTGATATAATGAAAGAATTAAAAAATCTTAAACAGAACTTCAAGGACAAGCTGAAATCTTTTAAGGATGAAATTAAAGAACAAATTAAAGAAGAGGTTACAGCTTCTGTACATGGAAGTTCTGGAAGACTGGAAGTTAAACATGGAATAAAATTTGAATCAAAGTATTGAAGAAGTAAATGATAAACTGAATTCGATGGAATCTAGATTTGATTCTAAGTTGGAGCCTATCCTCCAGACACTAAATCAACACCACGAGGTTGTAAAGGAATTAGAGGAAATTGCTGAGACAAGCGCCGAAACTACAAAAAAACATATTACCGAGAACAAACGCCTATCAAAGTTATTGCATCAAATAACCGAAAAATGTGTTGACTTGGAGGGACGACAGAGACGGCAGAATTTAAGAATCGTGGGCGTCCAGGAAGGCAGAGAGGGGAATCGTGACCCCCGTGAATTTGCTGCAGATCTACTGAAAAAAGTCTGGAATTTGGATCAAGCACCATTACTTGCCCGAGCGCACAGAGTATCGAGACGTCGCCCAAGGGAGGGCGCCCCCCCAAGACAACTGATAGTGAAGGTGCAATATGACCATGTTTTGGATGATATGATGAAGAAAATTGTTCAAAGCAGAAACCTCGTATTTAAAGGAGATAAGATCAGTATATTTAGAGATTATCCTGTGGAAGTCGCCAAGAAGAGAGCGCTGTTTACAGAAACAAGAAGAATACTTAAGAATATAAAACATTTGAGATATGGACTGTTATACCCCGCAGCATTAAGAGTAACCTACGAGCACAAGGGACATTTCTTCATCAAGCACACAGAAGCATTTGAATTCGCCCAGAGCATCGAGAAAAGACCGATGATTGAATAATATTCAACACCCAACACTCACCTGAAGACATCGGATATTGTTACCCTGCAGAGAAGAAATGGAACTTTAAACTATTATACTTAAGAACTGCCCAAAATCACCGATAAGAATTGGGCAATTATCTTGCTACTGATATATAATATTTACATTTTAGTACTAATTTCTAACAACTATTACTAATCATGAATACTAATTAATACTAATTATTGTTAACTGGATCAACTCAGAATTAACTAAAAGTATGAAATATAAGTAAAGTGTAATTCAGGTAATTTATTAATAAAAATTTAGGAAGTTTTCTCTCTGATACTTTTGACTTTGATTACTCTTTGACATTTTGTTTTATTTTTTTTGCTATACAAGACTAACATTTCAATTGGAGACTAATAATTATTTCAATAATGGAATATAACTATTGTTTCCCTCCCCCCCATAAATTGTTTTCATTGAAATTGAAACTTTTCTTTTAAGGAAAGTACAGAGCTAGTAATATTTTTTTTTACCGAAAGCTACGGAAGTCCTCAGATGCTTAGCCACATTAGGGTGGCTATCACTAACTGCACTAACCATAGTTGTAGTTTTCTTCTTTTTCTACTCTTTACACGTTACTAACGCAACATTCTTTTACCTTTTCTATCTTATATTATATTATATTTTGTATTTGGAATGGAATTATATATTTTATTTAGGGAGATATGTCCGGATGGAAAACCGACGACACTTAAAATGCATCTACCTGATGTTCGGGTATAAGGTAGGGTTTAGTGTGCTGAGCCATCTGCTCTAACATAGACCACTCTAATCACAAGATGCATGACGTTAATAGGAAAATTGGGGGTGAAGGAATTAAATTCTGTAGCTGGAATGTTAAGGGAATTAATGACCCAATCAAGAGAGGTAAAATATTAGCTCATTTAAAATCACTTAAAGCAGATATAATATTTCTCCAGGAAACACATCTTAAAAAGGAAGCACAACATAGATTGAAAGCAAAATGGATTGCTAAAGCGTATCACTCTTCATTTTCATATAAATCTAGAGGGGTTGCAATATAAATTCGTAAAGGTATACCCTTTAAACATATATCAACGATAGAAGATATCGAAGGCAGATATATTCTATTAGTAGGGGAGTTATACTCAAAAAAAGTGACTCTCCTTAATGTGTATGGACCAAATTTTGATAGCCCCCTGTTTTTTAAGCGAATACTCAACATTATCCCAGAATGCACACAACATAACTTAATTATCGGTGGAGACTTAAATTGTACACTGGATGCTTATTTGGATAGATCATCAACTCAAAGAAAATTAAAATCTCAGTCAAGTGAATTTCTAAACTCATATATTAATACTACCAACATTAAGGATGTTTGGAGAATTGAAAACCCATCCGGTCGAGAATATTCATTTTACTCACCAGTGCATAAAACTTACTCAAGGATAGATTATTTCTTAGTAGACTCTAAACTTATCCCATTTACCTATAATTTGCAATATCATAATATTATAATCTCGGACCATGCACCACTAACATTTATGATTAATCTAAACGGAATGGCCGAGACACAGTCACAATGGAGACTTAACCCCCATATCTTAAAAGAAAAGCTATGTAATGAATACCTCGTAAAACAGATTAATATGTTTTTTGAGGCTAATGATAGCCCTGGAATCTCTGCCTCCCTTCTTTGGGAAACATTTAAAGCATTTGTGCGAGGAGCATTAATCTCTTCCCAATCATTTCTTAACAAAGAGAATAGGGCCAAACAACAGACATTGGAAATGGAAAGAAAGCAATTAGACATAGAAAATGCAACAGCACCATAAAATTGCAGTACTGAAATATAAGTTAAACAAGATATACTCAGACCAAGTTATAAAACTTTATCAACATACAAAACAATTAAATTTTGAATTTGGTGATAAACCACACAAACTAAAGCACGTCAACTTTGTAAACTGGACGGGGAAAAAACAATTTACAAAATTAGATCAGACAAGGGAGAAACATTAACACTGCCTAAAGATATTAAGGATAGATTTTTACAATACTATCAAAAACTGTACTCATCTAAAACGACAGAACAATCAGCAGCAATGGAAACATTTCTACAGAAATGTAATCTTACGGGTTTAGATCAGAAAGAGAGAGAATCACTAGATGCTGAAATTACGGTAAAAAACATCGAAGAGTCAATTAGATCTTTAAAAAACGGAAAGGCCGCAGGTCCTGATGGTCTAAGCTCTGAATTTTATTAAAAAAATTATGATCTGATTTCTCCATGCCTACAGACACTGTACAAATACACTTACACTCAACAGAAACTCCCAGAAACTCTAAATGAATCTACAATCATACTTATACCCAAAATGGATAAGGATCTTGAAGACCCAGGTTCATATAGAGCAATAGCTCTCTTAAATACTGATCAGAAAATATTAACCAAAATCCTAACTCATTGATTGAGCTTAGTGATTAACAAATTAATACACCCCGACCAAACAGGTTTTATTCCAAAACGTTACTCATTTTATAATCTGAGAAAACTATTCAATATTATATACTCAAATAGAATCCCTAATGCAGATCTAGCAATTATTTCGTTAGATGCTGAAAAAGCATTTGACCAGGTAGAATGGTCATATTTATTTTCGGTGATGGAAACATTTCAACTGGGAGAGAAGTACTGTACATGGGTTAAATTGTTATACTCTAACCCAACAGCTGGAATATTAATAAACCAAATGTTATCAGCTAAATTTAATCCTTCTAGAGGTTGCAGATAAGGATGTTCACAATCCCCACTATTATTTGCTCTTGCAATTGAACCATTAGCAGAAAGCGTTAGAACCCATCCAGGAATACACGGGTACAACACTAGAGACACAAGGAATAACATTTCTTTATATGCAGATGATGTACTAATATATATTACAAAGTTAGAAACTAGTATTCCAAATCTATTAAATCTAATAACTCAATTTGGTCAGTTTTCAGGATATAGAATTAACTGGAATAAAAGCGAAATCATGCCAATAACAAAATTCAATTTACATACATTACAACAATCCCCTTTTAAAATAGTTAAAGATAAATTTAAATATTTAGGAATCTACGTAACTAAGACATATACTTATTTATTTAAACTAAATTTTCCACCCTTACTGAATAAATTACACAAGAATATTCAGTACTGGAAAACACTTCCCATTTCAATGCTTGGTAGAATTAATGCTATAAAAATGATCTTACCGCAACTACTGTACCTATTTCAATTAATTCCGATATATATCCCCAATTTTTTTTTTAAAGTTGATTCCATTGTTACAAGCTTTATTTGGGATTATAAGAATCATAGAATAAGTAAAAAACATTGATGTAAGTCAAAGAGCAATGGAGGTTTGGCTTTGCCAAATTTCTTATTTTATTTCTGGGCAGTCCATATTAAAAACATGAATTTCTGGCTGGAAGAAATGGATCAACAACCAGATTGGTTAAGGATGGAAAAGGAAGACTGTTTACCTTTTGAAATTGATTCGATTATATTTGCTCCCACAAAACTGCATAAAAAAACCTATAAGGAAAACCCTATAATACATAGTGGAATACCAATTTGGAAACAATTTTAAAAAGCTTTAAAACTGTATAATATACCACTATGTCTTCCCATTGTAAATAATCCTTTATTCAAGCCATCCATATTGGATAAAGGTTTCACACAATGGAAAAATTATGGAATTAAAAAGATTGGACATCTTTATAGGAAAGGCATCTTTCTTTCATTTCAAGATTCAAGATTCAAGATTTCCTTTATTGTCATTCAGACCTTCCGGTCTGAACGAAATTGTGATGCCTGCCGTCATACACAGAACCAATAATAACAAAACAGACAATAAACACAAATTAAACATCCACCACAGTGAGTTCACCAAGCACATCCTCACTGTGATGGAGGCAAAGTCTTACTCTCCGTCTCTTCCCTCCTTGTTCTCCCTCTGCGCTGAGGCGATCGATCCAGGCCGAAGATGCCACCCTGCAGCCAGCGGACCTCCATGCTGATGTCGCCGCCGCCGAAAGCCGGAACGCCGTCTCCGCTCTGAGACGGCCCGCCACAGCATCAGCTCCGGATCCCGCAGTCTCCGCTCCGGGCCGCCGCCCCAGCTCCGGGTCCTGCAGTCTCCGCTCCGGGCCGCCGCCCCAGCTCCGGGTCCCGCGGTCCCCGCTTCGGGCCGCCACCCCAGCTCTAGGCCGCCGCCCCAGCTCCAGGCCGCCGTCCCAGCTCCGGGTCCCGCAGTCTCCGCTCCGGGCCGCCGCCCCAGCTCCAGGCCGCTGCCCCAGCTCCGGGTCCCGTAGTCTCTGCTCCAGGCCGCCGCCCCAGCTCCGGGTCCCAGAGTCTCCGCTCCGGGCCGCCGCCCCAGCTCCGGGTCCCGCAGTCCCCGCTTCGGGCCGCCGCCCCAGCTCCAGTCCGCCGCCCCAGCTCCGGGTCCCGCAGTCCCAGCTCCGGGCCGCCGCCCCAGCTCCGGGTCCCGCAGTCTCCGCTCCGGGCCGCCGCCCCAGCTCCAGGCCGCTGCCCCAGCTCCGGGTCCCACAGTCTCCGCTCCGGATCCCGCTGCACCAGCTCCAGGCCGCCGCCGAAAGCCTGAACGCCGCACCAGCAAGTCGGGCCACCGCTGCCTCAGCCCCGAAGACGGCCAGCCTCCCGTTGGTAAGTCCTGGCTGGCTCTGCCTCCATAGTCTTGGAGTCGGTCGCAGGTTGGAGGCCGCCAGCCCGCCATTAAGCCTCACCGCAGACGGAGGCAGGGAGGGGGGGATACGACACGAAAAAGTCGCATTCCCCCGAAGGAAGAGACAGAGAACATGTTTCTCCCCCCCCCTAACACAACCCAACAAACTAAAACTTAGCCAAAACAAGACAAAAAAAACAACAGAAAAAAGTAAAAACAGACGGACTGCAGGCGAACCGCAGCCGATTAACAGCGCCGCCACTTCAAGAGTTACAACAGAATCATGGACTGCACTCAAATAATTTCTTCAGATATCTACAGATTAGAGATTGTGTTAAATCTAATACACAAGTTTATAGGACTAGGGAACCAGAAATTCTTGATGAATGTTTGAATAAGCATCCTAACTGAAAAATTAATAGCGTATATTTATAACACCCTCTTAAACAACGAGGTACCACTGATGGAGCTATATAGATACACATGGGAAAATGAGTTAGGTCATCCTATAACGAAAGATATTTGGGACGAAAGTTTACAACATATACATCAATGCTCGTTAAATGCCAGACATGCTTTAATACAATTTAAAGTCTTACACAGATTACATTACTCCAAAATAAAACTAAATAGAATCTTCCCACATATTTCTCCTATTTGTGATAAATGTCTGCATCTAGAGGCCAATTTAACACATACTTTTGCAAATTGTACAAAAATTAAAAATTTCTGGACTGATATTTTTGAAATAATTTCTGAAGTTGTTAATACTAAATTGGATCCAGACTCAAAATTAATAATACTTGGGATATCAGAACAAAGTTTAACACTCACAACAAGCCAAAGAAACTTCCTCGACTACAGTATAATAACTGGGAAAAAATTAATATTAAAATTTTGGAAAGGCCCTATAACCCCCACAATTAAAATGTGGATTGTGGAAATGTCGGAGACCCTACATCTAGAAAGAATTAGACTTGTCTTAATGGACAAACAAGAACTTTTTGTTAAAATATGGGCTCCATTAGTCTGTATGACCCATAAGGAGAGGTTGAACAAATTTGGTTTGTTTTCTCTGGAACATCAGAGAAATTAATAATTTTTACTGAAGCCAAATTAATCTACAAATCTAGTACATCTTTGGAGTGTGGAAGGAAATCGAAGCACATAGAAACTCCACACAGACAGCACCTAGCCAGGATCAAACTCGGGTGACTGGAGCTGTAAGGCAGCAACTCTATTGCCGCGCCACCGTGCCGATGGCCAGTGCTTAAGCAAATGGTAGTCCCCTAGTCCATTGCTGCTGACAGCATGCGCGGACGTGGCACCGACGGACGAGAGGCCGAAGCAAAGAAGTCGAAGCCAAAGAATGGAATGGTAACGAGGCCGAAACGACAATAAACCGAAAGAGTCCGAAGACGAAACGCCTA
>CM075978.1:98721566-99029790 GCA_038087875.1 Malacoraja senta | reverse complement strand
TGAAAAGCAGGACTTCTTCTAGGGTGGTTATCCTCTGGATTGCTTCCAGTACCTCGTGCTAGTGAGGGCAGAAATAGGGAGATAGAGGACCTGAATGGGGGCGCTGATGCAAGGAGCAAGGATTTAGCTTTATAGACCACTGGGATCTCTTCTGGGGTAGGGGTGACCTGTACAATAGGGACGGTTATTACCTTAACTGGAGGGGGACCAACGTTCTGTCAGGCAAGTTTGCTAGTGCTACATGTGTGGGTTTTAAACTAAATAGTGGGGGCAAAGATTGACAAATTGGGAGTATAAAGATGGAATTAAAGGGAAGCGAGTACAGGAAAAGTTACAAAAGACTCCCGAAGTAATGGGAAGGAGAGTTCAAGAAGGGATAAGAGAGTAAGGTCATGGCCAATAGTGTGAGAGGGGAGGTGAATACTGAAGTCAATTGTTTATGAATGCGCGAAGTATTAGAAATAAAGTGGTTGAGCTTGAGGCTCAGTTAGAAATTGGCAAGTATGATGTTGTGGGAATTACAGAGACATGGCTGCAAGGACCAACTCTGGGAACTGAATATTCAAGGGTATACATCCTATCGAAAAGACAGGGCAAAGGGCAGAGGGGTTGGGGTAGCTCTGTTGGTGAGGAATGAAATTCAGTCCCTTGAGAGGGGTGACATAGAATCGGGAGATGCCAGAGTCAGTATGGATAGAACTGAGGAATTGTGAGGGTAAAAAGACGGTAATGGGACATATTTACAGCCCCCCCCCCCAAACAGTAGCCTGGATATAGGGTGCAAATTGAATCAAGAGTTAAATTTGGCATGTCGTAAAGGTAATACTATGGTTGTTATGGGGGATTTCAACATGGGTAAATAAAGTTGGTACTGGACCCCAAGAAAGGGAGTTTGTGGAGTGATTCCGTGATGGATTCTTAGAGCAGCTTGTATTGGAGCCTACCAGGGAGAAGGCAATTCTGAATTTAGTGTTGTGTAATAAACCAGATTTGATAAAGGGAACTCGAGGTAAAGGAGCCATTAGGAGGTAGTGACCATAATATGGTCAGGTTTAATCTACAATTGGAGAGGGGGAAGGGTAAATCGGAGGCGTCCGTGTTACAGTTGAACAAAGGGGACTATGGAGCCATGAGGGAGGAGCTGGCCAAAGTTGACCAGAAAGATACCCTAGCAGGGATGACAGTGGAACAACAATGGCAGGTATTTCTGGGAATACTACAAAGGTGCAGGATCAGTTCATTCCATAGAGGAAGAAAGATTCCAAGGGGAGTAAGGGGCGACCTTGGCTAACAAAGGATGTCAGGGACAGTATAAAAATAAAAGCGAAGAAGTACAACATAGCAAAGATGAGCGGAAGCCAGAGGATTGGGTAACATTTGAATAGCAACAGAAGATAACTAAAAAGGCAAACAGGGAGAAAAGATGAGGTACAAAGGTAAGCTAGCCTAGAATATAAAGGAGGAAGGTAAAAGCTTATTTAGGTATGTGAAGAGGAAAAAATTAGTTAAGACCAAAGTTGGACCCTTGAAGACTGAAAAGTGTGAATTTATTATGGGGAACAAAGAAATGGCAGATGAGTTGAACAGGTACTATGCTTCCGTCTTCACTAAGGAGGACACCAACAATCTTCTTGATGTGCTAGTGGCCAGAGGATCTGGGGTGACGGAGGAACTGAAGTAAATCCACATTAGGTAGGAAATGGTGTTGGATAGACTCATGGGGCTGAAGGCTGATAAATCCCCAGGGCCTGATGGTCTGCATCCCAGGGTACTTAAGGAAGTGGCTCTGGAAATCGTGGATGCATTGGTGATAATTTTCCAATGTTCTATAGACTCGGGATCAGTTCCTGTGGATTGGAGGGTAGCTAATGTTATCCCACTTTTTAAGAAAGGCGGGAGAGAGAAAACAGGGAATTATAGACCAGTTCGCCTGACATAGGTGGTGGGAAGATGCTGGAGTCAATTATAAAAGATGAAATAGCCACACATTTGGATAGCAGTAGCAGGATCGGTCCGTGTCAGCATGGATTTACGATGGGGTAATCATGCTTGACTAATCTTCTGGAATTTTTTGAAGATGTAACTAGGAAAATGGACAAGGGAGAGCCAGTGGATGTAGTGTACCTGGACTTTCAGAAAGCATTTGATAGATTAGTGGGCAAAATTAGGGCACATGGTATTGGGGGTAGAGTGCTGCCATGGATAGAGAATTGGTGGCAGACAGGAAACAAAGAGTAGGGATTACGGGTCCCTTTCAGAATGGCAGGCAGTGACTAGTGGGGTACTGCAAGGCTCGGTGCTGGGACCGCAGCTATTTACAATATACATCAATGATTTGGACGAAGGGATTCAAAGTAACATTAGCAAATTTGCAGATGACACCAAGCTGGGTGGCAGTGTGAACTGTGAGGAGGATGCTATGAGAATGCAGGGTGACTTGGACAGGTTGGGGGAGTGGGCAGATGCATGGCAGATGAAGTTTAATGCGGATAAATGTGAAGTTATCCACTTTGGTAGCAAAAATAGGAAGGCAGATTACTATCTAAATGGCGTCAAGTTGGGAAAAGGGAAAGTATAACGTGATCTGGGGGTCCTTGTTCATCAGTCTATGAAAGTAAGCATGCAGGTACAGCAGGCAGTGAAGAAATGGCATGTTGTCCTTTATAACAAGAGGAGTCAAATATAGGAGCAAAGAGGTCCTTCTGCAGTCGTACAGAGCCCTAGTAAGACCACACCTGGAGTATTGTGTGCAGTTTTGGTCCCCTAATTTGAGGAAGGACATTCTTGCTATTGAGGGAGTGCAGCATAGGTTTACAAGGTTAATTCCCGGGATGGCGGGACTGTCATATGCTGAGGGACTGGTGTGGCTGGGCTTGTACACTCTGGAGTTTATTTCATGCTTGACTAATCTTCTGGAATTTTTTGAGGATGTGACAAGTAAAATGGATGAAGGGTTGCCAGTGGATGTAATGTATCTAGACTTTTAGAAAGCCTTTGATAAGGTCCTGCATGGGAGACTGATGACTAAAATTAGAGCACATGGTATTGGGGGTAGGGTGTTGACATGGATAGAAAATTGGTTGGCAGACCGGAAGCAAAGAGTAGGAGTGAACAGGTCCTTTTCAGAATGGCAGGCAGTGACGAGTGGAGTGCCGCAAGGCTCGGTGTTGGGGCTGCAACTGTTTACCATATATATTAATGATTTGGAAGAGGGAATTAGGAGCAACACTAGCAAGTTTGCGGATGACACAAAGCTGGGTGGCAGTGTGAACTGTGAAGAGGATGTTAGGAGGTTGCAGGGTGACCTGGACAGGTTGAGTGAGTGGGCAGATGCAGTATAATATAGATAAATGTGAGGTTATTCACTTTGGCGGCAAAAACAAGGGGGCAGATTATTATCTCAATGGGGTTAGGTTAGGTAAGGGGGAGGTACAGCGAGACCTGGGTGTCCTTGTACACCGGTCACTGAAAGTTGGCATGCAGGTACAGCAGGCAGTGAAGAAAGCTAATGGAATGTTGGCCTTCATAAGAAGAGGATTTCAGTATAGGAGTAAAGAGGTTCTTCTGCAGTTGTATAGGGCTCTGGTGAGACCACATCTGGAGTATTGTGTACAGTTTTGGTATCCTAATTTGTGGAAGGACATCCTAGTGATTGAGGCAGTGCAGCGTAGGTTCACGAGATTGATCCCTGGGATGGCGGGACTGTCATATGAGGAAAGATTGAAAAGACTAGGCTTGTATTCACTGGAGTTTAGAAGGATGAGGGGGAATCTTATAGAAACATATAAAATTATAAAAGGACTGGACAAGCTAGATGCAGGAAAAATGTTCCCAATGTTGAGCGAGTCCAGAACCAGGGGCCACAGTCTTAGAATAAAGGGGACATTTAAGACTGAGGTGAGAAAAAACGTTTTCACCCAGAGAGTTGTGAATTTATGGAATTCCCTGCCACAGAGGGCAGTGGAGGTCAAGTCACTGGATGGATTTAAGAGAGAGTTAGATAGAGCTATCGGGGCTAGTGGAGTCAAGGGATATGGGGAGAAGGCAGGCACGGGTTATTGATAGGGGACGATTAGCCATGATCACAATGAATGGCGGTGCTGGCTCGAAGGGCTGAATGGCCTCCTCCTGCACCTATTTTCTATGTTTCTATTGTCTATTGTGTATTGTCTAATGTTATCCCACTTTTTAAGAATGACGGGAGAGAAAAAAACAGGGAATTGTAGCCCAGTTAGCCTGACATCGGTGGTGGGGAAGATGTTGGATTCAATCATAAAAGATGAAATAGCGGCACAGTTGGATAGCCGTAACAGGATCGGTCCGAGACAGCATGGATTTACGAAGGGGAAATCATGCTTGACTAATCTTCTGGAATTTTTTGAGGATATAACTAGGAAAATGAACAAGGGAGAGCCAGTGGATGTAGTGTACCTGGACTTTCAGAAAGCATTTGGTAAGGTCCCACATAGCAGATTAGTGGGCAAAATTAGGGCACATGGTATTGGGGCTAGAGTGTTGACATGGATAGAAAATTGGTTGGTAGACAGGAAACAAAGAGCAGGGCAGTGACTAGTGGAGTACCGCAAGACTTGGTGCTGGGACCGCAGCAATTTACAATATATATTAATTATTTAGATGAAGAGATTACAAGTAACATTAGCTAATTTGCAGATGACACAAAGCTGGGTGGCAGTGTGAACTTTGAGGAGGATGCTATGAGAATGCAGGGTGATTTGGACAGGTTGGGTGAGTGGGCAGATGCATGGCAGATGCAGTTTAATGTGGATAAATGTGAGGTTATCCACTTTGGCCGCTATAACAGGAAGGCAGATTATTATCTCAATAGTGTCAAATTCGGAAAAGGGGAAGTACAACGGGATCTGGGGGTCCTTGTTCATCAGTCAATGAAAGTAAGCATACAGGTACAGCAAGCAGGGAAGAAAGCGAATGTCATGTTACATAGATACATAGAAAATAGGTGCAGGAGTAGGCCATTCGGCCCTTCGAGCCTGCACCACCATTCAATATGATCATGGCTGATCATCCAACTCAGTATCCCGTACCTGCCTTCTCTCCATACCCCCTGATCCCTTTAGCCACAAGGGCCACATCTAACTCCCTCTTAAATATAGCCAATGAACTGGCCTCAACTACCCTCTGTGGCAGAGAGTTCCAGAGATTCACCACTCTCTGTGTGAAAAAGTTTCTTCTCATCTCGGTCTTAAAGGATTTCCCCCTTAACCTTAAGCTGTGACCCCTTGTCCTGGACTTCCCCAACATCGGGAACAATCTTCCTGCATCTAGCCTGTCCAACCCCATAAGAATTTTGTAAGTTTCTATAAGATCCCCTCTCACTCTCCCAAATTCTAGTGAGTATAAGCCGAGTCTATCCAGTCTTTCTTCATATGAAAGTCCTGACATCCCAGGAATCAGTCTGGTGAACCTTCTCTGGACTCCCTCTATGGCTATAATGTCCTTCCTCAGATTTGGAGACCAAAACTGGACGCAATACTGCAGGTGTGGTCTCACCAAGACCCTGTACAACTGCAGTAGAACCTCCCTGCTCCTATACTCAAATCCTCTTGCTATGAAAGCTAACATACCATTCGCTTTCTTCACTGCCTTCTGCACCTGCATGCCTACTTTCTTTTTTTTTTTTTTTTTTTTTTGAAAATATTTTTTATTGGAGAAAAGTACTGCATGCCTACTTTCAATGACTGGTGTACCATGACACCCAGGTCTCGCTGCATCTCCCCTTTTCCTAATCGGCCACCATTTAGATAATAGTCTGCTTTCCTGTTTTTGCCACCAAAATGGATAACCTCACATTTATCCACATTATACTGCATCTGCCAAATATTTGCCCACTCACCCAGCCTATCCAAGTCACCTTGCAGTCTCCTAGCATCCTCCTCACAGCTAACACTGCCCCCCCCCAGCTTAGTGTCATCCGCAAACTTGGAGATGTTGCCTTCAATTCCCTCATCCAGTTCTTTAATATAAATTGTAAATAGCTGGGGTCCAAGCACTGAGCCTTGCGGTACCCCACTAGTCACTGCCTGCCATTGTGAAAAGGACTCGTTTACTCCTACTCTTTGCTTCCTGTTTGCCAGCCAGTTCTCTATCCACATCAATACTGAACCCCCAATACCGTGTGCTTTAAGTTTGTATATTAATTTCTTATGTGGGACCTTGTCGAAAGCCTTCTGAAAGTCCAGATACAACACATCCACTGGTTCTCCCCTATCCACTCTACTAGTTACATCCTCGAAAAATTCTATAAGATTCGTCAGACATGATTTACCTTTCGTAAATCCATGCTGACTTTGTCCAATGATTTCACCACTTTCCAAATGTGCTGCTATCCCATCTTTAATAAGTGACTCTAGCTGTTTCCCCACTACCGATGTTAGACTAACTGGTTTGTAATTCCCCGTTTTCTCTCTCCCTCCCTTCTTAAAAAGTGGGGTTACGTTTGCTACCCTCCAATCCTCAGGAACTACTCCAGAATCTAGAGTTTTGAAAAATTATCACTATGTTGGTCTTCATAACAAGAGGAGTTGAGTATAGGAGTAAAGAGGTCCTTCTGCAGTTGTACAGGGCCCTAGTGAGACACCTGAAGTATTGTTTGTAGTTTTGTTCTCCAAATTGTAGGAAGGACATTCTTATTGAGGGAGTGCAGCATAGGTTCACAAGGTTAATTCCCGGGATGGCCGGACTCGTATGCTGAGAGAATGGAGCGGCTGGGCTTATGTACTCTGGAATGTATTTAGAAGAATGAGAGGGGATCTTATTGAAGCGTATAAGATTATTAAGGGTTTGGACACGTTAGAGGCAGGAAACATGTTAACGATGTTGGGTGAGTCCAGAACCAGGGGCCAAAGTTTAAGAATAAGGGGCAAGGCGTTTAAAACGGAGAAGAGGAAACACTTTTTCTCACAGAGAGTTGTGAGTCTGTGGAATTCTCTGCCTCAGAGGGTGGTGGAAGCCGGTTCTCTGGATACTTTCAAGAGAGCAAGATAGGACTTAAAGATAGCGGAGACCGGGGATATGGGGAGAAGGCAGGAACGGGATACTGATTGTGGATGATCAGCCATGATCACATTGAATGGTGGTGCTGGCTTGAAGGGCCGAATGACCTACTCCTGCACCTATTGTCTATGGTCTAAAATGCAAATGAAAAGCAATAGGGTGTCGTTTTTATTATAATTTCTACGTTTCAATAGTTAAAACCAATTTTCAAATATATTGAAAATGAGAGAGAACCTGTGCATGGAATAATAACATGGAATAATTCAGCCACTGTTGCAGCACAGCAGCAATCAAAAATTACATTTTAAAACATAATTATTCTTGGGTGAATCCACGTGCAGCTTTACTGTTATTAATCAAATCAAAGGGCATTGGTAAATGAGACAGGATACAAAATGTTGTACTCATTACAAATGTGGAGAGTTCAGTCCTGAAGATAGGTAATTACCTGAATTCAGAGTATTTATGTTCCTTTGAGATACTTTAAAGTATGAGAAAAATACTCTGTTAAATACTGTATTCTGGCGGCCTGAGTCATTTTGGTATCGAACCGTCGTTGGTCGGGCTCAAACTCTCGCGTGGCCTGGGCGTGATCTGGGCCGACCAATCACGTGGTCAGGGTAGCGGGCCGTTAGGCTGTTGGAATTCAAAGGCGGCAGTTGGATTTCAAAGGTTTGGCAGTTGGAGTTTAACTCGGGTGTGCTCACGAGCGATGGCACAGGAGTAGTAAAATATTAACTTGATGCGTGTGTGAGCGATGGGGCTGTATCAGTTAATTATTAAACAGAGTGTTTACAGAACTCATGGAGCTCTACAGTGGTGATCCCGATGATCCAAAACGGACTATTTTGGATTCCATCATGTTTGCAGCCAATAACCCAGTTTCGATCAAACTGCCCACTTTCTGGACATCACAGCCCCACATGTTGTTTGAACAGGCTGAAGCCCAGTTCCACATTCCAGATCACTGCCGATGCCACAAAATACTACTACGTTTAAGAAAGAACTGCAGATGCTGGAAAAATCGAAGGTAGACAAAAATGCTGGAGAAACTCAGCGGGTGAGGCAGTATCTATGGAGCGAAGGAATAGGTGATGTTTCGGGTCGAGACCCTTCTTCAGACTGATGTGGGAGTGGGGGGTGGGAAGAAGAAAGGAAGAGGCGGAGACAGTGGGCTGTGGGAGGGCTTGGAAGGGGAAGGTAGGGAGGGAGAAAGCAAGGACTACCTGAAATTAGAGAAGTCAATGTTCATATCGCTGGGGTGTAAACTGCCCAAGCTAAATATGAGGTGCTGCTCCTCCAATTTGCGGTGGGACTCACTCTGGCCATGGAGGAGGCCCAGGACCGAATGGTTGGATTCGGAATGGGAGGGGGAGTTCGAGTTGGAATGCTGAGCCACCGGGAGATCAGGTTGGTTAATGCGAACTGAGTGGAGGGTATGGGCGAAGGGATCGCCAAGCCTGCGCTTGGTCTCACCGATGTAGAGCAGTTGACACCTAGAACAGCGGATAAAGCGACAAGTGTAGCAATTCCTGCAGTTGCAAGAGTAAGCAGGGGAGGGGGTGGTTTGGGTGGGAAGGAATAAATTGACCAGGGAGATAAATAGTAAATCTAAAATACTACTACGTGGTCAGTGCGCTGGACCAGGACACCGCCGGGCGCCTAATCGATTACCTTCGCCAGCCACCAGCCGACGGCAAGTATGAGGGCCTCAAAACGCTCCTCTTGCGCAATTTTGGTCTCGGCAGACGCGACCGGGCAGCCAGACTCCTGCACATGAATGACCTAGGCGATCGCAAGCCGACCGTGCTTATGGATGAAATGCTCGCCTTGATGGACGGACACAAGACCTGCCTCCTGTTCGAACAGGTGTTCCTCCAGCAGATGCCTGATGACATTCGCCTACTCCTCGCGGATGACGATTTCACCGACACCCGACGGCTGGCTGCCAATGTGGACGTGCTGTGGCAGGCCAAACAGCAGGGTGGCACCACCATCAGTCGGGTCTCAGTGGTGCCTCGGCGGGACAAGCGGCCGGTCCCAGCCTCCATCAAAGGCACGGCAGTGATGTCGGCCATGAGCAAAGCCGGCAAAGGAATTTGGTACTACTACCACGAAATGTGGGGTTCCGAGGTCTGCCGATGTCGACGCTGACCACCCTGCAAGCATCCGGGAAGCGCCTCGGTCGGCCGCGAGTAATGGCTACTGCGGCCGGCCAGAAGCATCGCCTCCTCGACACCTGGGACCGTTATTCGGGGCGGCATTTTCTCATGGACACGGGAGCAGAGGTCAGTGTTTTGCCCCCATCGGGGGCAAAAAAGAGGTGACCTCATCTGGCCGCTGCCAACGGCAGCAACATCAAGACGTATGGGATTCGCACGATATCGCTCACGTTCATCTCCTGTCACTTCAAGTGGCCCTTTATTATCACAAACATCTCCCAACCACTGCTGGGCGCTGATTTCCTCCGGATGCATTCCCTGCTGGTCGACGTGATGGGACAACGCCTCGTCAATTCTGAGACGTTCGAGTCGATCGACTTGTGCCACGCCAAATTGACTGCGCCACATCTCGACTTGGTGACCTTTTCTGACAATGAGCATGCCCGGATCTTGGCCGATTTCCCTGACATCAAAACCCACCAGTTCACAACGGCCAGCCCCAAGCATGGGGTGAAGCACCATATCCCCACCACCGGACCGCCACTCCATGCACTCGCACGCTGCAACTGGTGAAAAATGAGTTCCTCAAGATGGAGGAAATGGGCATAGTGTGCCTCTCAGACAGCCCGTGGGCATTTCTGCTTCACATGATCCCCAAAGCGTTTGGGGGCTGGAGACCCTGTGGGGACTACTGCCGTCACAACGACCTTCCAATGGCCAACCGGTACCCTGTCCCTCACATCCAGGACTTCACAGCCAATCTGGATGGCGCCAAGTTTTTATCCAATTTCCGCTACTTCCCCAAGACAGCTCTCATCACCCCATTCGGGCTCTTTGAATTCCTAGGGATGCCTTTTGGTCTCAAGTACAGCGCCCAGGCTTTCCAACGGCTCATGGACACGGTGGGCCATGGGCTGGACTTCGTTTTCATTTACCTTGATGACATCCTCATCGCCAGCCACTCTCGCCAGGAACACCGCGCACACCTCCGGCTGCTCTGCTAATGGCTCAACGAGAATGGCCTGGCTATCAACCTTGCCATGTGTCAGTTTGGCCTCCCTTCCATCAGTTTCCTCAGCCACTACATCAATCAGCACGATGCGGTCGCGTTCCCGACCAAGGTTTGTCAGCATGGTAAACTTCTATTACCGTTTCGTGCCAGCATCCGCCAGGATCATGCAACCGCTGTTCAAGGCCCTGGCCAACAAGCCAAGAGCTTGTTTGGGATGATGCAGTCACGACTGCTTTCAACAACGCCAAATAGGCGCTGGCAAAGGCGACGATGCTGGTACATCCACGGGCCAATGCTCCAACGGCTCTCATGGTTGACGTATCTGGCACAGCAGTGAGCGGAGTGCTGGAGCAACTGATCGATGGAAGCTGGCAGCCCCTCGCCTTTTTCAGTCGTTATCTGAGACCCCCCGAGCAGAAATACAGCACTTTCGACCGGGAGCTTCTCGCGCTCTACCTGGCCATCTGGCATTTCCGCTACTTCCTTGAGGGCAGGGGTTTCACAGCTTTCACCGACCACAAGCCGTTTTCTGATAACGAGTACGCCCGGATCTTGGCCGATTTCCCTGACATCAAAACCCACCAGTTTACAACGGCCAGCCCCAAGCATGGGGTGAAGCACCATATGCCCACCACCGGACCACCACTCCATGCACGCGCACGCAGGCTGCCCCCCGACAAGATGAGTTCCGCAAGATGGAGGAAATGGGTGCTTCACCTCACGTTTGCCTTTGCCAAGGTGTCTGATCCCTGGTCATCCCGGCAGCAGCATCACTTGGCCTACACCTACGAGTACACAACTTGCGTCCAGCACATCGCAGGCAAAAACAACTGGGTCGCAAATGCGTTGTCCGACATCACCATCAATGCCATCCACGCTTTGGCCCCAGGTGTCACATACACGGCCGTGGCAGCCGCCCAGCGAGAGGATGAGGAGATGCTCACCTACCGCACCTCCATCTCAGGCCTGTTGCTAGAGGATGTGCGATTCGGACCTGCTGACACCACGCTCCTTTGCAACGTGTCTATCGGACAGCCATGACCTATCATCCCCGTAGCCTGGCGCCGCCGGATTTACGACATGGTTCATGGTTTGGCTCACCCTTCCATCCAGGCAACAACGGCACTGGTGGCAGCCAAGTTCATGTGGCGCAGGTTGCGCAAACAGGCCGCTGCAGAATTTCGCCCTGCCACACCGGCATTTCGAACACATCCGCATCGACATTGTTGGACCGCTGCCCCCATCCAGAGGTGTCACCCACCTTTTCACCATCGTGGACCGATTCACGAGATTGCCGGATGCCATCCCACTATCAGATACCTCCACTGCGACGTGTGCAAGTGCCCTCACTGCCCACTGGATCGCCCTCTTTGGTGTACTAGTGGACATCTCCGACAGAGGTGCGCAGTTCACCTCCGAGTTGTGGTCAGTAATGGCCCGGCTGCTTGGCGTTCAGCTGAACCATACTACGGCCTACCACCCGCAGGCAAACGGCCTAGTGGAGCGTTTTCACCGGCACCTGAAGGCATCCCCTAAGGCACGGCTCACGGGCTCAGACTGGATGGACGAGTTGTCGTGGGTCCTGCTGGGCATACGCTCTGCCCCGAAAGAGGACCTGGCAATTTCCACGGCCGAGGGGACTTCATCCCGGCGGCACGTGGACATCAGGAACCGCCCACGGCCATGCTGACTTGCCTCCGGGAGAAGGTGGTCACGCTCTCGCCAGTCCCATCATCCCGCCACGGACTCACTACCACGTACGTCCCACCCGTCCTCCAGGACTGCCAGTACGTCTTCCTTCGCCGCGATTCCCACTGTTGGCCACTGCAAAGGCCTTACGAGGGACCTTTCTGGGTACTGCAACACGGCACCACGACTTTTGTCATCAACATGGGCGGCAGGCACGAGACTGTCTCCGTGGACCGTCTTAAGCCGGCACACTTGGACATTGACAAACCAGTGCAGGTGGCACAGCCCCCCCACCGTCACAACCGCACCCGCCCTCAACTCTGCCAGCTGCGACCCCGAACACAGGAGACGTGTACACGAGATCAGGCCGCCTCTCTCTTGAGCTTAACCACCTCCATTACTCCGGTTCTGGGGAGGTCATGTGGTGGCCTGAGCCATTTTGGTATCGAACCATCGTTGGCCGGGCTCAAACTCTCGCGTGGACCGAGCGTGATCTGGGCCGACCAGCCACGTTGTCAGGGGTCCGGCCGTTAGGCGGTTGGAATTCAAAGGCGCAGTTGGAATTCGAAGGTTTGGCGGTTGGAGTGGAACTCGGGTGTGCTCACGAGCGACGGCACAGTAGTAGTAAAATATTAACTTGATGCGCACGTGAGCGACGGGGCTGTGTCGGTTAATTATTAAACAGAGTGTTTACACAACACGTGGACTTCTACAGTATGTTATTTCCCTTTTTAACGCAGTCAGACTAATGTGATGTAGAAGCATGAGCACAACAAGCACATGGGAATGATATCACCTGCATCTTCCTCTAAAGTTCACATTCTATCATAGCTTAGAAGTCTATCATCATTGTCTCATCATTACTGGGTCTTAATCCTGGAATCCTTTAAGTAGCAGTACTGTGTGGCTGGCTTCACAATAATCGCTATGATGGTTCAAGAAGGCAGCTCTCCACCACTTTCTCCAGGAAAATTATGAAGGACAACAGATGACGACCTCGTTTAATACTGTGAAGGAAAAAAAAGTATATCATATCTATTTGAAAGTCAGTGGTTCACTCAATTGTAATTTTCAAAAAATTGGCATATATATTGTCAAATTGAGTAAATTGCTCCAATTAATCTGGAATGATAAACTGTATTTTAAGATTGATTTTAATTTCTGAATCAGTTTGCTCCCCCCACCGCTAAACGTCAGGTTTAAACTGTTTCAAAATCTGACCAAGTATTCCCTGAAGCCAGATCAATACCTAACTTTCAGGGAACTAATACCATACTCCTGAAAAGGAATTTCTTCTGAAATAATCTTCTGTCATAAATAAAAAATAAACTAAATTATACAACAAAGTAGCAGCAATTTCTCAATCCAAAGAACATTTAGCAGATAAAGAATCTCGTGGTGGTTAAAATGGAAAGTAGGCTTTAGGCTTTACTTCAGAAGTTAGAGATACAGTGTGGCAACAGGCCCTTTGGCCCACCAAGTCCATGCTGACCAGCGATCACCCCAAACACTAGCACTATTCTACACACTAGGGACAGTTTTACAATTTTACCGAAGCCAAAACTGTAGGTCTTTTGCAGTGTGGGTTGGAACCGGAGCACCTTAAGAAACCCCATACGGTCACAGGGAGAACATATAAACTCCGTGCAGACAGCACATGTAGTCGGGATCGAACCCGGGTCTCTAGCGCTGTAACTCTACCATTGTGCTAAGAAAAAAGCATTTAATTTGACAGTTGGGTGTAGATTTCCTGGAACTCTCTGGTATAAGATGGTTTATCTTTACGTCCGTGACTGTCTTGTCTTTTGCAGCAGTTATTTGAGGATCCAGAAGGAAAAATTGAACTGCCGCCATCTCTAAAGGTTCACTCTTGGAAACGTCCTCACGAGTTTTTAATGGAGAAGGTCAGTCATGCATGCATTCTGTTGTCTCCGAGAAACTAACGTTATGGTGATAATTTTTGAATTTATATGATGACATTCCAATCGGCAAATCTAACATACAAATTCATAATCCTGTGTTCCTTGTGCTGCTTTTCCTGAATTTACCCAACTTGTTAATTCTATATTTTTTCATTTTCCAAGTTTTGCTTTCCATCAACAACCATCTCTTTGAAAGAACTTTGAGACTGATGGTCACTGCATGCAGTTGTGTTTTGATTGAAAATGTTATTTTTCTTATATTTTCAAAAATTCATTTGGGTAACCTTTGGTCCAATAAAGACAAAATGCTGGTAAAACTCAGCGGCTCCGGTTGCTCCTGTGGAAAGAACAGCCGAGTTAACATTTAATGCCAACAATCCTTCATCAGAACTGGGAAAGAGAGTAAACAAGTTAATTTTAAGCTGCAAAATTATGGTGTTTTAAATTATTGTCGATGTATCTCTGTTATGTTACCCCTGTGAATATTGTTCTAATTTATCATATTGCCACTAAATTTTATGGGGAGATTTAAAGGAGGGTCACCAGAAAAGCCTATAATTTCTTTCCTAGTCAACAACTTGCTTTTTAGTGGGGGGGGGGGAGCGACGAGAAATAACTGTGCGGAATCGGAAACAAACAGAAAATGCTGGAAGTACTCAGCTGATCAAGCAGCACCTGTAAAAAAGAAACTAGTTAATGTTTCAGGTTAGGGACCCTTCTTCAGAACTGCAAGAAGAGTGGAGAATTTAATGTTTACAAAACCAAGCTTGGTGCAGGTGTAAGACAAAAGATGATATGGAGATTGGTTAACACAGATCAAGGTGATAAGGAGAAGGGCCTCTGATCATTGGGGAGCCATTTTTATCAAAATAAGACATCAGCATGATTTGGATTAAAAACTCGGGATACCTTCACTGAGCACAGATTCTACACAAAGCCATGACCCAATCTGCATTTGGTTTCTCCAATAAAGAGAAGACCGCCTTGTCTGTGGAATTAACGGATTTGTACTAAGATTCAGTTAGTCGAGGCCTCTGCTGGTTTTAGGAATTTCGTATGAAAGTTGGATTGGACATTGGATTCAATGACTAGAGAGCACTGGAGATCGGAATTCAAAAATCACATTTAATGCAATGAGCTCTTAGATTCAAGAACCAGCGGGCATGATTTGGAAATCACATCATGAGTTGATTTGAGGGTTTAAGAAATGTATTCATCATTGGGATTCAACGACTAAAGGGCATAATTTATCTCTTGAAAGTTTGAATTCAAGGTTCACATTTTACTCATCAGTCATTGCATTGAAAAATGAAAGAACTTGATTTATTCATTAATTATCAAGAAAATCAGCTGTTATTTTGTGTTCATCACGGATTTAACAACTATATGCTAATCAGATATTAGCTTGACGGGCTAATAAGCACTAATTGCATTAAAGACTAGAGGTTGCAGTGTGTCTGCTGGGTGTTCATTTTTTCGCAAGCACGGTTCATTTGCCAGATATTCTGTTGAAGGGCTAAGAAGTGCAATCTCTGCCACATACAGGGTTCAAAGACCATTAAGCACAGTCTGAAGAAGGTTCTCTACCCGAAACATCGCATATTCCTTCTCTCCATAGATGCTGCCTCACTCTCTGAGTTTCTCCAGCATTTTTGTCTACCTTCGATTTTTCCAGCATCTGCAGTTCTTTCTTAAACATTAAGCACAGCATTCTAGAAAGTGGGTTGAAGAAATAGTGAGCACCGTTTGTTTGCTGGGCTTGGATTTACTGACTACCCAAGGTCAGTCAGAATGTTGGATTCACAGATGTGGAGTTCAATTTAAAATTTATAATGCCAAAGATATGTAAGAAATTTAGGCAACAATTATTTAGGAAATGGTTGCTTTTGTGAATCTCATTTCCATTGTGGTCGATGGAATTAAAAACTAGCTTCAAAAATTCTGTTAATTCAGGAATTAAAATACCAAATATTGGGAGTTTGTACAGGTAGAAAGGCCTTCGGACAAAATAACAGCGCTGCTGCTAAATTAAATTGTTTCCCTTGTATGATAGCAACTCAGTGATTTAAAGCTGACCATAAACCTTAAACAAAACCATAACAGTCTGAAGAAGGGTCCCGACCCGTAACGTATCCTATCCATGTTCTCCAGGGTGATATTTCGGGTCACCTCAGCCTGCCCCGCTGAGTTATTCCAGCATTTTGTGTCTTTCCCTGATCAATAACATATGATGGTTTGAAATAAAAATTGAAAATATTGAACATTTGGTGGGGGATGGGTGGCTGTTAGTCAAGCCCCACTCTTCACAGCTTTATGAAGATGCCATGTCACTGTATTATTCAAATTGCCAGTAGATTTCTGTTAATAACCTGCTCTACATTAATTACAGACCCCTGTGGTCGTGGAGAAAGAAAAATGGTTTGACCTATTGGCTGCAAATGAACATCTTCTAGAGAGTGAGGTGAGTGCAATCTAATAGCTACTCACAAAACACTGCACATTTATTCATATTAGAACAGTCTTAATGCCTGCAAAATCTGGGCACCATAGGAGCTATTACATGTTCATATGTTTTAGGAGCAAAATTAGGCCATTCGGCACATCAAGTCAACTCTGCCATCCAATTATGGCTGATCTATCTTTCCTTCTAACCCCATTCTCCTGCCTTCATTCCATAACCCTTGACGCCCTTACTAATCTTTACTTGTTTGTTCTGGGCACTGATTCAATTCTAATTATTTACACAATGCCCTAGTTTCCAGATTTGGTGAAGTGATAGGTATTGTGCAATCCATGCATTTGGAAAATAGGCATGTTGTAGTGTCAAATCTCTTGAATTGCTGATACAGTTAATGGCATGGACTAAGCATTCATAGATGATCCAATTTTTAGTAGCAGGAAGAACCATCATGCAAAATATACAATGTAAAGGAATCATTAATTACCTGGAGATTTGTTTGTGGTTGAATGGAAGGGGAGTCAATGTGGTGATTTGCTTGTGTTTGATATTGGAACAGAATTGCACTTCCTAAAATTTTGAGTGTGCGCATTGCTGAACATTGCCCAACTTCAGTTTAAATTTAGGGTGGCACGATGGCGCTGTGGTAGAGTTGCTGCCTTACAGTGCTTACAGTGCCAGAGACCCGGGTATGATCCCGACTACGGGTGCTGTGCTGTACGGAGTTTGTGCATTCTCGTTATGACTGCGTGGGTTTTCTCTGAGGTCTTCGGTTTCCTCCCACACTCCAAGGACGTTCAGGTTTGTAGGTTAATTGGCTTTGTATAAATGTAAATTAGTCTTAGTGTGTGTGGGATAGTGTGTGTAGGATCGTGTTAGTGTCTGGGGATTGCGGGTCAGTGCGGACACAGTGGGCCTGTTTCCGCACTGTATCTCTAAACTAAACTAAACTAAACTAAATCTGCTACTGTCAGGCACTGGGGTTTTGGTGTTGTGCACCATGATAGAAAGAAGGAAAAGAAAGTTTGTGGAGTAACAGAGGGAGGATGGGGAAAGAAAGGCTTAAGAGAGCATCTGTTTGAACTGTTTAAAGTGAAGAGGGGTTTGATGCTAAAAAGGAAAAAAAAAAACAGAGGAGATAAACATAAGAAACATTTTGAAAGATCTAAGGATCACTGACTCATGTATTTGGTAATTATTCCCCAATTAACATCAACTCCCTTTGATTTTTTTTTAACATTGTGTTAAGATGTGGATTGATCTAAGAGAAACAAAGGTCGAATCAGTATTCAGAATAATTAAAAAGGAAAATAGATTTACTGTTTTATGTAAAAGACACATTTGAAAGTTTCTGGGAAAAGGCACTAAATAGGCTAATAATCTGTCCCTTGCTTTCCCATTGGCGGCATCTGTTTGTAGCCTCACACCTCTCATTCTCAGCACACTTTACTATTCTGACATCTGATTGTTTAACAATTCCAATGGCTCACTCGTTAATCCACACGAGTCAAGGGTCAAATTTGTAAGGTACGTGCACGGACAGAGCCTGAGCGCAATATAATATGCAGACAGAGGAATTTACTTGCATTTACCACTCTCTTTAAACTCACCAGGAAAGTTATTATAATACTGTGTAACATCTAAAAAGTATCAAATCTGAACTAGTATTAACAATATATACATTCCTCACCAGAGAAAACAAGGGTCTCGACCCGAAACGTCACCCATTCCTTCTCTCCAGAGATGCTGCCTGTCCCACTGAGTTACTCCAGCTTTTTGTGTGTATCTTCAAAAACTATTCTTTTAAAAAATAATTCATAGTTTTTAATTTAGCCATTTTAACGTCATGGGATTATGAAAGATGTTGAAGTACTTTTTGAAGTCTGGGCACTGTAGTAATGTGGGAAGTATTGGTTTATTATTGTCACATGTACCGACACAGTAGAAAACCTTTGTTTTGCATTCTATCCTGGTAAATCATCCATGCATGATTACAGTCAAAACTGTACATGAGTACAACAGGTAGTAGCAAAAAGAGAAAGGATTCAGAATGCAGTATATGGTGTAGTAGCTATAGAGAAAATGCAAATAAAAAACGTGCCCAAGCCGCAAATCTGGCAGCTAAGTCCGATAAAGAGCAATGGCATAATGATCAGATAATCAAATTCACCAAGAGGATAAATGTTAGCCAGGACACAAGAATTCCATTGTTTTTATTTGAATGCTTTGGTTTTGTTTAGTTTAGAGATACAGCGTGGAAACAGGCCCTTTCCACGTTGTGCCGACCAGCAATCCCTGCACATTAACATTATCCTACACGCACTAAGGACAATTTACACTATACCAAACCAATTAACCTACAAACCTGTACGCCTTTGGAGTGTGGGAGGAATCAGGAGCTCCCGGAGAAAACCCATGTAGATCACGGTGAGAATGTACGAAACCCGGGTTCGATCCTGACAAGCACCCATAGTCAGGATCGAACCCGGGTCTCAGGCACCGTACGGCAGCAACTCTACTGCTGCGCCACTGTGCCGCTGTTCTTTTACATCCACGACATGGCAAACATAGATTCAACGCGCCCATCTCCAGTGGTGCAGCTGGTTCTCAATACTGCACAAGATTGCACCTTTGCTTATGCATCAGATATGTGAAGTGGAACTTGAATCTGCAACTTTCTGACTCCAGTTGTAAGACTGCTGAATTTAGTTACAACTGTAATTGAGAGATTATGCAATTGATGGCTTACATAACTTCCAGGTAGCCCTCATGGTTGCTCTAGAACAGGGGTCGGCAACCTTGTTCTGCATAGGGGCCGGACGCATGTCTGTGAGCGGATGGCGGGCCACATCTAACACGTGTACACATGGATCCCGCCCCCCATCCCGCCCCGGATGGCAGGCATCAAATCACGTGCTCACAGAAGGTAGACAAAAATGCTGGAGAACAGCGGATGAGGCAGCCTCATGCAATCCTTGCATGTCTCACCCACTGAGTTTCTCCAGCATTTCTGTCTACCTTCAATTTTTCCAGCATCTGCAGTTCTTTCTTAAACATGTTCACAGAAGGTGCGCGGTCATGCCGGCGGTTTTGCGCAGGATGCAATACAGCCAGAGCTCGGCTGCACGTTCGGGGCGGGCGCTCGGCTGCGCGCTCGGGGTGGGCCGGATGATTGCGGGGGAAAAAATCCGCCTGCGGGCCGGATGATTTCGGGTTACGGGTCGCATTCGGCCCGGGGGCCGTAGGTTGCCGACCCCTGCTCTAGAATCACCTAGAATTTTTAGCACAGAAACAAGACAGAGCCCATTTGATCTGTGGCATGTACTCGGTAAATCTTCCATCCATTCCAATTTACCTCTTTCAAATTGCACCTTGAAATTAGACAATACCAATAAACTCTTTTAATTTTTGAAATATGTTTATCTTAATTTTGCTATTTAAAGTAAATTATCAAATACAGCTACCGAGGTTATTGTAAAATTCAATGTTAAATATACAGATTTCACAATGCGAGAAGCAAAGGCATAATTTGTTTCATGCTGCAATAAAATAATCATTTCAGCACAACCTCGGCATGCCTCCTCCAAACAAATTGGACATGATCAGCTGACGTGCACATGACATGCAACAGGAGGGACAATGGATTACACTATCAAACTAGACTGATAACTTAACTACATAATACAGCAGCATAGCTAGAAATGTTGCTGCCTCACAGCGTCAAGGACCTGGTTTGATCCTGACCTCGGATGCTGTCTGTGTGGTTTGCTCGTTTTCCCTGTGACTGCATGGGTTTCCTCCGGATGATCTGGTTTTACCTCACATCCCAAAGAGGTGTAGGTAGTAGGTTAATTGACCACTGTAAATTTCCCCAAATGTGTAGGGAGTGTGGGATATCGTAGTAGTAGTGTGAACGGGTGATTGATGGTTGCCGTGGACTTGGTGGGCCGAAGGGCCTGTTTCCTTCCTGTATCTTTCAATCAGACAATTCAAAACTAAGTACTTCCGTGGTTTTAAGAATCTTGAGGTAATCCTGAAGATAGGTGAAAATGATAGGGTCAATATTTCTGTAGACTTCTTTTGTAAAGTGCCTATACCTCACCTCTTCCCATTCCCCTGCTTACTCCTTTCACCTCCAGCAAATTGTCTGTTCCTTTTACTGCAGGGCAACTCTTAATGTAAATATATTTTACAATAAGTCCAACTTCTGGTAGTTTTGTGAGAAACACTTCAGCTGCTTTTCAATAACATCTTAAAATGCAAGAACACTTTTAAACTAGGAAAGCATTTTAATATTTGTTTCGCCTTTATCCTCCTGGAAACAGTTCATGATATCAAGACAAAAGTTGATACCAATGTTTTCTCCGGAACTGCAATGTTTTGACACTAATATTATCTGCAGAAATGCATTGCCACTTTAAAACACTGAAGTGATTTTTTTTTTTAATTGTTATTAGTTGATGCGATGGATTATCAATGAAATCATTATGCTGTGGGACACTTGCCTAAGTCCGACCTTGAACGACAAAATCTTGCTGAGTGAATCAGGCCCTCCTTGGAAACCCTGGGAGCACATCTATGCCCTTTGTAAGGCTGTGAGGGGGCACCTACCTCTCTACAATAGCTACGGAAAATACGTTGTCAGGCTGTTCTGGATGGTAAGAGTTTGGTTTGAATTTTGCATGGATTTGGAAATGCCTGTTTGACTTTATTTTAAGCTTTTAAACTTGATGTAAAGCCAGCTTGCCAATTGAGCCGGGCTAGCTGGCATGGTGCTGCAGATAATGTCCTACTCATTCAAGATGCTTCTTAAATGTTGTTACTTTCCTGCTTTCATCACCTCTGGCAACTCATTCCGACAACTATTCATGTGAAAAATGTATGCCACAGATCACCTTTAAACCTTCCCCCTCTCACCTTAAACCTGTGCCCCCTAGTTTTAGACACCCTACCTTGGCTTTCTACCCCTTCTATGCCTCTCCATTACATCACCACATAGCCTCCTTCTCTCCAGGGATAACAGTCTCAGCCGATCCAGTCTCTCCTGATAACTCAATGCCAGAAATCCAGGTAACATTCTTATGAATATTCTCCTGCACTCTCTCTAGCTTAAGCATATCCTTCCTCTTGCATGCCAACCAGAACTGCACATAGTACTCCAAGTGCGGCCTAACCAACGTTTTGTACAACTGAAACATAATCTCTTATACTCAAATGCTTTGGCTAGTGAATACAAGCATGTCATACCCCTTCATCAATATCCTATCTACCTATGCTCCGATTTTTGGGAAACTATTTACTTGCACCCTAAGATCTTTGTTTAACAACACTCTGCAAGCCCCTGCTATTCAATATGTATGTCTTGTCATGGTTTAACTTTGCAAAATGTATCACGTTGCACTTGTCCAAGCTACATTTCGCTTACTATTTCCTTGCCCACTTTCCCAGTTAATCTGTACTTTGTTGTAACTTTAGTCAACTTTATTCAATGTCCACTATACTACCAATTTTGGTGACATCTTCAAACTAATGGGGCTGTCCCACTGTACGAGCTAATTCAAGAGCTCTCCCAAGTTAAAAAAAAAAATCAAACTCGTGGTTAGCATGTAGAATGTACGTTGTGGTTACGTCGGAGCTCGGGACGTCTCTTAGCGGCTCGTAACGCTAACGGCAGGTACTCGGGAAATGCGGTAAGCTCGGAAAGACTCGTGAAGATTTTTCAACATGTTGAAAAATGTCCACGAGAGCCCCGAGTACCTACGAGCGGCTATTACCGTAATTCTCTGAGTTCGAATCAGGGGAAACTTGGGAGAACTCTTGAATTAGCTCGTACAGTGGGACAGGCCCATTACATTCACATCCAAATCGTTAATATATATGACAAACAAAAGAGGACCTGTGGCATACTATTGGTCACAGGACACCAACCAGAAAAACAACCCTCCACTATCTCCCTCTACCTCCTACCACCAAGCTAATATTGTATCCTATTTGCTAACTTACCCTGAACCTCAAGTGTTCTTGCCTTCCATGTCTACTAAGTGGGATCTTGTGGTCCTAACATTGACTACATAGAATATCATTTGTTTAACTTACTGGCAGAATTATTCAGAAGGTTACAGTTTAATATCCCACCCTGAAGACACTAGGCTGAGGAAGGGTCTTGACCCAATACTTGACCCATTCCTTCTCTCCAGAGATACTGCCTGTCCCGTTGAGTTACTCCAGCTTTATGTGTCTAACTGAAGATGCACAATCGGAGCTGCCACTCAAGTGCTGCACAGGGGGAGTTCTTCACTGTTAGAATGCCATTGATTAGTTAGTTTATAAACACCACCTCTTGGGGAGTAAAGACTTCACAATGCTAAAGAGAGAAGAAATGCTCCCAAATGTATTGGCCAATTTTTATCCTTCCACCAATGTTAACTCATCAACATATTGCCATTTGTGGGACCTTGCTGTGTAATGCTTCCATGTACCCCCATTACAATGTTGGCTGCCTTTCAAACATGTGGCACTGATCGTAAAGCATTGTGTGACCTGAAATTGTAAAAGGCACAGTATGAACCTTCCTTTCTTAAACACAGCACATGATGTTCAGTGAGGGTAAAGAGTAAGAAAGATTTTCCCCAAAGTAGATGTGTCTGAAAATAGAGGGCATTATAGACTAATGTGAAGGGGATGTACTGAACACTTGGGATGTACTGAGAATCTGAGGACAATTTTTTCTCCCGAAGGGCTGGAATTGGGAAGGCACTGCCTGAGTGAGTGGTGGAGGCAGCAATTCACACAATATCTACGACGCATCCAGAGGAGCATTTGAATTGTCAAAGTGTAGAAGGCTATAGATCAATTGCTGGTGAATGGGATTAACATAGATGTGTACTTGATAACCAGCACGGACATGGTGGTACGAAGGGCCTGGTTCTGCGTGGTATGACTCTGCGGCTCTATGTTCTCTGCCATGTCCTGTATTCTCTGCCACAGAAGGTAGTTGAGGCCAGTTCATTGGCTATATTTAAGGGGGAGTTAGATGTGGCCCTTGTGGCTAAAGGGATCAGGGGGTATGGAGAGAATGCATGGATGGGATACTAAGTTGGATGATCAGCCATGATCATATCGAATGGCGGTGCAGGCTCGTAGGGCCGAATGGCCTACTCCTGCACCTATTTTCTATGTTTCTATGTTTCTATGTGCAGCGGTGAAAATTGAGTTTTCCATTGAAATGACAAGGACAAGGGAAGTTGCAGCAGGCTATGTGATTATCAGCAACTGTTAAATAGAAATATTAGGGCAATTTGGAAAGTAGTGGAGCTGATTGGAACACTTGAAGGTGTAAATGAATGTGCTTGGGAGGAAATAAGGCAAAAACAACTCAAAAACTTGCTGCATAATGTCATCTGGTGGCTTGTGCATGACATTACAGGAAGACACAAACCCAGTTTTTTTTTTAATCGGAGAATTACAGTCACAGACAAAACCTGACAAAAGTGCATTATACAGGACATGGTAATGTTGTGGTTATGCTACTGAAGGGGAATTCCTGAGGGTGTGAGTTAAAATTCTCCCCTGTCAGTTTGAAAATTTGAATTTGTTTTTTGAAAATCTATTATTAAAGTTGGCATAACAGAAAAATTGCCACGCAACTGATATGCCACTCAATTGGTTTGCTAATGTACACGAAGGAAAAAAAATCTCTACTTCCTAATCTGTTTGTCCTTTCTGCAAACAACTCCAAATCAATATGGGGGACTTTTAACATCCTTCTTGATCTGTCCATAAAGACATTCAACTGTAAGGAGTTTCAAGGAGATGACCCCTTCTGCCACTTCTGGGTGATTTACATCTCCATAAGTGGTTTTTAATAAACAGCATGGAAACCCCATTACATTGCCACCTCCTGACACAGCAGGCAACAACAAAGATAACCAGGGTGTAGGTGTAATTAATTTGAATAAATGTGTAAAAGTGTTCATAAAGTGTTCACACTTTAATCATACAATACATTTTTTAAAATATAATTGCTGAATTTAATCGTACAATAGTTTTTTTTTAATATCATTGCTGAATATAACCATGCAATAGTTTTTTTTAACCAATTAGTAAATTTAATCGTGCAGTAGGTTTTTCAAATATAATTAAATCTACATTTCAACAAGTTACTGAACTTGCAAGAAAGTCCAAAGCACTTGCTGTATTGTAATTCAGGTCAAATTACTGTTTGGAAGCAGCTTTAGGTGTTTGATTTAAGATGGAACTCTTTCGGCATTTAGAATAACACGGTCAATCGACTGGGAGTTTGGCTGTGTCATTTCTCATCCATCAGCGTCGCTAAGAATCAAATAAACAGAGCAGCATGAGTCATGATTAAGGAACTGCGAGATCCTGCTTACTTTGGTTATCCTGTCTCTTGCTTGACTTATTGATACTGTTTTTGTTACTGCACAGCGATTAAATAAAGTGTGCAGACAAACCATCGTTAAGTGGCTATTATATTATTGAAAGTCTTTAATGGTGCCAATGGTGGTAACAAAGGGTGAGCATGAAAGCTAAAAGCAAATAGAGGAATGAGGCAAGATGAATATAAAGGCCACTTACGATAAACATCCAGCACAACCTGTTCATTTTACACGGTGAATTGTCGAAGGTTTTTTGCCATCATTGTTAATTTTGTGTTGCTTTTGTAAGAATGAGGGTTGCTCTGATGTAAATTGTTGCTGTTATAAAAGGGATTAGATGGGATATGTGAGAACAATTATAATACATATAATACAATACATAACATTACATTATATATAATATTAATATATATAACATATAATAGAAATGATATATTCCCTTCCTAAATACCCAAAGCAACTGGGACAACTTGAAATTTCAGGATGGAGATTTTTTTTTCAGTGAAGTCATCAAGTGAGAAAACATCTACCACAATGAGTTGCAGTAGTGTGGAACCTCTAGCAGGGCATCTCAAGACACTTAATAAAAGTCCTATTTCGCTTTCTCCACCGCCGTCATGTTGATGAAGGTTGGTTTGTTGGTCCTCGTTCTTCCTCTTCCAAAGTCCATTATCAGATCCTTGGTCTTACTGATCAAAGTAATGTGTGATAGAATTACCAAATTTAAATTTCACCGTGATAGGTCTAGACTTTGAATTGAACTGCCCTATGAAGACGCCTGCTATGTCACTGAATTGTATTTACCACTGTTAGTTGAACCACCATACAGGGCATCTAGAAATGAGCATTAAATACCAGCACTTAGGGATAGCGGAGTTAAGGGCCTGTCCCACTGTACGAGGTAATTCAAGAGTTCTCCCTAGTTTTCCCCTGATTCGAACTCGGAGAATGTCCGTAGCGGGTCCATAGGAGTTCGTGGATGTCTCGTAGCGGCTCGTACGAGTAAAAAGTTTTCTAAAAATTCATCACGAGTATTTTTTTACTCGTGGACATTTTTCACATTTACCGGATTTCCCGAGTACCTACCGTTACTCATACGAGCCGCTACAAAACATCCACAAACTCCTACGGACCTGCTACCGACATTCTCCGAATTCGAATCGGGGGAAAACTTGGGAGAACTCTTGAATTACCTCGTACAGTGGGACAGGCCCTTTAAGGGATATTGAGAGAAGGCAGGAACGGGGTACTGATTGTGGATGATCAGCCATGATCACATTGAATGGCGGTGCTGGCTCGAAGGGCCGAATGGCCTACTCCTGCACCTATTGTCTATTATCGCACATCCACAACATTATTTTTTTTAACAAAAAGGTAAGTAGGAGAGGGTAACTGTGGGTTGATTGCAATAGTTGGCTAACAATGGCTGTGGCAAGGGATTGATTGGCCATTACTGTGGGTACACGTGGGTTCAGAGAACTTGGCAAGAATTAAAAATAAAAGCACAGTGGTCAGAGAATAAATCAGACAGTGCCATTGTTATTGAGCTCCAACCCTCACCTCCAGCCCCAGTTGATCTGCCCTTCAGAGTTGTCATTGGGCAGATGGAGCCAAGCCAAAGGTTTTACATAAGATGCTAATTCAAATAAGTAAATAATTTGGTGTGTTTCAAGCTGAATATTTGAATTAGGTTTATAGTCCAGGTGCCGTGTCCAATTCATTAAAGTAATTGCCAGCGTATCTCGACACAGCAGGCATGAGCTGCAATATGTTGTGGCGAGTGGCATGGGCTGATGGGATCTGTCTGTTTACAAGCTTTCCTGCTGACTGTCAGTCTTCCTGTTTCCTCCCAGGGGTGCTGGCGCAAGATTACGCTGGATGACACCATGCCCTTCGACAAAAACGATAACCTGCTGCTTCCAGTTACAACCTGCCAGGAGGAGCTCTGGCCAATGTTGCTGTCGAAAGCTCTCATTAAGATTGCAAACATAGAGTACGTTAAAATCATCTCTTTAAGGTCACTATCCTCCATGAATGATATCAGCTATTAATCCTGCAATACTGGTCACTTTTCTAACCTTTCTGGTCCAATTAGAATCTTAGAATCATACTGCCAACAGGCAGGACGTATGGCTCAGTCTGATTCTCTGAAAGTGCTTTCGAATTAGTCTCTGTTCTTTCCTTACATGCCTACAGTTTTCTTTTCTGGATGACTACTTTTCAAATTCCCTATTGAAAGTTATAACTGAATCTGCTTTCAGCTTCTGCAATCCAGATTGTAACAGCTTGCTGCATGTATAAATAAAAATCTTCATCCCTCTACATTTTTTCTCCAGTGACCTTCATTCTGCGCCCTGTTTGCTGGTCGTCCTGCCAGCTTCTCAACTACTTACTCTCCTTCATCGTCTCTGTGGTTAGGAGTGCAATCTCAGATTCTCCAGTCTCTCCACAAAAGTGAAGCTCTTATTCCTTCTACCATTCCAGTACGTCTCTTCAACACAACTAAACCCCATAATTAACCTGGGGGAACCTTGTTTACAAAGGCAATATTGAAAACGTGGAGCTCGTTACCAGCTAGAATGGGTGATGATCATTTGAGGAGAAGCTATATAAATTCACTAATGGCATGGTTGATAACATCAAATCAGTATAAATATGACTCCAATCCCACACCAATGTGGTCAACTTTTACTTGCTCTGTAAAATGGAGTGATAAGCTACTCAGTTCCATCAATCTTTTGAGAGAGTGCCAGTATAATTGGGCTCCAACCCTCACTGCCAACTCCAGTTGATCTGGCCTTCAGTGGTGTCACAGGGGACAGATTGCTTAGGTGGAGCCAGGCCAAGACTTCTTCCATAAGAAAGCAATCATAGATTGAGTAATTGCTTTGTGGGCCATCTCTATTTTGTTTACAGAGTGAGCATGAGCTTTTTTATCTTCCTCTCTACTGATTATCTAACACCCACTCTGACCTCTGTATCTTCAGCTTCCTGCACAAGACCATGGATTAGCAGCTCATCCTCTGACTGGGCGCATTCCAGTTTCTGGCACACAATGTTATATTGAGCGATTTCAGGTGGTCAGCATTTCCACCATGTAATCATGTATGGTCTTTCTGTTGACTGGTTAGCATGCAACAAAAGCTTTTCACTGTACCTTGGTACACATGACAATAACCTAAATTGTAACACCATGCATATTTCAGCATTCACTCCACTTTTTTTTTTCTGGTAGTGGCTCATAATTATTCAACATTTATGCTTCTTGCAGACTTGTATTGTCAATTTCTTCCAGTTTTTACAATCAATCTATGAAATTGAATCTCACCTCCCTTGGGTCGTATCATAAATTTTTTCTTGTTCTCAAAAATGGACTACTTCACACTAAATTATTTTGTACCTTAAAACTTCCTTTATCTTTAACTATTCCTGGTTTAATTATTGACTATTTCTGATGAAAGGTCGTCGACATGAAATATTGACCCTGTTTCTCTCTCTATAGATACTGTTTAACCTGCTGAATCCACATAATTTTGCTTTTGTTTAAGAGTTTCCATCATTTATTGATAATGTTCATAATACTACCGTTTGAATGTTTGTCAGTAGACTGCAGAATGAATTTGTTTTGCAGTTAAATATATTTATATGTTTTCTAGAATCATGTTTGGCAAAATAGGATAACTTGGGTTGTGACAATTCAATAATATTACGTATGATACTGTGAAATTAAGAAAAGACTTGGAAAAATAAAGAAAAGTGGAAAATAAATATCACATTCAATATAAGTTCAATTCAAGTAGCCAAATTGCATTAACTAAACTACAATGTGAAAAGCGTATCTGAATAGGGAGTTGCACTGTGACACAGGAGGTAGTGCTACTGTTGCATAACTCCAGTGATCAGGGTTTAATCCTGATATCTGGGAATGTCTGGGTGGTGTTAGTACTTTCATTTCACAAGGAAGCATAGTTTCACTATTGTTAGAGTAGCAGATGCATAGGTTCAGCAACTTGAGTTTAATCCTGGCCTTGGGTCCTGCCTGTGTGGAGTTGTAGTAGTATCTCCTGGATTCTCTGGTGTCCTCCTACATCCCCAAGACATATTGTAAGTTAATCAATCACTCTAAATTTCTTCCAAGAGTAGGTGGATGGACATATGAGAGGGAATACGTTGTAGAGAATTATGTGGGGCAATGGGCCTGGTGGAAATGCACCGAGAAACTGAATATATATGATGCGCCTAATGGCCTCCTATATCGTAAGGAAATTTGGAATTTCCAGTATTTTCCCTGAACAATACTATAGATCAGAAACATAAAAATATTACACTTACTGTATTTTTGAGCTGTTCCTTGATCAAAATTGTGGTCAACCTCATTATGTCATCTTTTGCCTTATTTTCTGGAGTTGTCTGATTGCACCTTTGTGAAGGGCCTCAGCATTCTAACATATATGTAGCCACTCTATTGTTTGGATGTGCATTAGTCATATCAACATTTTGTGTCTGTTTTATTAAAGATTGTGTGAATGGATTCAAATACTAGAAATTGTAGATGCTTGAATCTATGTGCAACAAACAATGCCTGAGAGGAACTCAGCAATCCAGGCAGCATCTCCGAAGAGAAATGGACAGATAACATTTTGGTTCAGGACTCTTCTTCTCTCTGAAGGAGAATACCAATCCAAAATATGGTCTGCCCATTTCCCTCCACTGATGCTGCCTGGCCTGCTGAGATTCTCTAGCACTTTTTTTTAGCTTACTTTCAAACACAATGCTTTCACTCATTCCAAATGTTTTAAAAGTAAAAAATAACAAGCCGAACAATGAAAACACGAGGGCATAAAGGCTTCCTTCTGAAACATACAAGCACATAAATAGGGTGGTGAATCTGTGGAATTCTTTGCCACAGAAGGCTGTGGAAGTCAAGTCAGTGGATATTTTAAGGCAGAGATAGATTCTTGATTAGTACGGGTGTCAGAGGTTATGGGGAAAAGACAGGAGTATGGGTTTCGGATGGGGGGGGGGGATAGATCAGCTATGATTGAATGGCGGAGTAGACTTGATGGGCCGAATGGCCTAATTCTACTATTCCTTATGACAATAGATCACAAGCAAAAAGAAACAAACAAAAAGTAGAACAGATGCATTTTCAAAAGAATGGTGTGAAGGATCTTTGTTTAAAGAGTCTCTTACACGACTATTGTTTGAATTGTAGGTAATGCCATGGTATAGTTTGTACAGCAGGATCCCTTCTGTATGATACTTCAGCAGTATGCTTTTGTAATCTCACTACTTTTTGTTAATAGCATGATTACAACAGGAAGAAAAGAACTGGGTGACTTCACAGTTTTGCATGCTCTTACTGGTTGGCGTCCTGAGATCATCCCGCTCCGGTATGTACCTGTGTGCTATTTGCAGTTCGCCAATGTAAACATGTTAGCTTGTTGGTCAAACTGGGTGTTGGAATTTGGGTAGATTTACATTTGAAATGAGTGTGTTGTTAATCTGTAATAATTTACATGTTTATGGCACCATTGAAGACAATTGGCAATATTTTCGGCCACACTATTTAAAACTATGTCCATCTAAAGTTGATTATACATTATTACTTTCACAATTCTACTGGGGATGGATAGGCCTTCTGCTAATTCTTTAACTTAATGTTATCTTTTTTTTAAAAAGAGCAAAATTTCAGAAATTAAGTGGGAGTGATTGTCCTTCACATTAAAGCAATATTCGATGGAGTGTGGCATGAAGGAAATGTGGTAAAGCTGATTATAGAACGTCGAAAATAGAATGTAAAATTACAACAAAGGAACAGGCCCTTTGACCTACCACTTCTACACTGAACACGATGCCAATCTAATTAATGGTCCATATTTTTCTATTCCCTACCTGTTCATGTGTCTATCAAAATCTAGACATAACTAAAACTCTGATCTTGTGCTCTTCCGGTTTGCTTGGTCTTTCTATTTGCGCAAAGACGGTACAGGATAACACTATGATTTTTTGCCACCTTACTCACCATTCTCCTGTGCTTAAATGCAACAAGTTTTGTTCCGATCGATGGTGTAGTTTAAAAGTTATTAAGGTTTAAAAATCTTTAAAACCGCGCATGCGCAGATGGTCTCCTCACCTGCCAGTCACCGCCATGCAGATTGGTCTCGTCTCCTGTCAGTCCCCTGGACGGCGACGCCCCTTCTGGCTCAACATCGCCGCACTGATTGGCCGGGTCCTCTGTCACTCACTGGTGGGGAGAATAAAGCTGAAGGAGTGGAGCAAGCAGAGCCTGGCCAACTCCGAGGCCAACACCGAGTCCGAGGCCGACTCTGACTCCGTGGCCGACTGACTCCGAGGCCAACTCCAAGGCCGACTCCGGCAACCTCGAGATCCTGGGGAGGTGTGGAGGAAGAGTGCGGGAATTGAGGGAGAGGAGGGGGTAGGGAGGGAGAGGGGGAAAAGTGGGGGAGGTGAAGAGGGAGTGGGGAGGAGGGGGAACAGAGGGAGAGGAGTGGGCAGTGGGGCAGATCAGGAGGGATAGTGGGGGGTAGGGGGAGGTGAGGAGTGGGGGAGGTGGGGGACAGAGGGATAGGAGGGGGATAGGGAGGTGAGATGAGTTATGAAGGGAGGGAGGGAGTGACTGAGAGTAGGGGAAAGGAAAAGGAGAGGTGAGGGAGGGATTGGAAGGGGAGGGAGTGATGGAAAAGGAGGGAGGATGAGGAGGAGAGGGAGGGAGTGCTGGGGTGAGAGGAAATGAGCCGTGCCTGCGCAGTTAGGGGCTATGGGTGAGTGGTGGAATATTGCGTTGGGGGAACGGGTGAGTGGTGGAATATTGCATTGGGGAACGGGTTTGCTTTGAGGGACCAGGCCTCCCATGGGAGCTATGGGTGGGAGGTGGAATATTGCGTTGGGGGAACAGATTACGTTGGGGGGACGGGTGAGGGGTGGAATATTGTATTGAGGAACAGGTTGCATTGGGGGACCAGGCCTCCCGTGTGATTGGCACCCAACGGGTCGCACTTAGTCTAGTGCCTCTTAAAAACATTAACACAATATAAGGCGATGTAGCTTCTTCTACATTGCCTGGCAGTGGATCACAGGATCCACTGTGTCAAAAAAAAGTCACATCGTAAATTTCCTTTAAATTTTCCTCTCTCACCTTAAACCTATGCCCTTCTTTATTTGACATTTCCATCCTGGGGAAAAAATTGACTTTCTGCCCGATCTATGTTTTATAAATGTGTATCTATATAACTAAAAGTCTCATCTTGACCACTTCCTGTCTGCGCTGTACATTGATTTTAGAAAAATTGCTATGATTTTTGGCACAGTCCTCCGCTGAGGCAGCCCCGAGGATTTTTCGGATCGATGAAAAATAAAAAAGTTATGAATGTTTAAAAAATCTTGAGATCAGCTGATTGGTCCTCTCGCCTGTCAATCACCATGATGCAGGTAACGCCCCTTCTGGGGGGCCAGGAGTATAAAGCCCAAATGGTATGAAATTGCATTTGAATTTGGTGGCCTGCACTATGCTTGAAATGGTATGAAATTGCATTTGAATTTGGTGGCTTGCACTCTGCTTGAAATGGTTTGAAATTGCATTTGAATTTGGTGGCCTGCACTCTGCTTGAAATGGTATTTCAAGGAATAGCCGTGATTGAACTGCCAGCCCACCAGCCGTGAGTCAATCAACTGCCAGCCCACCAGCCGTGAGTCAACTGCCAGCCCAACAGCCGTAAGTCAGTAAACTGCCAGCCCACCAGCTGTGAGTGAGTGAACTGCCAGCCCACCTGCCCTGAGAGAGTGAGCTACCAGCCCTGAGTGACTGAGCTGCGAGCCCTTCCAGGCCTCAGTGACTAAGCTGCCAGCCCACCAGGCCTGAGTGACTGAGCTGCCAGCCCAAGAATCCATTCGGCCCACAATGTCCAAACTAGCCCTCTGGAAACCAGTCCCTTTGGCCCACAACACCCATACTAGCGCCCCCCCCCCCCCACTGACCACCAATATTGGAATTGGTGGAGAGGTGGAATATTGCGTTGGGGGACCAGCCCTCCCGTGTGATCATGGGTCCCACTTAGTCTAGTAGTTTTATATAATTACATCAACTAGCCCTTCAACCTCCAAAGCTCCAGAGAAAACACTTTGTTTGTTCAACATTATAGCTAATACTCTTCAATCCAGGTAAAATCTGGTATATCAACCAGAAATGCACACAAATGTGGCCTTACTAAAGTTTTATACAACTGTATGTTGATACGTGATTATACATGATTTCCTCATATTCCTTATATTCAATGCCACCTGTTGAAGGCAAATATTTCCTACACAGATGAGAATCAAAGGGCAAGATCTCACTGGATAGACATGTTTCACACAAAGAAAGATGGTTCTGGTTGTTGGAAGTCAATCATCTCAATCTCATAACTTCACCGCAGGAGTTTTGGACAGTGTCTTCATCCAACCATCTTCAGGTGCTTCTTTCTCTCAATGATCTTCAATTTGCATTGAACTTTCTCTCAATGATCCTCTTTCCATCTTGAGGTTAAAAAAATAGAGATGCTTACTCTTGATTGTACAATTTCTGTTCTATTCACAACTCCACTGGAGGTGCACACATTACAAACAGCAAGACAGTCAGGCATGAACATATGTGGAATTCTCTGCCACAGGAGGCAGTGGAGGTCAATTCACTGGATGTTTTCAAGAGAGATATAGCTCTTAGGGCTAACGGAATCAAGGGATATGGGGAGAAAGCTGGAACGGGGTACTGATTTTGGATGATCAGCCATGATCATATTGAATGGCGGTGCTGGCTTGAATGATCGAATGGCCTACTCCTGCACATATTTAAAAGAAAAGATAAAAAGAACTAAGAAGTGGCAAGTAACAATAGTGCCACAAGTCAGGCAAGGACCATCTCCAGCAACAAAAAAAAGTCTCACCCCTTTTAATATTCAGTGGCATGATCATCCTTGGGTGCCTCATTGTAAGTTCCTGGGTATCACCAGAAACTTCACTGAATAAATTAAATAAACACGCTGTTACAGTAGTAGGACTGAATATGTATATTGTGCAGTGTGATTTATTTTCCGAGTCTGCAAAGCCTTCCTACATCTGCAACAACATTTTTATACAGGTTAACCTGATATTCGTTGCCTGTTAGAGTGGTGGAAACAATCGTTTCAGGTTTTCAAAGGGGAATTGCATTAGCGGTTGAAGGAAAAATTGTAAGACGAGGGAGCCATCACGACAACACGACAACAAATATGCTCTGAGCTACAACTGAATATTATTATTATCGCACTATATTTGTTTGTTTATAGAGTATGTGTGTATGTGCATTTACACACACTTAACTTATTTTTCTCTCGTTTATGTACTATGTTTACATATTCTGTTGTGCTGCAGCAAGTAAGAATTTCATTGTTCTATCTGGGACATATGACAATAAAACACTTTTGACTCTTGAAAGAGCAGGAGAATAGAACTGACGAGAAAGTTCTGCAAAGAACCAACATGGACTTGACGTTCCAAATCACATCCTTCATGTTGAAATGGTTGCATAAAGCTGGAGAGCGATGAAAAATTTACAATTTGTCTTGATTATTGATACAATATTCAATAGCCTTAGAGGACATAGCAGTTTGTTTACTTAGTACTGCATCCACCACCCTTTACATTCAATTCCTTCATCACCAAGCCACAATAGCTACCCTACATTGCAGATAATCGCCAAGGTTACTTTGACAGCATCTCCCAAACTCACAATCTCTGCAGTTAAGAAGGACAAGACCAATATGTGCATGGAAACACCACATCAACACCGAGGGTGTTGCCAGGACTCTAAGAGCTATATGAAGAGATTGGACAAGCTAGTACTTTATTCTAAAGAATGTAGGAGACAGGTGATCTTATAAAAATGTATAAAATTATGAGGAAAATAGATTGGTTTAATGCACAGTCTTTTCCCCAGGATAGGGGAATCAAGCAATAGAGGGCATGGGTTTAAGGTAAAAGGGGAAAGATTTAATAGGAATCGGAGGGGGAGATTTTTCACTCTGTAGGTGATGGGTATATGGAACGAACTGCCAGAAGAAATGGTTGAGGCAAGTACAATAAGAACATTTTAAACACACTTAGACAGGAATATGGATAGGAAATCTTTAGAAATGTATGAGCCAAATGCAGGAAAATGGGACTGGCTTAGTTGAGGCATCCTGGTCGACATGTTGAGTTGATGGCCTATGTCTGTGCTATATGACTCTTGACTTGCAGATTCCCACACACACTAACAAGACTTGGACATGCATCACTGTAGCCTCACTGTTGCAGGGATTAAATCCTGGAACTCCATGCCCAACAACGTTGGGTGTGCCTTCACAAGAAGGACTACATCTAAAGCATAACTACTACCATCCTGTTGGGGAAGTTAGGAACGGACTGAAAGTTTAAGTCTTACCAGGGCTGTCCACAGTCTCTAAATGATTTTTTTATATAGTGAATCGTTCCTGTTATAGCTAATGGGCTCTCTCTAGATTCTCTTATGTTACTGTTTTAATACCATAACTACCACTTTGCATAGTTAAACTTCTGGTTGGAGAACTGAAAGTTTACGTATATATATTTATATATTTCTTTTTCCCCCCAATTTATCCTTTGTAGCTCTTTTATTAATGCCAGCTTTATGTTTTACATTTTATACATAAAATTAATTCATGTCATTATGAATAGGGAAGGTATTTCTGACAATGACATTTGATCCTTTATTATTTCTTGCAGATCTGAAGAGTTTGAGAAAATCTGGTCCTTTCTCAAGACTACCGTGCCAGAGTTCATTTTGACAAACCAGGAGCCCCCTGTACCTGAGGAACAGGCTGCAGAAGTGTTGGCTTTACTAGACCTGATGGAAACTGGTGAAAAAGAGAAGGAGACAAAGATCGAGAGTGCCGTCATCAAACCAGCGGAAAAAGTTGTCAAAGGTACAGCCATTCATTTAAAGAAAATAAGAATTGATTTGCTGATCCCATCATGAAGACCACCACTCTAATTTACAGTTTCCTCTATTAACAATGGCATAGAATACACATTGTTTGTTGATTCATGTAATATTTTGTTTTCACACTTTTTAGAGGTGCACTTTCAGTATTAATACTTACATTTTCAATGCTCCACTGAAGATAAATATTTGTGTGATAATATTCCTCAGATGGTATTTTTGTTGAAGGCCTGGAATTTCCTGAGTAAGTTGTGCTCTCTGCAGATGGTGTCCATGTTACCCCTTTCAGTGTACTTTTCCAGATTTGAAAGCTCGCTATCACACCAATGCCTCTACTTCCTCAGAAGGCTTAGGAAATTCGGCATGTCCCCTGCAACTCTCACCAACTTCTACAGATGCACCATAGAAAGCATTTTAACAGGATGCATCACAGCTTGGTTTGGGAACAGCTCTACCCAAGACCGCAAGAAATTGCAGCGAATTGTGGACGGACACAGACCATCACACAAACCAATCTCCCTTCTATTGACTCCATTTGTACCTCACGCTGCCTCGCGAATGATTGTGTTAACGTATGATGAACGTTTGACAGCTCTGGGCCTGAACTTGCTGGATTTTTAGAAGAATGAGGGGGGACCTCATTGTAATGTACAATGCTCAATACATTTTGTTTACTCTCACTGCTTATGCCTATAGACTCATCACAAATAGGCATTATACCATCATACCATCCTGGAAGACCTAAAATATATTTTGGAAACTATTCACTCATTGCATGTATGATTGATATTACAAAATTGTTATGTAATGTGAAAGATTTTCTGGACTTTGGTCTCTTCAAAACCCTGGACCTGTAGCACAAGGTGTGCATGTTTTATTGTCTGCTGAAATTAATTGTATTTATCCTTGCGCTTAACTATTCCAATTTAAATATTTCCCTTTGGCTTTGCCAAGGTAATATTTCAGGATTGCGAAGCTAATGGTGCTTGGTTTACCAAGGGTGTTGAGATACTTTGGAGGGAATACATTTTGGTGTGAAAGTAAGCTGGTAAGAAGGTAGTCAATGCAATTAATATAAATGAGTTAAAATGGCAAAATTAGATCACTAATGAAACCAGTTAGAAATTTAACTTCCTTTCACCCTTGAATATTGGTCACACTGGACGTAGGGCTTTGGAGACTAAGGCTAATTGCCTCATTATTACAAATTTTGCATTTGACTGAGGCAGCATGGTGGGGTGATGAGATCACCAACAGCTGTTATTAGGCAGAAAATAGAATAACGAAGATGAACTGTAACTTCAGCATTTATCATTGGTTTGGTTACAATGCATGATGATGGATGGTGGACATGTGAGAGATGGAGCTCAAGAAGCTGATTGTGGTCACTCCTTAAAGCAATCTCCCAAGGTAAGAAGGCAGGTGTATCATTATTGCAAATAGGCTCGCAGTTAATGACGCCATAATTCATTCCATGTCATGCTATGTTATATCAACCTCAGTTGTTACTATTGGACTTCTACACGAGTAACTGGTGCTCGGATATGGCTGTAGTGCCTTTTTGTAAGTGTGATAGTCATGTATCGTTCTTCCTTTCAGAATGTCAGAGATCATGCTCTACATCCTCTTCATTATATTGTCAGGACTCCACTTTCAGCCTCTAGCACAGCCCTGTGTCTTTGCTATGAAAACCTTGATTGTGGCAATATATATACCAATATATATACACCAATATATGTAACCTTTGGCTGAATCATGCTGGATAAATGAATGACAAAAAAAGAGCAAGTGGATGAGAATCTGGGTAGCAAAACTGAAATGTAATGTTGCATGCCTTTTACTCATTTCTCAATGATTTCATGCTCAAATTAGTCCAGTGAAGAAGAAAAATAAGGCATTGTATGATACCTAGGCACTGTTCTGTTGGTTCCTCCATGGCTTTGAAATCCTAATTATTGCAAAGCTGTAGAAGGACTAGTCAACATTTTCCATTACTCGTTCCACATACTAATTTCAGTAGAAATTGGACATGTGGCTTCCCATGGTCTCTCTAGTTTATTCTGCATGAGGATATGTGTTTCAGGCCATCCCACAACCTGACATTCCCAGTGCTTATGGCATGACCATTGGAGTGAATAACTGCTTCATAGAGAAACGAAAGGACAGATAGTGATAGGTGGAAAGGCTTGCTCAATGATGCATGTTTTGAGATGTATTGGAAGGTTGCAAGTCAAATGGATGAAATGACTCCGGGAAGCTTGCTTCATGCCTTTTTAATCTGACTCCTGATCTTCCTTCTTGGATTGTCTGCATTTTCCTACGTTGCTCTTACATGCACCTTCAAGCATCGGCAGGTGTTATTTCAAACAACGGGACTTAGCCCACATCTCTCCAAAATATCGTGGTTTGTCTCCCTTCCATTTCAGTTTTCCAAGTTAAAGCGTGTATTGAATTTGTTCTATCTTCTCTATACATGCATGTTTACTACATTCCAGCCAAGTGCTGGCTTTGTGCATCCTGAATGTACCCCCTACAATTTAGACTGCAATTTGCTGTAGTTGGAACTCGCCTCACTTCCAGCAATGCAACAGCACAGCCAGAATCATAAGCCTATATCCCTAATCTATATATTTAGATAGATTAACCCAACAAACCTTGGTTAAGTTTATGTTCTCATGAAATGGTCACAATTTATAAAGTAAGTCTATCTTATTGTAATCCTGGAGATTGGGTTGCAATAGTGTAGATAGCTAGACGTTAAAAAAGGCACACATGTGCTTTCAGTAATTTTAAAACCTATTTTCTCAGATAAACCAGAAACAAAGGAAGCTGGGAAGAAAAAGACAAAGGAAGGAGAACACAATAAAGAGAAAAGCAAATCATTAATTCAACGACCTGCAACTCTTTCTCGGAATGCTTCTCTATCTGTAATAGAATGTAAGTTGGAAGCATAGTTGTTGGAGGTTTTGACATTTTTTGCCCCTGTTCTCACATACATGCTAATTCCCTCGTGAGATTACTGAAAGGTTTTTCAACAATAGCTTTCTTTGATGAGAAAAGTGTTATTGCTAGGCTAAAACTGTCAAAGTAAAAATGGTTTCAAAGTTCAGCGATAGAATAATACTGGTTTATATATATATATATATATGTGTGTGTATATGCATATATATATGTATATACATATACACACACACACACACACACATATATATATATATATATATATATATATATATATATATATGTGTATATATATATATATATATATATATATATATATATATATATATATATATATATATATATATATATATATATATATATATATATATATATATATATATATATATATATATACAGATATATATGTATATATATATGTGTGTGTGTAAAAGTTCATTTAAAAAGATTGACAAAGTACAAATTCTTAAGACCATACAAAGCTTTAATTTAACGTCTGACGGGTGTGGACCTAGAGACCCAGAGGCAACAGTTTTACGTCTGAGTCTCCAGCAGCACACACAAAGAAATACCAGAAAACCCGAGTTTATATACGTACAAACATAAAACCAATTGCATGATGTAATGTACAAGAAACCATTAGCCACCTCCAAATATGGAGATGTTTTTCACTCTTTGCCAAAAGCCAGTCATCCCAATGGCATCCTCTGGGCCCCTTCTTATCTGATTAACCTCTTCAACTTACATTAAAAAACCTTGTAAGAGAGCTGTGAACTATTCAACGTAAGTTTAAAAAAACCTTTGTCATGATAGGAGTTGTCCAAATGCCATCATGCATTACAATTGGCTTTTTACATCAGGAAATATGACAACAATCAATTAATAACTAACTCATTCCTTCCTTTTTATCAGAACCTGATAACAATAGTAAGATTAAACGAGAACTTACGAGTTTGAAGTTTGATCTTTATTTTATGAGGAGTTACGATGAGCGATTACGTGAAGAAGGCCGTCAGCCCGCATGCGCGTCAATCTTCAAAGCAGCGGTGTGAAATCACAGATAACAGTTGTTGAACTGAACATAGTAAGATTAGAGAGGACTAGAACTACCAGATGACCTTTATGATATGAAGATTGGGAGCGGAGGGCACATAATCGCTCATCTTAACTCCTCATAAAATAAAGATCAAACTTCAAACTGGTAAGTTCTCGTTTAATCTTACTATTTTACTTCGGAGTCACGTGAGTGACTACGTGAAGATTTCAAAGCTCTGATTTCATGCCGTGGAAACGAGTCCACACAAGCACAACTGCATCAGTTGACCACAGATAAGTGAAACATTCATAATGCATACAGACATGACATAGATTTAAAACATGCTGATGCTATTTAATGAACAAATAATAATAATAGTAACCCTCTCATCTGGGAGGACACTATAAAATAGAACCTAAAATAGAGTTGGCAAATACCCCTGGTCTGGCAATGGGTTATTATAAAATGTTTGGAAAACTCGTTCAGTAGACCATCCTGCAGTCGCTAGGATGTGGTCCAGCGGACCGTACATAACCCTGCTGCTGATGTTGTAGCAGCCCTGGTGGAGTGAGATTAGAAAATATAAGTATCTACTCCTGCATAAGCCAAAACCCCATTTTAACCACCTGGAGATGGTCTGAACTGATACCTTCTTATGAGGTTTTTTGTAACTAACAAACATTGCTAGTATCAGAGCCTCTAAGGCTCTAGGTGACCTTGACGTATTGTTGTAAAAGTGTGACCACACATAACCGAAGGTCCATGGGGTATGCCATGAGAACTAGTTTGAGACCTGACGCCCCTGGGCTGTTCTGCTTAACTAAATCATAAACATTTATATTATTTGCAGGTGTAACCATCCTGTCCAGTCGCAATTTATGAAATGACTGGACCCGTTGCGCTGAAAGCAGTGCCATGAGGATAACTACCTTATGAGCGCCGGGCCAAAGATAAGGATGTAGCTTGAGCCCCCTGGTGAAGTAGTGTTAACACAATGTCAATATCCCATACTTCCGTGTACTTGGGCCTGGGAGAACTTGTGTTAAAGATATCCTTTATAAACTGGATATCAGAGGGTGAGACCCGACAGAACGGGTCCCGCTCGCTGCAGCAAATATGATGAGAAGGCACGTTGGGCACAGTTAATGGCACTATAACTTAATTTATTGTCAAGGACCCATTTGGAAATGAACCCCAAGACGTCAGTGTCCGTGCCGTATTATATGTAGCATCGCATTTAAACAAAACGCTTCCCATCTGAAGAGGAAATGTACTGCTTTTTTGGTGCTATCCCTGCACTCTGCAGTGAGCACATACATGGATTGGTCTGACAACCCGAGCCGCAGGAGCAGTCTTCTCAGAGTCTGCAAGTCAATGAATTGATTTAATCATGCAGAGGCTGGTTTCCCGAGTCACAGGCTGAACCAGCAAAGTTTTATTTAGAATACCCATATAAGGTTCTACTATTATTCCCAACATAAGTGGGAACCATGGCAGCATAGGCCAGTCAGACAGTACGAAAAACCTGAAGCGGGATCTTGCTGAATTTATTGCAAGACCCGACTGATGAGGCAAAATGGAGAAAAGACATAAAAGAACATTCCTCCCCCGTGTAGCGAGAATGTATCTCTCGCCACTGTGATGCCACATGTTTTTGCAACTGGATGCAAACATATTGATATTCGGTGTCCCATCGAGCCATAATGTCATAAAATACTTTGTGACGCAGCTCAACTCCTACCTCGACAAAAACCTGGACCCACTGCAGTTCGCTTACCGCCACAACAGATCAACGGTGGATGCGATCTCGCTGGCCCTCCACTCCGCTCTGGACCACTTGGACAACAAAAACTCATATGTCAGGCTGTTATTCATCGATTACAGCTCGGCATTTAACACAATCATCCCCTCCAAGCTGGTTACCAAACTCGCAGAACTGGGTCTCTGCGCATCCCTCTGCAATTGGATCCTCGACTTCCTCACTCTCAGACCACAGTCTGTTCGTATTGGTGGAAATGTGTCAGACTCGATAACAATTAGCACGGGAGCACCTCAAGGCTGCGTGCTCAGCCCCCTGCTGTACTCACTCTATACTCATGACTGCGTAGCCGGACATAGTGCGAACTCCATCATCAAGTTTGCTGACGACACCACTGTTGTGGGACGTATCACTGATGGGGATGAGTCAGAGTATAGAAGAGAGATCGAGCAACTGTCCATATGGTGCCAGCACAATAACCTGGCCCTCAACACCAGCAAAACCAAGGAACTGATTGTGGACTTTGGAAGGAGTAGGATGGGGACCCACAGTCCCTTTTATATCAACGGGTTGATGGTTGAAAGGGTCAAGAGCTTCAAATTCCTGGGCGTGCACATCTCTGAAGATCTTTCCTGGTCCGAGAACACTGATGCCATTATTAAGAAAGCACATCAGCGCCTCTACTTCCTGAGAAGATTACGGAGAGTCGGTTTGTCAAGGAGGACTCTCTCTAACTTCTACAGGTGCACAGTAGAGAGCATGCTGACCGGTTGCATCGTGGCTTGGTTCGGCAACTTGAGCGCCCTGGAGAGGAAAAGACTACAAAAAGTAGTAAACACTGCCCACTCCATCATCGGCTCTGACCTCCCTTCCATCGAGGGGATCTATCACAGTCGCTGCCTCAAAAAGGCTGGCAGTATCATCAAGGACCCACACCATCCTGGCCACACACTCATCTCCCTACTACCTTCAGGTAGAAGATACAGGAGCCTGAAGACTGCAACGACCAGGTTCAGGAACAGCTACTTCCCCACAGCCATCAGGCTATTAAACCTGGCTCGGACATAACACTGAACTTTATTAGCCAATACTGTTATTTGCACTTTATCAGTATATTGATTCATGTGTGTATATATTTATAGAATGCCTTGTAGTCAATGCCTACTATGTTCTGTTGTGCTGAAGCAAAGCAAGAAGCAAGGACCTATCAGGGACACATGACAATAAACTCACTTGACTTGACTTGATCCAACGTCCATTCTGTGTTGTCATTGATTTTACGTGATGATGCACCAGCGCCAAATGAGGTTAGGTAAATATGACAGGATACTTTGACTTGATTGCACCCATGTGACTAACATATGCCACCACCACAGTGTATCAACTTGGAATTGAGCATGCAGATTATGCATATTCGCACAATAACCCTTTAACCCATAGAATGCACCTAGTGTCTATAGGTAGTTGATACCAATAACTGAAGAATTGGTAACTCATGCAAATCCCATCTTCCTCCGTAACTAGAGATGGCATTCGTAATTTTCCATCTTTGAGCACTAGCATCAGTTTGTAATATAACTGAAGGTTTACTGACCGAAAACTACTGGAGCAATGCTAAATACTGTTCGTCCACCATTGTGACTTTGGTAGCTTCAGCTGGTAATAGCATAGGTCTGTTAACAATGACTTACATGGCACTTGAGAGGTTACTACTTTGCACGTTGTAAGTTCTGATAATGCTAAGGCCCAATTTTCACAGCTGAAACACAGCTACTATATTGCCAATTACACTTGATGAATAGAAGGCTGCTTCATAACAACAAGGTTGTTACAGGCTTCTATTAATTCCAATCTCTTGCCCCAGGGCGGAGTCACAGACAAATTAATAGTTAAAGGTAAGTCCGAATAATCAATAACTCTAGTTGGTATCAACTTAAATTTAACTGGATTGATGAGGAACCTCAATTTCTCAAATATAGTTTGCGGCTGAAACAGTTGATTTTAGCAAAATACAGCATTTAGAATATCATCCAGATATATTTCAAATGTCTCCGGTGATCCCTGTGAATGGGACCTGAATTGTATGCATCTTTGAGATCGATGCATGCCTTAAAGTTGTTAGACATTAACGAAGTTCCATATTCTGAAAAGTCTATATTGCACATGCGAGTTAAATCAAGGATGAACCGACATCCTCCATCTTTCACAATGAACAGGCCACGCCTGCCATAATTCCGTGCCTGCCTCGAACGACAACTCTGGCCAGATTCCCGAGCCTATCTCGAAAGGTAATCCTGGCCATAATACTGAGCCTGCCTCGAAAGACAACTCTGGCCATAATTCTGAGCCTGCCTCAAAAGACAACTCTGGCCTTATTTATGAGCCCGTCTTGAAAGGCAATCCTGGTCATAATACTGCGCCTGCCTCGAAAGACAACTCTGGCCATATTTCCGAGCTTGTCTCGGAAGGCAATCCTGGCCGTAATACTGAGCCTGCCTCGAAAGACAACTCTGGCCCCAATTCCAAGCCATGCTTGGAACCCTTGTATACTGTGCAGAATAAACCAATCACATGTTATCATTTTAGTTTATAAACGGATCTGAATCACATGTTATTTTCATTTGTACAAAAAACAAGTGTAAATATTACCAACTTGTAAATGGTCCACATACCCCATGTTTCGGAAGAACCAGACCCACCTACCTCCATGGTTACCGGTGGTCTAAGGCCCCTGATGCGGGTTCTATTTCCGTCCTTGATTGGAGAGTAGGACTGGTAGGGTGCGTGGATTCCATATTTTTCCTGAGACCGGCTTGGACCTTGGCCTGAAAGGCCTCTGCCCAGCTTTCAAGCTGCCACCAGCTTCAGTGATCTGCTTACTGCCGATAAAGGCATGGGGTGTGTCGTCGCCGAAACGATTAAGCTTTGCTCGTCGTCGGTACCTTGATTGGTCCGACAGCTTTTGCTTCCTCATCCAGGTATTACCTGTTGGATAAGTCTTACCTGAAGAGAAGATTCGGCGGCTGGTTTCATTTCCTGGATTTCATGCCCCCTCCAATGTCACCCCTGATAGCGCTGTTCACTGCCGGCACTTGTAGCGTGAGGGGAACTCTGGCCCCTTCCGGGTTTGCTGCCAACAGCTGGAACCAACTCTTCCGGCAGCAACCACTTCGTTTGTGAGTATTTCCTTGAAGCCATATGCATGTGCTCCAGTATGTTCCACGGACATACTTTCGAATTTAAAGTCAGTTACACACTGACCACTCGCACACCCCTCCAGAGAGGGAGATTCATAGGCAGCCCTGAAAACAGGTGCTGTCGCAGGTCCCTGAGGATACCTGCGCTGATATGGCCCCTCCTACGGACCTATATCAGGAGCATCATATTTGTGGGATAAACGCCCGAGGGCGCTATCCATGCTCCATGTGGGTTAAACGTCCGAGGACGTAGCCAGGTATGTCGGAGGGAAAGCCTCCTGGCCTGACTCATCCGTGTCCATAGGCCTGACCGACTTATTCTTGGATTTACCCCCTTCCTGGGAGCCGCTGACTGCACTGTCAGCGACTCGGGTGGCGAGACCGACTTACTATTGGCTTTACCCCCTTTCTGGGGAACCACAGCGGTCTGGGAGCCGCTGACCCCATTGTCAGCGACTTAGGTTGCGAACCCGACGGCCGCCGGCTATCGCGGTCCGGACCGGGATCTCCCCACGGTCCATAACCGGTTTCCCCGCGGCCCGTCCGGACTTCGCCCCCCAAAATCGTATCCAGCAGGCAAACTCTGCAAGACAAAAACAGAACCTGGAAATAACTTTTAAAACTTACCTGCAGGTTTAAACTTACCGCTGGAAGGAGCAACGCGCATGCTGGCGCAGACGTAATGACGCGCATGCGGGCTGACGGCCTTCGTCACATAGTCACTCACGTGACTCCGAAGTAAAATTATAGTCCTTGGCTAGTACATAGTAGCGGCTTCAGACATTTCAGTACATAGATTAATATGATGATCAGCAGTACAAAAGATCCATAATGTTTTATCATTCCCCATATTCTTCCAAACATGCTAAATGGCCACCATTCTCCACCTTTATTTAAGTTATGCATTTCCTCCCCTACTCTGTAATCTTCTTTATTTCTGCAGTAATATGTGCCGCTAAATCTGTAATGTTAGAAGATTCATCAGGGATGTAAGTGCAGCATTCGTGCCCTATAATAGCACACATACCCCCTTTCTCTGGGTAGTTACAATAACATGAGGTATTTAATGGTATACGAGGATCGCTTATTATTCTCAACCATGGTATTTTCCCAGCCTTAATTTCATTCACCCTCCTCCCTGGTTTAAACGGGGGGGGGTGTACCATCCTTTAAAATTATCATATATAAGTCCCCCATATCTACGGGTCCCATTTACCCGTGGCTTGATCACTCGGCAACTACTAGAAGCTGTAGTATTGCGAAAACAGAGTAGGGCCAACCCCAGAATAAAAGTAGGGTCAGTAGCCCATTGTCCTTCTTGGTTCTCCGAACCATTTACAGTCACTCAGATGAATCCAACACGGTGATCTTCAATCTTCTTGGCAGTTGATGTTGTTGATACCACTTGGTACAGTTCTGTTCAACACAGTTTCAATTCCTTCCGTCCCAATGGCTTATCAGTATGTAGTCTGACAGTATGAACTCGTCCCTGTGTTCAACTGGTAGTGGTCTCGTACCTTAGAATGCAGACCTGGCAAGGCATGGGTTAATTGCTGTGTATACATAATTAGTTAATCACTGAGGGCCTGTAGGTGAAACTTCTACACTTGAGTCGCACCACCAGTGGGTACGTAGCCTGTGGTCACCCTCAGTTCATAGCATCCTTCCCACAGCTCGCAGTCACCCAGCCCTGCGTCACCTTCAAATCTGCCAATGCCACCATCGCCATCACATTGCATTACATCGGCATACTCGGTTTCTCGCAGATCTGATGGCTATCAATGTCCCAAGATAGGCAAACAATAGCGACATGTCCATCGCAATCTATCGCATGTGAACCCACGCATGTCTCCCCTCCACCTTTTCTGCGGTAGGGGTTGTTAGAAGGACCTGGTAATGCCGTTCCCACCGAATGTCCAGTCTCTTCCTCATCCAATTCCTGATTATTACACAAGTACCAGGTTCAATTTTAGACATAGTGGTTCTATTGTACATCCTTCAATGCCCTGGTTAACGATAAAATATAATTAGATATTTCCATTGTTATGTGATGAAAGTGAACAGCCTTCAGAGTATTCTGGTTCCATGTTGCCCCCAGTGGATGGTCATATAAAATCTCTGCTGAATTCCTTTTATTGTCATTCAAACAAACAAAAGTTTGAACAATTTTTCGTTCCCTGCAGTCATAACAGCAAAAACAAAACATACAGTTCCACACAACATCCAGCACAGTGAATCTCCAAACACCTCCTTACTGTGATGGAAGGCAAAAGTCCTATCTCTCTCTCTCCATTCTTATCTGTTCCACTGGAGGAAGCCTGTCCGAGAGAAATACAAGCCACATGATCTTGTGAAGTATATCAGCAAGCAATGTAATAGCAATTAGCTCTTTCATGCAGTGATTCATTTTGGCCTCAAATTTCACACAAAACAATTAAATTCTCACAACACAAAATTTGCACATCAAAATAAATTCCACAATGAAATAAATTCCACAATAGACCTGCACAAAACTCAGTATTTAGAACCACAGAAGTTAACAATGCAAAAAAAGTATTTGATTTAAATACTCCAAATCTGAAGAATCTGAGTGTGCCACTTTAATTGACAGCACTGGACCACATCGGAATCCTCAGTGGAATCCTTATCAGTGGAATAAAACGCTGTAGAAATAGTCAAACTGCTGCATCGAGGTGATCGATGTTAAAGCCCCAGACAATTGCCATTTCTTAAAGGGACATACACAACTATTGTTTCAAACACAAAGCTCTTTAAACATTTATAACAAATAACACATTTGCACATTTTTCTCTTAAGTCATGATCCAAAAACACACATTCCACATAACTTCAAAAGGGAGGGAGAAAGAAAATGGGGAATTACAGACCAGTTAGTCTAACATTGGTAGTGGGGAAACTGCTAGTCAGTTATTAAACTGCTAGATTCAGTTATTAAAGATGGGATAGCAGCACATTTGGAAAGTGGTGAAATCATTGGACAAAGTCTTCATGGATTTACGAAAGGTAAATCATGTCTGACGAATCTTATAGAATTTTTCGAGGATGTAACTAGTAGAGTGGATAAGGGAGAACCAGTGGATGTGTCATATCTGTACTTTCAGAAGGCTTTCGACAAGGTCTCACATAAGAAATTAGTATACAAACTTAAGGCACACGGTATTGGGGGTTCAGTATTGATGTGGATAGAGAACTGGCTGGCAGACAGGAAGCAAAGAGTAGGAGTAAACAGGTCCTTTTCAGAATGGCAGGCAGTGACTAGTGGGGTACCGCAAGGCTCAGTGCTGGGACCCCAGCTATTTACAATATATATTAATGATTTGGACAAGGGAATTGAATGCAGCATCTCCAAGTTTGCAGATGACACGAAGCTGGGGGGCAGTGTTAGCTGTGAGGAGGATGCTATGAGGCTGCAAGGTGACTTGGATAGGCTGGGTGAGTGGGCAAATGCATTGCAGATGCAGTATAATGTGGATAAATGTGAGGTTAATCACTTTGGTGGCAAAAACAGGAAAGTAGACTATTATCTGAATGGTGGCCGATTAGGAAAAGGGGAGATGCAACGAGACCTGTGTGTCATGGTACACCAGTCATTGAAAGTAGGCATGCAGGTGCAGCAGGCAGTGAAGAAAGCGAATGGTATGTTAGCATTCATAGCAAAAGGATTTGAGTGTAGGACCAGGGAGGTTCTACTGCAGTTGTACAGGGTCTTGGTGAGACCACACCTGGAGTATTGTGTACAGTTTTGGTCTCCAAATCTGAGGAAAGACATTCTTGCCATAGAGGGAGTACAGAGAAGGTTCACCAGACTGATTCCTGGGATGTCTGGACTTTCATATGAAGAAAGACTGGATAGGCTCGGCTTGTACTCGCTAGAATTTAGAAGATTGAGGGGGGATCTTATAGAAACTTACAAAATTCTTAAGGGGTTGGACAGGCTAGATGCAGGAAGATTGTTCCCGATGTTGGGGAAGTCTAGAACAAGGGGTCACAGTTGAAGGATAAGGGGGAAATCTTTTAGGACCGAGATGAGAAAAACATTTTTCACACAGAGAGTGGTGAATTTCTGGAATTCTCTGCCACAGAAGGTAGTTGAGGCCAGTTCATTGGCTATATTTAAGAGGGAGTTAGATGTGGCCCTTGTGGCTAAAGGGATCAGGGGGTATGGAGAGAAGGCAGGTACAGGATACTGAGTTGGATGATCAGCCATGATCATATTGAATGGCCTACTCCTGCACCTATTTTCTATGTTTCTATGTTTCAAAGTGTAACACAGGTATCAAAGACTTCAAACCTGATTCGTTTTTATTGTAGCAACAAGAATTTAAAAAAAAAACTATTTACACCAAGGGACCCCATGCATTTCAGTTTCTTAAAGGGACACATACACATACACAAAAGTATGTACAAAAGCAATTTACAAAGCAGTTCATACTATATTTACTTCAAAGATGTCTCTTTGTAATCTACTTTCCCTTTTTCTGACAAAACCTTTTTTTTTGCTCACCAAAAACTTGGTTTCAAAAAATTTACGACAGATTTTACAAACCACTGTGTTTTATTAGCTCAGGCATTGCTCTGGGAGGACTGAGGTCTCAATTGTGGTTACAAAGTCTTTAAATTGTGAAAGCCTTCTTGTTGAAACGAGAAAATTAAGTTGGAAATAAAACTTGTTATAGCATTTTTTCCTTCTACCATAAATCTTCACAATGATAGGCAGCAGGGTGGGATGGTCCAATTCCCTGTCAGTCAGGATCCTGGACGCTGTGATTGGACATGATCCAGATCGTGAGTGGTCAGATTTCCCATCACGCAAAGTCTGGCCACACCCACTGGGGTGGCGACCAATCAGACTCCCCTTTTTCAAAGTCTGGCCACACCCAATAAGGTCTCAAATTCCACAGACAAAGACCCACATTCTTATACTTGGCTCAGCAACGCAAGGTCTTCAAATCTTGAAGGCAGGTTTGTTTTAACTCTCAATGTTGAATTTAATACTGTTTCTCTTCTTCTTCTGCCTCAGTCCTTACTCCCTTCCTCTTCTTCATCTACCTTTAGTCAAGAAATGCTTAATTCTGTCTGAATTTCCCCCCCAATTTCCCTTATTTTGCTTTGTCAGGAAAAGGGATTCCTCCACCTTTTCTCATTTCCTAAACGTTTGGTCAGCTTGTAACTTAACATTCTAAATTTCTTATTATACTTAGAATTCAAATAACACATATGTTGGACGGGGGTTCCTCTTTCAATCTTATCCAGAATATACCCGACAGATAGATAGAGAGAGAGAGAAAGAGAGAGAAAAAGCAGATTTCTCAATTCTTTAAAAAAACACCGCCCCAAATTTCTCAACCAAGCAGACTCACTAATCGAGGCCCCAGTTTCTCAACTTGGCAGACTCCTTATCCCTTAAAAAACACCGTCCCAAATATCTCAACCAGGCAGACTTGTTAAGCGAGACCCCAGTTTCTCAACTTGGCAGACGTCTTAATCATTGAGAGAGAGAGAGAGAGAGAGACCCTTATTTCTCAACCCGACAAATTCTCGGATGTCTCAACAAAGCAGGCGCACACCTCGTCCCGTTTCTCAACCCGACAAACCACGAGTGTCTCAACAAGGCCGACGAGCCCTTGTAGAGGGAGAGAGGGAAAAAAAGGAGAGAGAGAGACTGAAAGAGAGAAAGCTCAATTCCTTCTTACAATACATACACAATTCCTTCTTAAAAATACAAACACAAAATACATACGTAAAAATACATACACAATTCACAATTGGTCTTACCTTTGTCTATCTCTAAGAACCTCAGCTGGGAACAGACCAACATCTGACAAAGAAACAGAGGTGTTTCCAGGAGTGTCTAGGAGTCGGTTACAATGGACCAATAGAGCTCATATTTCTCCCTTTCCAGTCCTGGTAACCTCTGCTCAGTCATCCGATGGTGGGTCCAGTGAGACCTGCACAACTACGCCACTTAAAATGATAGACAAAGTACAAATTCTTAAGACCATACAAAGCTTTAATTTAACGTCTGACGGGTGTGGACCTAGAGACCCAGAGGCAACAGTTTTACGTCTGAATCTCCAGCAGCACAGACAAAGAAATACCAGAAAACCCGAGTTTATATACGTATGGATATAAAACCAATTGCATGATGTACAATAAACCATTAGCCACCTCCAAATATGGAGTTGTTTTCCACTCTTCGCCAAAAGCCAGTCATCCCAATGGCATCCTCTGGGCCCCTTCTTATCTGATTAACCTCTTCAACTTACATTAAAAAACCTTGTAAGAGCTGTGAACTATTCAATTTAAGTTTAAAAAAACCTTTGTCATGATGGGAGTTGTCCAAATCCCATCATGCATTACAATTGGCTTTTTACAACAGGAAAGCTTAATTATGACAACAATCAATTAATAACTAACTCTTTCATGTGTGTATATATATATATTATTCTTGCAGCTATGAAAGTCCATTTTCAAATGGGATAAATAATAATCCAGTTAGTAATGGCCTGGTCGTAGTCATTCATGTTTTACCTTTTTGTGATTCGCGTTGAATTAAAACTCTTTGCCCTTTACCACATCTGTCCATTTTCATTGGTACTGCACAGGTGTGCTTGGACACCATGCCTACAATTATATGCACCAGAGCAGTGCCTTCCAATCACTAATGAGATTACTGATTTTTCTCTCTCCCCCCCCCACCTCCCCCCCCCCCCCCCCACCGCTATTCTCAGGATTACTGTAGTTCTAATCTAATACGAAAAGTGACTGAGACAAACAGGTAATAGACAATTGGTGCAGGAGTAGGCCATTCGGCCCTTCGAGCCAGCACCGCCATTCAATGTGATCATGGCTGATCATCCCCAATCAGTACCCTGTTCCTGCCTTCTCCCCATATCCCCTGACTCTGCTATTTTTAAGAGCCCCATCTAACTCTCTCTTGATAGCATCCAGAAAACCTGCCTCCACCGCCCTCTGAGGCAGAGAATTCCACAGACTCACAACTCTCTGTGATAAAAAGTGGCTTCTAAATGGCCTACTCCTTATTCTTCAACTGTGGCCCCTGGTTCTGGACTCCCCCAACATCGGGAACATGTTTCCTGCCTCAAGCGTGTCCAAACCCTTAACAATCTTATATGTTTCAATGAGATTACCTCTCATCCTTCTAAACTCCAGAGTGTACAAGCCCAGCTGCTCCATTCTCTCAGCAAATGACAGTCCAGCCCATCCCAGGAATTAACCTTGTAAACCTATGCTGCACTCCCTCAATAGCAAGAATGTCCTTCCTCAAATTAGGGAACCAAAACTGCACACAATACTCCAGTTGTGGTCTCACTAGGGCTCTGTACAACTGCAGCAGGACCTCTTTGCTCCTAAATTCAATTCCTCTTGTTATAAAGGCCAACATGCCATTCGCTTTCTTCACTGCCTGCTGCACCTGCATGCTTACTTTCATAGACAGATGAACATGATGACCCAACATCCCGTTGTACTTCCCCTTTTCCCAACTTGACGCCATTTAGATAGTAATCTGCCTTCCTGTTTTTGCTACCAAAGTGGACAACCTCACATTTATCCGCATTAAACTTCATCTGCCGTGCATCTGCCCACTCCCCCAACCTGTCCAAGTCACCCTGCATTCTCATAGCATCCTGCTCACAGTTCACACTGCCACCCAGCTTTGTATCATCTGCAAATTTGCTAATGTTAATTTGAATCCCTTCATCTAAATCATTGATGCATATTGTAAATAGCTGCGGTCCCAGCACCGAGCCTTGCGGTATCCCACTAATCACTGCCTGCCATTCTGAAAGGGACCCGTTAATCCCTACTCTTTGTTTCCTGTCTGCCAACCAATTCTCTATCCATGTCAGCACTCTACCCCCAATACCATGTGCCCTAATTTTGCCCACTAATCTCCTATGTGGGACCTTATCAAATGCTTTCTGAAAGTCCAGGTACACTACATCCACTGGCTCTCCCTTGTCCATTTTCCTCGTTACATCTTCAAAAAATTCCAGGAGATTAGTCAAGAATGATTTCCCCTTCGTAAATCCATGCTGACTCAGACCGATCCTGTTACTGCTATCCAAATGTGCGGCTATTTCATCTTTTATAATTGACTCCAGCATCTTCCCCACCACCGATGTCAGGCTAACTGGTCTATAATTCCCTGTTTTCTCTCTCCCGCCACATTAGCTACCCTCCAATCTACAGGAACTGATCCTGAGTCTATAGAACATTGGAAAATTATCACCAATGCATCCAAGATTTCTAGAGCCACTTCCTTAAGTACCCTGGGATGCAGACCATCAGGCCCTGGGGATTTATCAGCCTTCAGTCCCATCAGTCTATCCAACACCATTTCCTGCCTAATGTTGATTTTCTTCAGTTCCTCCGTCACCCCAGATCCTCTGGCCACTACTATATCAGGAAGATTGTTTGTGTCCTCCTTAGTGAAGACAGATCCAAAGTACCTGTTCAACTCATCTGCCATTTTCTTGCTCCCCATAATAAATTCACCTTTTTCGGTCTTCAAGGGTCCAACTTTGGTCTTAACTAATTTTTTCCTCTACACACACTTAAAGAAGCTTTTACAACCATGCTTTATATTCTTGGCTAGCTTACCTTTGTACCTCATCTTTTCTCCCCGTATTGTCTTTTTAGTTATCATCTGTTGTTCTTTAAACATTACCCAATCCTCTTGCTTCCCACTCATCTTTGCTACGTTGTACTTCTTTGCTTTAATTTTTATATTGTCCCTGACGCCCCTTACTCCCCTTGGAATCTTTCTTTCTCCTAGGAATGAACTGATCCTGCACCTTCTGTATTATTCCTAGAAATATCTGCCATTTTTGTTCCACTGTGATCCCTGCTAGTGTATCTTTCCAGTCAACTTTGGCCAGCTCCTCCCTCATGGCCCCATAGTCCCCTTCATTCAACTGTAACACTGACACCTCCGATCTACCCTTCTCCCTCTCCAATTGCAGATTAAACCTGACCATGTTATGGTCACTACCTCCTAATGGCTCATTAACCTCGAGGTCCTTTATCAAATCCGGTTCATTACATAACACTAAATCCAGAATTGCCTTCTCCCTGGTAGGCTCCAATACAAGCTGTTCTAAGAATCCATCACGAAGGCACTCCACAAAGTCCCTTTCTTGGGTCCAGTACCAACCTGATTTTCCCAGTCTACCTGCATGTTGAAATCTCCCATAACAACCACAGCGTTACTTTTGCTACATGCCAATTTTAACTCCTGATTCAACGCGCCCTATGTCCAGGCTACAGTTTGGGGACCTGTAGATTAGTCCCATTAGGGTCTTTTTACCCTTACAATTCCTTAGTTCTATCCATACTGACTCCACATCTCCTGTTTCAATGTCACCCCTTGCAAGGGACTGAATTTCATTCCTCACCAACAGAGCAACCCCACCCCCTCTCCCCACCTGTCTGTCTTTTCGATAGGAGGTATACCCTTGAATATTCAGTTCCCAGCCCTGGCCCTCTTGCAGCCATGTCTCTGTAATTCCCACAACATCATACTTGCCAGTTTCTAACTGAGCCTCAAGCTCAGCCATGATTGAATGGTGGAGTAGATCGATGGACCGAATAGCCTAATTCTACTGCTATAACTTGTGAAAAATGGAAAGGCCACATGGAGTTGGTGTTGGAAGTAATGGGCGATTTATTAAACTGGTGTTTGCGCACCAGGAGGCCAACCAAAGCTGACCTGTCAAGTATGATTCTGGTACATTTTTATATTCTCAGATGATAAGATTACTCGTAAACAATACAATACGGTTTTATTCGTCACATTGCACATAAAGTGCAAGCGAAATGAATTTGCCAGCAGCGGTACAATGATAAAGAACACACAATACACAATAAAAATTTAACACAAACATCCACCACAGCATTCATCACTGTGGTGGAAGGCACAAAAATTGACCAGTCCACCTCCATTTTCCCCCGTGGTCGGGACCTCAACCCTCCGCAGCCGTCACTGCGGGCGTTCAGATGTACAGACAAGGTAAAAAGTCCAGGTAAGTCCTGAATCGGTGCCTCCCCACCGGAGATCACGGCTTCAAGTTGGAGTAGGCCGCAGGCCGGCGGTCGAGATTTAAAGTTCGCGCTGCAGCCAGAAGCACTGCAGACTGCAGGGCCGGCGGTCTGGAGCTACCCTCCATGGATCCCCAGCGAGGGACCCCGCTCCTGATGATGTCCCCGCCGGGCCCGCGGTAGAAGTAGGCCGCGAGCCGGCAGTTGGAGCTCTTCTCCCGGGTCCCCCATGAGGGATCCCGGGCTGCAGAAGCCGCGCTGGCTGGCACGGGCCAGCGAACGGAGCGCTTCCCTCTGGCGAGCCCCAGCGAGGGCTCGCCCGCTCCACGCCGAGAGTCCATGCTGCGCCCGCCACTGAAGCCCTGGGCGCCCGATCCTCGCTGTTAGGCCACGGGGGAGGCGACCTGGAAAAAGTCGCCTCTCCGTGGAGGAGGCGACCGAAGCGGTTTCCCCCTTACCCCCCCCCCCCACACCACCCCCCACACAAGACACACAAAGAAACATTAAAAACATACATTTAAACATACTAAAAAAACAAAAAAAGTTGAAAAAAACGGACACGCTGCTGACAGGGCGCCGGCTTGCAGCGCCCCCACTGATGAGCGGTGAACCGATGAGTGCCCCCACCGATAAACTTGATTAACAATACAACAAAGTCTTAATTACAGGATGGAACTCAGAAAGACTTAAACAGATCACAAACAGAATTAGATGATGATCCACAAGTTAACATAGATCCAAATTTTTGTTACAAAGCTAGGTACACACATAATCATTTCTGTTAGATTTTGTCTGCAGTTTCCTGCAGAGGTCCAAATTTCTGTACAATGGTAGGTATACGCATAATCAATGACATTCCTGGTAGACATTGTCTGCAGTTTCCTGCCACCACATTAGCACAATCCACATCTCTATTCACTAATTCTAACCCTCACTATTGGTTACCCTACAACCCATGTCATATGGCCAGGAAACAAAATAAAGATGTTTTGTATTTTAGAGGTGCTGATGTATGTTTTACCAGCACGTACCATCACAAAAAAAAGCACTGATTCTAGTGATGATGTTTAGAAGTTTGAATTTGTGACCATGGAATACATGGCATCTTACCTTAAACTAAGATCAAGCAATAACTACGTTTTGACAAAGGATCTTCAACTTAAAAAAAATAACTCATTTCGCAGGTGCTACATGACCTACTGAGTATTCTCTGCATTTTCAGATTTTATTTCAGAATTGCAGCATTTTCATTTTTTTTGTATTTCATGACAAAATTTACCTTGATTAAGCTTTCTGATGTTCCAAAACTTTGATCATCATTTTGTTGAAGAAATGGTAAGTGTGGAAAGGATAATCAGAAGCAGACTCGGAGAGGAGACAAAGGAGAAATCAACTATAGGAGTAACTTTGATCACATCAGTAACTCAAAATCTAATGGTGATGCTAGTGACAACACAACTTCCATCATTACCAAGTTACTCATTGATTTTCCACTTCCTACTGTGTATTAAATATTTTTAAAAGCAGTAAGTCTTGGATGAGATAAAAATCTTAAATGGCCACTGCCCTGCACTGTTAATCTACATCTCGTAGGCAGCCCCATTCAATATGTTCTACATAAAACAGTTCAGGAGCCATATTATACAAAGTAATTCAAGGCTTTGGTGAAAGTACAAAAATGTTCACCAGGCTGACCCCAAAGTAAAGAGATGTTGAAGAGACTGATTATTATTATACAGTAAAAATCCAATATACCAGCATTTGAAGAACTTTTTCAGGCTATTGGATGGTATTCTCTGTTAATACTCCAAAACATTTTAAATTCACATTTTTTAAAGATGTACACAGTATTACAATCAAATTTATAGTGAATCCCATGTTTAAAAATATCACAGGGAATGGATCCTAGTAAGATTAAAGGAAACAGGGAAGTAGATGTAAAGATTTTTTTTTATTTCTGGAGGAATCCAAAGCCAAAGGTTCCAAATATGAAATAGCCACAAATAAATGTAAGAGGGAATACAGGAGAAAATTCATCATCCAAAAAGAGGTAAGGATGTGAGACTTACATTAATGAGGAATGACAGGGATAAATAGCATAGATACATTTTGCATAATACATTTGTTCCAACCTGTGCTCTCTTATTTTGGATCCTGTAACATCAGAGTTGTGCCCCTTGTTTGATGTGTCAAACAATGGGTAGTATTTGGGATGTTGTACTCCTTTTACAATTTACATTGAGCTTCCATGCTCTCAGTTCCACCCCAAATACCTCTCCACTTTGTGTGATCATGAGCAAGGAATTCCCAGGATGTTGCATTTTTTCAGAAACATTTTGAGTGCATCCTTGATTTTTTTCCCTTTTCCTCTGGTAATGTCTTACTAGAACAAATAAGAGAGTTTCTGTTGAAGGAGTCTAGAAACAATTAATATTTCCATACACCTTCGTCTGATGTCATTCAGCCCATCAAACCTAGACTAATTTAAATACCAATCCCTTTAACCCTGTATGTTAGACTTCCTATGTTCCCATCAACTTCCCCAAATTCTACCACACACCTATACATTATTGAAGTTGGGTAATCTATGTTCTGGATGTCAGCTGCAACATTGCAGCAAAAAACATTTCTGCGGCTTTGCAGATGCTGGTTTGAGCTGACATTGGCTCTGCTGTAGACTCATTTGATAAAATGCACTCTACCGTACCATCATGAAGCAAACGTAAAATGGATTTGAATTCCTGTGGGCAGTCGTATTTAAGAAGGGAGCACCACAATACTACCTGATTGATGGAGTCAATGTCTTCAGTGAGGCTGAGACAGACCAGGTTCTGTGGTTGGTGATACTCCGTTTATTTCTCTTAAATGTCATGAGGTGAAGGTCCATTGTGCCTGGATGGATGGATTTTATACTCCCCTCGGGATCTACTGTGCTCCCTCTCAAATCTTACCTATTTTAGTGAGATCTTCACTCATTCTTCTAATTTCCAGTGAGACTAAGCTGATTTTGTCTGTTCTTTATGTGTGAGATAAACTTTCTTCCACTTCTCCTCACCCCAAGAATCAATCTAGTAAATCTATGTTGCAAAAACTCCCTTTTGCATGGAGACTAAAACTGCGTAAAATGTACCAGGTATCATCTCATAAAAACCCTACTGCATTATGGTTTGCTTGCTCTTCTCCACAAATTTCTTGAAATAAGTGGCATTGTGTCATTTGGCTTCCTATTTGTTTGCGGTAGTTGTCTATTAAATATGAACATTTCATTGAGCCTGCTATCCAGAATACACTATGTGCTATAATTTATTGGCTTTTCACCATTTGTAAAAACAACCATTTTCTATTCTCACTATTCTCATTACCAAAATGAATAACCTTGCATTTTCATAATTTTCCATTACTTTACAAGCTAAATCTCCATATATCCTTCCCTGATATTTTATGTCATCTTTGCAAGGCATTTTCTATTGTAGCTTTGTCAGCAATCCTATGTATGTTGCACACTTTACTTATGTTTAGGTCACTATATAAGTAGCTGAGGAACGGGCACTACTTCTGATGGCATGCTATGTTGACAAAGATTCTTTATCCAATTCATGATCCATATTACCTCCAATACCCTAAGCTCTTATATTGTGTAATAGCCATTTCCTCATCTGTGAATTTTGTTTAAAAATAAGCTACAGATGGACATTCTGCCCACTCTGTTATTTTTGTTTATCGAATGTGGACATCACTGGCATGATTAACATTTAATACGAAACCTAAGATGGTGGCAAAACATATTCTTGAAATGCTGCAATCCTCTTTTATCTGGCATGCTTCTTATATACTTCGAAAATATATTATGCAATGTATCAAGCATGATTTCTCTTTCATTAAACCATGTTGCCTTTGCCTAATTTTATTACAATTGCCTTTATACTCCTTGATAATGGGTTTCAGCACATTTTGCATTGATGTCAAATTGATTTGTCAGCTATTTTCTTCAGCGTGCCTTTCTTAAATAAGATGTTGGATTCCTTTGTGCCAACGATATTTCTGAATCTTAGAATTTTCGAACACCATAGCTGATGCCTCTTCTCTTGTTTTAAAGCTGAACATAAGGACTATCCAGTCAAGGTGATTTGGAGGCTTTCCTCTTAATTTTTCCAGTACTTTTCTTTCCCGTTATTAATAATTTCAAGTTTCCTATTCTGATTTGCGCAGCTGTCACCAACCATTTCTGGAATATGCAACCATTAAGATATTGATTAAATATTTAATTACTTCAGCCATTTCTTTATTCCCCACTGTATTTTCTTCTGTCTTGGAATTTACAGGGTTCACATTTAGTTTTGCTACTCACTATGTTTTTACAGCATTTTAGAAGCTCTTCTATTTCGTACTAGTTCTTCATATTTTTCATTTTATTATATTTTCTTTTCAATTCTTCTTTTTCAATTCTCTGATCATTTGTTGCTGGTTCCTGAAACACTCTTGATTCTCAGAACACTCCTTCCCCTTGGCCATATTACTTCTAGTTTAATCTAATACTATTGATAACCACTTTAGAATGATGTATCACATTACCTTTGTCAGATGATTGAATAACAGAACAAGGGGATAAATGGTTTTGAGTCATAGTCATACAATGTGGAAACAAGCCCAAAGGCCCAACTTGCTCACGCCGGCCAACTTGCCCCACATATTCTAATCCCACCTGCCTGTGTTTGGCACCACTTCCCTCCAAACCTTTCCTATCCATGTACCTGTCCAAATGTTTCTTAAACATTGTGATAGTGCCTGGCTCAACTACCTCTTCTGCCAGCCCATTCCTTTACCTACCACCCTTTGTGTAAAAATAGTTGCCCTTCAGGTTACTTATTAATTCTTTTCTCCCTCACCTTAAACCTATGTCCTCTTGAATCAAGGGTTCTTGATTCCCCTACTCTGGGTAGAAGATTCTGTGTATTTAACCTATCTATTCATTTAATGATCTTATTTACCTCTATAAGATCACCCCTCATCTTCCTATGCTACAAGGAAGAAAGTCCTAGCTTGATCAACCTCTCCCTTCAGCTCAGGCCCTGGAGTCCTGGCAGCAACCTCGTAAATCTTCTCTAAGAGATTAAATGTTGTTAATCCTTTTCAGTTTAATGACATCTTTCCTACAGCAGGTTCTCCTGTACCTGTTCAATATTCAGTTTCAGCATTACATTTATGAACAATCTCTGGTATGAATAGCTTTGTTTAAACAAACATAGCCCAGTTTACAGATAGCATCTTTTCAATTTGTGCACGACTAAGGTGATCCATTGTTCAAACCCAAATCGTGCTTAACATTTATTTCTTAAAGGAAGAGAATTGTACATGCATTTATAGTATGACCTTCATTACATCAAAATGTTACCCCCTCCCCATCTGCCAGCCAAAGAATGTTTCCACTGTGGGTGATTAGAGGATTTGAAATAATTGGCAATTGAACCTTGGAACAATGTGCAGCAAGTTGCTATGATGTTTATTGCACTGTCAAATTTGGCAGTGGGGGCATATTCTATAATCACTTTCAAAAGTGTTTGTATTCTTAAAACGTACAAAAAAGAAATATGCAAAGGGAGGAGACGTAATGTGATTGGCACTGGCACAAATGGCCAAATCTCTTCATTTGTGCTGAACCGACTCCAACCCGCTTTTGAAATAAAGTTACTGCTATTGTGTAGAGATAAAAGGGTAGGAAAGTTGACTCTAGTGGTACACCATTGTTTAAGATGGCACTTTTTTGTTCTTTGTGCCGCAGTACTCCCGATGCCAGTGATGCCACAGATGGTGATGTATGCTACCTATGTCCCACTGCAGTTGTCAGACAGAACTACTTCATTGCTTGGACAAATGGTAATGACGACGCGCTCTTTTTTAATATTGTGTGCCATTTTTTCTCTGATTTTATTATTCCAATGATACTGTAATCAAGTGAACAGCTACAGGTTACCTGCAATGTAAAGATAATGATTGGACAATCTATTTTAACAATTTGGGTTGAGGGATACATATTTACCAGGATTTTGGGAGAATTCCTATCTTCTACTTCAAACTATTGCCATGGAATCCTTCACATTCACTTGAGAGCAAAAGTCCTTCAACATCTAATCTGAAAACTGGCATCTTTGACAGTGCACCATTTTCACTATTGCATTGGGAGTATCAGTTTCAATGTTCATGTCTCAAGAGTGGCACTGAAAGGTCCAACCTTCAATTTTAAGTTAAGGGAGCTATCCTGTGAGCTACAGCTGAAACTGTAGAGATGTAATACAGCTCTTAAAGATGATCATACAGCTCTTAAAGATAGCGGAGTCAGAGGATATTGGGAGAAGGCAGGAATGGGGTACTGATTGTGGATGATCAGCCATGATCACATTGAATGGCGGTGCTGCTCGAAAGGCCGAATGGCCTACTCCTGCACCTATTGTCTATTGTAATCATACAAAATATTTAATCTACAAGCAATCCCAGTTATGGAGGAAAGAAAGTGACTGATGGACACAAAATGTTGGAGTAACTCTGGAGAGAAGGAATCCAGAGATGCTGCCTGTCCCGCTGAGTTACTCCAGCATTTTTTGTCTATCTTCGATTTAAACCAGCATCTGCAGTTCCTTCCTGCAAAAAAAATGACTGAGAAGTTATGCAGCCATAGGGTCAAAGAGAGACGTGCACAGACACTAGGACTGTGCCAATCATCAAGCTCACATTTTAAATTTACAACAACCCTGTTTTATTCTCTCCACGTTTCTATCACCCCCTCCAGATTCTATCACTCATCTACAACGAGGGTCAATTTACAGTATACTGAGTAGCTGCTCAATTACCTGCTGCTGATGGGAAGAGAGTCTGAATGGAAGCAGAATACACGAGAGGAGCAGAGGAGATTTATCTTTAGTCAGAAAGTGATGAACCTGTGGAATTCTTTGCCACAGAAGGCAGTCAGTGGATATTTTTAAGGCAGAGATACATAGATTCCTGTTTCATACAGGTGTCAGAGGATATGGGGAGAAGGCAGGAGAGTGGGATAGGAGGGAGAAATAGATCAGCCATGTTTGGATGGTGGAGTAGACTTGATGGGCCGAATGGCCCAATTCTACTCCTATTCCATATGACCAAATGTGATAGGTAGAGGTCAGGCCACAGGGAGATGTGTTCGTGAGGATCTGGACAATAGACGATAGGTGCAGGAGTAGGCCATTCGGCCCTTCAAACCAGCACTGCCATTCAATGTGATCATGGCTGATCATCCACAATCAGTACCCCGTTCGTGCCTTCTCCCCATATCCCCTGACTCCGCTAGCTTCAAGAGCCCTATCTAGCTCTCCCTTGAAAGTATCCAGAGAACCGGCCTCCACCGCCCTCTTAGAGGCAGAGAATTCCACACACTCACAACTCTCTGTGTGAAAAAGTGTTTCCTCATCTCTGTTCTAAATGACTTACCCCTTATTCTTAAACTGTGGCCCCTGGTTCTGGACTCCCACAACATCGGGAACATGTTTCCTGCCTCTAGCATGTCCAAACCCTTAATAATCTTATGTTTCAATAAGATCCTTCTAAATTCCAGAGTACACAAGTCCAGCCGCTCCATTCTATCAGCATATGACAGTCCCGCCATCCCGGGAAATAACCTTGTGAACCTACGCTGCACTCCCTCAATAGCATAAACGTCCTTCCTCAAATTTGGAGACCAAAACTGCACACAATACTCCAGGTGTGGTCTCACTCCTCTTGTTATGAAGGCCAACATGCCATTTGCATTCTTCACTGCCTGCTGTACCTGCATGCTTACTTTCATTGACTGATAAACAAGGACCCCCAGATCCCGTTGTACTTCCCCTTTTCCCAACGACACCATTTAGATAATAATCTTCCTTCCTATTTTTGCTACCAAAGTGGATAACTCACATTTATCCACATTAAACTATATATGCCCACTCACCTAACCTGTTCAAGTCACCCTGCATTCTCATAGCATCCTCCTCACAGTTCACACTGCCACCCAGCTTTGTGTCTGCAAATTTGCTAATGTTACTTGTAATCCCTTCATCTAAATCATTAATATATATTGTATATAGCTGTGGTCCCAGCACCGAGCCTTGCGGTACACCACTATTCACTGCCTGCCATTCTGAAAGGAACCCGTTAATCCCTACTCTTTGTTTTCCTGTCTGCCAACCAATTTTCTATCCATGTCAGCACTCTACCCCCAATACCATGTGCCCTAATTTTGCCCACTAATCTCCTATATGGGACCTTATCAAATGCTTTCTGAAAGTCCAGGTACACTACATCCACTGGGTCCCCCTTGTCCATTTTCCTAGTTGCATCCTCAAAAAATTCCAGAAGATTAGTCAAGCATGATTTCCCCTTCGTAAATCCATGCTGACTCGGACCGATCTTGTTAATGCTATCCAAACGTGCTGCTATTTCATCTTTTATGATTGACTCCAGCTTCCCCACCACCTAAGTCAGGCTAACTGGTCTATAATTCCCTGTTTTCTCTCTCCCGCCGTTCTTAAAAAGTGGGATAACATTAGCCAACGTCCAATCCACAGGAACTGATCCTGAATCTATAGAACATTGGAAAATGATCACCAATGCGTCCACGATTTCTAGAGCCACTTCCTTAAGTACCCTGGGATACAGACCATCAGGCCCTGGGGATTTATCAGCCTTCAGTCCCATCAGTCTAACCAACACTATTTCCTGCCTAATGTGGATTTCCTTCAGTCCCTCAGTCACCCCAGATCCTCTGGCTAGTACATCAGGAAGATTGTTTGTGTCCTCCTTAGTGAAGACGGATCCAAAGTACCTGTTCAACACATCTACCATTTTCTTGTTCCCCATAATAAATTCACCTTTTCGGTATTCAAGGGTACAACTTTGGTCTTAACTAATTTTTTCCTCTTCACATACCTAAATGATAATGAACCTTTTGCGGCCATGCTGAGAGGAATGGGGGGAAACTAATACTGAAGAGAATGGGAAGGTAGTGGCATTTTACTTGAGTTGGAAGTTATGTAAGATGGAACTTAAAGCAATAGGGAGGAGAACATTATAGAAATCAGGTGTGATGGCAACTATTGCACACAAAAAAAGATTCAGCAGTAGGAGTGGAATAACAGTAGCATTAGACGTTAAAATCAGTGCACTTAATTGATTGTTGATGTCGCCGGAGGATTAGCAGAGAGTCCCAGTGATAGCAAAGGTGAATGTTAGAATCTGACATCACAGTTTTAGCTCGCGTTGGAACATGTAAAAATTGGCATTAGTGGTCAAATGCTGGAAGTTATGTCACATTCATTTTCTGATGTCAAATGGGGCGTTCAGAAACCTGATGGAAGATGAAATTAGCGATAAAGACATGGGCAGTAATGGCTTTCATCTTAGACAGGATTTTATTTTAGTCGCATTTACATTTGATTTTAAATTTATTCAATTTACTCCCCATTGCCAAGTAAGCAAACTTGCTAAGAAAGATGTCATTGGTTGAGAACCTAATCTCACAAACTACTGCCCACTTGACCCATCACTCACTTCCTACCCCATCGGTGAAGAGGTTTATAATCCCAAACTGGCGTCATCAAACACCCTCAGAACCCACAGATTAGAAGCTGTGGTCACTCTTGATCCTGGGGAACCACCTAAAACGAAGTTGATTGTTTGAGACTCTGAACAATTGCTTATTTTTGGCAATTAGTGTTGCTACCACTCCATGCTCTCAGGTTGGCTTCCTACTGTTTTATTATGTATCACATATGCACATTTAGAGATTCTAGCCAGTCTTCAGAAATTTCCCATATTTTTCAATTGACTTTATAGAGCAATTTATTGATGTTGATGAATGTGCACCATCTAGATACTGAGCAGTTTGAATGCCACGTCACAATGCCCAATTCCAAGTTTTATTTGAAGGAAGGAACTGCAGATGCTGGTTTAAACCGAAGATAGGCAAAATACTGGAGTAACTCAACGGGAAAGACAGCATCTCTGGAGAGACGGGATGGGAGACGTTTCGGGTCGAGACCCTTTTATTTATTTCCAATAAAATTATTTTCATTCTATTGTAGGCTGAATCCTCAGAAAAGCTGCGGCACTATGGCCTTTCCCACATGCACAGTCACCCAGTACTGGTGAGAAGAACGAGATCGTGTCCCCTTGTAAATCCACCAGAGGAGATACAGATTCCTCAATGGAAGTTGATACGACCACGGAATCGTCCCTTTCCAATAGCTGACCCAAAAGGTAATTCACTTACATTTTCACAATGAAAATAGCATCCAGTGTGATTGTTCAATTTGTTTCAAGAACTTGAATAATCATGATCAAAGGGTTGTAGGTAGTTTAACTGAATTCTTGGTATATACATTTTGAAAGAGTAGGGGATCTATTGGAGTAAATTGATGTCCAGGAATTTTTTAGGTAGACACATAATGCTGGAGTAACTCAGCGGGACAAGCAGCATCTCTGGAGAGAAGGAATGGGTGACGTTTTGGGTCGAGACCCTTCTTGAATTTACTCCAGCATTTTGTGTCTATCTTCGATTTAAACCAGCATCTGCAGTTCTTTCCTACACATCCAGGAATTTATTAGTTATGTTGTAAATGAGTAAGCAGCAGAACCAATTCAGATCCTCTTTTGCAATCCTGTCTGTGGTCCTTCTAAGTTTTCCTTGCATTTCCTCACTACGCACACCAACAAAAATAACTTGCATTTACAGAGAACCCTTAAGCTGACACAAGATGCTTCAAAGGAGTGTTGTCAAACAGAGTTTGACTAAGAGGTATTGAGACAGAAAATATTGGCGAAAAAAGTAAGTTTTAAAGGATGCCTTAAGAAAGGGAAGCGAAGTAGGGATTCAGTGTTTCACGGAGAGAATTCCGGAGTTTAGGGCCTTGGTAGCTAAAGGGAAGTCTGTCACTTGCAGACCAATTAAGTTCATGGATGAGCAAGTGCTTGAATTGAAGGACAGGATCTCAGACGATGGTCTGGTTGAAGAGGATGACACAGTTGAGGAAAATCAAAACAATGTTACAATGATCCAACGTGATTCTTTTATTTTAAATTTTAAATTCCTTTTAAACTAGGTTGCTGACGAGTGTGTTTTAAAACTTTATTTTATTACTGTATATTAGTCAATGTCAAAAAAGTATTGAGTATTGATGTTGGGAGGTCATGTTGCAGTTGTATAAGACGTTGGTGAGACCGCATTTAGAATATTGTGTTCAGTTCTGGGCACCATGTTGGAGGAAAGATATTGTCAAGCTTGAAAGGGTTCAGAGAGAAGATTTACGAGGATGTTGCCAGGACTAGAGGGTGTGAGCTATCGGGAGAGGTTGGGTAGGCTGGGTCTCTTTTCCTTGGAGCGCAGGAGGATGAGGGGTGATCTTATGGAGGTGTGTAAAATCATGAGAGGAATTGATCGGATAGATGCAGACTCTTGCCCAGAGTAGGGGAATCGAGGGCCAGAGGACAGAGGTTCAAGGTGAAGGGGAAAAGATTGAATAGGAATCTGTGGGGTAACTTTTTCACACAAAGGGTGGTGGGTGTATAGGGCCTGTCCCATTTTGTGATTTTTCGGTGACTGCGAGCGTCACCCGCCTTCACAACACAAGAAGGTTACACTGAAGTATAATAATCACATTGGAAATGAACTTATCTATAATAAATCTGGGCCAATAACTTTTTAATAACTTTTAAAGAAATAAATTGTTTATTTAACGTCAGCTTAAAAATAACATCATATTGAAAAACAACAATTCATTTAACAAGAAACATAGAAACATAGAAACATAGAAAATAGGTGCAGGAGGAGGCCATTTGGCCCTTCGGGCCAGCACCGCCATTCATTGTGATCATGGCTGATCATCCCCAATCAATAACCCGTGCCTGCCTTCTCCCCATATCCCTTGATTCCACTAGCCCCTAGAGCTCTAACTCTCTCTTAAATCCATCCAGTGATTTGGCCTCAACTGCCCTCTGTGGCAGGGAATTCCACAAAGTCACAACTCTCTGGGTGAAAACGTTTTTTCTCACCTCAGTCTTAAATGGCCTCCCCTTTATTCTAAGAAAGGTATAACTTCAACAAAAGTAACTGTATATATTTAACGGCATATTTCAAAGAACACCATACTTAAGCAAAAAATTTATTTAACAACAATAGTGAATCTGACAATAACATTACAATTTGCATCAACTCCAATGAGCTTCAACAAGACAAAAGGATCTTTATTTTTTCACCACATTAGAAAGAACATCATTTCAGATGTTCTTAATAATGTACTTTGTACATTTATGTACTTTTATACTTTTCATTCTTTATGGGCACTTTGCCCCTGGCTATCATCAGCCAAATAATCCACTTGAATCTAAAAAAATTGTGAAAGTCGGCGCTTTATAGACCCGCGTCACCGGGCGTCACCCGCAGGACAGCATACGTCAGCGTGTGACAGGGCGCACGACATGATAAGACACCCAGATGTCGCCTAATGATTTTGAACATTTGTGAAAATCCAGGGGCGGCAGGGAGACACCACACATCCCTACATGCGTCACTGCGCATCATTCCCAGATCACGCCGTGACAACCGCTTTTCAGGCTATCGCCGAAAATGTTGTCCAAGTGGGACAAGCCCTTACAGAACAAGCTGCCAGAGGAGAGAGTTGAGGCTGGGACTATCCCAACATTTAAGAAACAGTTAGACAGGTACATGGATAGGACAGGTTTGGAGGGATATGGACCAAGCGCAGGCAGGTAGGACTAGTGTAGCTGGGACATATTGGCCAGTGTGGGCAAGTTGGGCCGAAGGGCCTGTTTCTACACTGTATCACTCTCTGACTCTAAAAATAACTTTTAAAAGCAACCTGACAAATAATTTCTTCTAATTGACAGAGCCCAAACCAATAAAGCCTGAACAATACATTGAAATTGCAAGTCCATTGCTTGACTACAAGATGGACACCACAATCTTCCCAGCAGAGAAGTAAGTGACACCACTGCATGCAAAGCTGACTTATTATGATGGAGAAGGATAATATGTGGTCCGTGCTGAGTCCCACCAGATCTATCCCATTAGATTTCTTTCCCCTTGTAACCCTGTAACATAATCTCTCTCACATGTCCATCAACATTGCTTTGATTTTTACTTTAAGGAGTAATTTATAGGAGCCAACTACCAGCACGTCTATGGAATGTGAGAAAAAAACCATGCAGTCAGAAGATCTATAATTTTCTTTCCTGCTGAGATGAAATTATTACTCCAAAGTTTGCTCAAAAAGGACATCTCAAGACCCTACCCAAATCTGTTCACTTCTTTTCCTCTCTCTTCCAATCAAAGTTATTTTGTACTTCAACTTATTCAAAATTTGACTGGGCAGCATAGTATCGGGGAACTTGGAGACCAACAGAATCAACATTGTACCTTGTTATCCAATGAGTGGAGAAAAAATTGAGTGGCGGTGGTAATGATTTGGCTAAAAGGCGATGGAAGGGTGAGGGCTAAAAACTCTTGGGTTGGGGGAGATAGGTAATGCCTTCCAATACCCATTCCATAAACTTTCATTAGAATTGCTGGTATCAGTGTATAGCGCATTTAGCACTATTGACTGGGGATGGATTTCTGGTTCTCTAATTTCTACATTTTAAGTATAATCTGGAACAGTTTTGGACACATTGGACTGAGACTATACAGCTTTATTTGTTCATGTTAAATTGGAGAAGATGAGGGGCATTAGTTGGGAGATACCGATATCTCGTGCTTCCATTTGGAATCTCATCCGCAAGTGAGATTTGGCAGAGTTCGGTCATTTAGAAGGGGTGGAGATAATCGTTGACGACATTCTCGTTTGGGGTGAGAACGCAGCCCAGCACAACGCAAGGGCGAAAACCCTACTCGCGCGTGTGAAAGAGTCCGGCCTACAGCTCAATCCCAGAAAGTCAGTAATGCGCTCAAATGAGATTGAATATGTGGGACACGTCATCTCGCAAGCAAGCCCATCTCGTGTCAGCAGTGTGCGACAAATGCCATACCCGACAAACAAGGCTGAAGTGCAAACGTTCTTGGGGATGTGACATACTTGGGGCCAAGTTTATTCCGAACCTTTCGGAGATCACCGCCCCACTTAGACAGCTAACAGAAAAGGGTGTAGCGTGGCATTTTGAGCAGAAACACAGACATGTAGTAGACAAGCTGAAGCGTCTTCTCACATCGCCACCCGTGCTCAAACCGCACGATTTGAACGCGCCCGTTTCAATTGTCACAGACGCTTCCAACGCGGATTTGGAGCGGTCCTAATGCAAGATGAGAGACCTGTTGCCTAAGCATCACGAGGTGTGAATGCGGCCGAGCGCAACTATGCGACTATAGAGAAGGAGCTGTGCGCCATATTGTAAGCATGCAGAAAGTTACATGACTTCATTGTCGGACAGCGCACAGTAATCCTTTCTGATCACAAGCCATTAGTAGGCTTGCTTGCTAAGCCGCTACACAAACTAAGCCCCAGACTCCAGGGCATGCGAATGCACGTGCTACCGTACGACCTGGAGGTATGATAGAAGCCGGGACGTGAAATGTTTGTCCCCAATGCTGCGGAAGAGCACATCACACTGCCAAACGTGATACATGCTATAGAAGGCATCCAACACATGTCAGACAAGCGCCTTGCACAGTTCAAGGCTGAAACAGAAAAAGATCAAACCCTGACACTGCTGTGCGAGTACATAAGAAAGGGTTGGCCTAGTAACAAGCATGATCTGCCCTCGGACTTGATTCCGTTTCATGCATACCATGACGAGCTGGTTGAAGTAGATGGATTAGTCTCAAGGGAAAACCGAATCGTAGTCCCCCAAAGCATGCGCCGGCAGATGCTGAACGCGCTACATGAATCACATCTGGGAGTAGTGAAACTGAAACAATGAGCCTGCAATTTATTTTCGTGGCCAGGAATGAATGCACAGATCGAGGACACAGTGGGAACTTGCTCGATATGTCAGGCGACTAGGAAAGCACAAGCAAGCGAGCCGCTACAACTGCACTTCATCCCCAGCAAACCCTGGTTTAATGTCGGTGCAGACATCTTCCATCTGGATGGAGTTGACCATTTGCTAGTAGTGGACTATTAGTCCAAGTACGCAGAAATAGCGCAACTGCCAGACATGACGTCACATTCAGTGATGCGAGAGATGAAGGGCATGTTTGCCCGGAATGGCATTCCTGACTTGGTGATGTCAGACAACACGAGATAATTTGACTGTGCTGAGTTTCGCAAGTTCAAGGATGAATGGGAATTTGCCCCTGTCACCTCAAGTCCCATAAATCCACAGAGCAATGGGCAGGTGGAGCGCTGTGTGCAAACCATGAAAAATATCATGAAGAAAGCCAAACGCAGCGACCGTGACCCAATGTATGTCATCCTCAAATTCCGCAACACCCCCCTTGACGGGAAATGCGTTTATGCCCCCTCACAGCTACTGAACAGGAGACTGATAAGAAGCAAATTGCCGTCGCCTTTATCGCTCCTACATCCCCATCCTTTCCCTCCCATGGGACCGCAATTAGCCATCCGGCAAGAAATGCAGGCAACATACTTCAATGAGAAGCCAAGTGCCGAGCTGCTGCCACGTCTGGAGTGACAACAACAGGTGTGGTTTTGAGCCCATCCAACCGAGTGGCAACGTGGCCAGAGCTACTCCATTTCGACACCGAGCGGTATTGAGTACTGCAGAAACAGGAAGGACATACGACCTGCGCACGAAGCAGCTGAGCAATGCTCTGGCAACATGCAGCAAAAGAGCATGAAAACTCTCCCAGACGAGATGGAGAGTCTCCCAGACAGACCAAGTCTCCCAGACGAGAGGGAGTGTCAACCAGATGGATGAGCCCCTCTCCCAGACGGGGCAAGTCTCCCAGATTCAAGAGAGCAATCATAGCCCGCATCACAAGGTAATGTGGTGGGGGAACCTGCTCGCAGCGTGCCAAGCCACACTCACACACAACAGAAATCCAACACAGAACGAGTCGGAAATACGACTCGCACGAGAAGTTGGCGATTGTCAATACCCCCAACTCGACTTGTTATGTAAAATAGAAAGATTAAACGAGAACTTATCGTTTGAAGTTTGATCTTTATTTTATGAGAAGTTGAAGTGAGCGATTACGTGAAGATCCCGCCAGCCCGCATGCGCGTCAATCTTCAAAGTAGCTGTATGAGACCACAGAATAGTTGCTGACCAAAGCTATAGGAAGATTAAATGGCTAGAACTACCGAATGATCTTTATGAGAATAGTGTTGGGAGTGGGGGGCACGTAATCCCTCACTTCAACTTCTCATAAAATAAAGATCAAACTTCAAACGGTAAGTTCTCGGTTAATCTTTCTATATTATTTCGAAGTCACGTGAGTGACTACGTGAAGATTTCAAAGCTCTGTGGTTTCATGCAGTGACACAATCTGTGTGTGAAACACTTAAACAGATAAACCATTAATGGTAGGAAAAACATGAGTTATTAATATCATGATGCTAACTTGCATACATGGCCATTGCTCTAAACTGGCCTGTAGTCCCAATAGACTGTTGAGTTAGACAATAACTTATGCAACAATGTGCATAATTCTATCTGCAAATATCCAGACATATTCCACCAAATTTTATAATTTATTAACCTGCACTATGTAAACCTCATGCTGTATGATGAAAGGGAAATCCATTGTATTGGCTGCTAATGAGCCATCAGCAATATCCTGAGACTATTGAAGCAAAAGAACTATCTTCCATTTCATAGGCACTAGCAACTAAGTGCACTTGTATACCTAATGACATCCCTGATCTCTGCTCTGGTGGGTATGCTGTCAACCTCAAATGTATGCAATCCTGCTCATTTGCTTATGAAATTATTTCTATAACAAGCTACCCTTATGTCAGTATGACGCGGAGACTAAGCCAGAGATTGAGTAAAGGCTGTGTTCTTTATGCTAAGATCAGCTGCTGAAAGCATAATCATCTTAAGATACTGGTCCCATTAGGAAAATTGTGAGGAATATTTGCATAACAATTTACTGATCTACATCGCACATTACAATAAGTGTAGGCTATTAGAGTGGTCAAATAAAAGACACCCTGCATAACGTTAGAGAATAGTGGGTGAAGAACCAATCATTTATGTCCCACTTATGGTATTACAGAAATGATAAAGCAGCACAAGCAATGTCAATTGTTGCTATCCCATAAAGTTTCTCTAGGCTCAAACTGGAAGCCACACAAACCTCTGTTACTTCCGTATAAAATTGACTCACATATGTTGTTCACAAGCTTCTCATACAATCGTGCAGAGCTAGCTGCCCGAGAAGACAGGCTGTCCCAGCCGTCACTCGTGACTGAGTAAATAAGAGTTGCTTCAGCCGCCTACCATGGCGTGATTGAATAGGCAAATTGGTAATGTTAAATTTCATGTTGCCTCATTTGTAATATCGCAAAAGATATCTACCGACAACCCATACGTTTTATCAGTTGCAATTTTGCATATGCCTAAAACTCGATGACATAATGCCTTTTAATCTAAGAAGGGCAGCATAGGCTTTCACCGCTAGCTTTGTTATTAAACAGCAGAATCTGTGCCTTATGTGTATAGATATGACAGTATGCAACTACAAGATCGATTCTCTGAGTCAGTTAAATTGCAGACACCCAATCATCCATCTTAAACTAGGTAAGTAAACCCACAATTTGATTAGCCTAATGTTAACCTGATTTGGTCTGCACCATATTTCTGTAATCTTAAGAAATATACCCCTCTAGTCCTTGGCCAGACCACTCATCCTCGGATGAGTTGTCACTGATTGCACTCGGAACCGCTGTTCCTCTGTTGATCCTACGGACGGAATTTTTTTGGCTTTCCTACCTGCGGAAGATGCAATATCTAGTTATTCATACATATCGCTGATAATATATAATCAGCAGCTAATGACTAGAGCTGAAACCACAGTCTCCCTTAGATATGGGAATACGAGTTCCCTGTTAACTCTTGACTAAGAGTCACCATGAATACGTAGCGTTTTCCTTCAGAGTGGAGATTAGTATAATGCAAGGCTGAATCAGGAATTACCTCGCAGTCCTTTGACTGAAACCACATGTCTAAGTTGCCAGAGTGCATAACACAATCTCTTCGACCCGCCACTCAATCAGGAATACTGGTATTGAGAGCCTGTGGATTATTATGAATACATTGTTGATTCACAACATGAACCTGCAGGTCAGATAAAGTTATATAGTATATGCCAGACGAGCTTCCTGCTGGTAACTACCTGTCCCAGAGAGGATGGCAATGATGATTCCAATGAACCAGTAACTCTACTAACTGAGGAGAAATAAACCATATGTTGAGAAAACTTCAACTACTTTATTCTATTGAGCAGTCTGATAACCTCTCATAGATGATGAAGCAGTGCTTCCCTGGTCACTATGACTCGTAAGGCCAGCCAGTTCCATGATGGTCTACCCCGATCCAGGGTAACCAAACTGTTCCTACTTGGAACTTACAGAGGTTACTGTGCAAGGCACCTTGCTAATGTCTCTACATCAACCTGATGTTATCCCAGAGACAGTGAAAAAACGACTAGACAGCCCATGCTGGCAGTAAACCCAACCTGGGCCGACAGACTGTTCCATTTCGTAGTTTACGGAGGTTAATAACGAGACCTTACTTACCAGCGTCTCTAACCCCAGGTCGATTTCCTTTGTTGGAGCTTCAGCGAAGTTCCATTTGCAGACCCTGTCCATCATGCTTGTCATTTCAGTTAGATAGCTGATGCCGCTGGCCAACTTCTCTTGTAGTGGCTTGTCCATCCCCGAGGGAACAGCAATTTTAGAGGCAAGAGCACACAGCTTTTCCTCATGCGATTGTCGTACATCATGGGATCCCGGCACATAGTCATGTTCGGGGTCATGTTTGGAGTCAATCCGTACTCTTAGAGTGGGAGAAAAAATTGCACCCTGAACCAGGCGTTGCCACATCCGTATGCCTTGGATTGTCTGTGCATGCTTCCATAACACCGAGCATATTTTGTGACACCATCTCCGATAGTCTTTCGGGTGGGAGGAAAATACGAACCCTGAAATAAGAACTGCCTGTGCATGCTTCCGTAATGCGGAGCATAATATATATGGCTCCATCTCCATCACTTCATACATCCGAGTGAGAGGACTTATGCAACCCTGAACCAGGAGCTGCCTCAGGCATGTGTGCATATACTTTGGCACCATCTTCATCACTACGTTCATCCGAGTGGGAGGAAAATTGCAACCCTGAACCAGGAGCTGCTTCAGGCATATGTGAATATACTTTGACACCATGTCCACCACTCCTTTCATCTGAGTGGGAGGAAAGTTGCAACCCTGAACCAGGAGCTGCTGCCTGACAGCCTTCGTAACATGGAGCATTCCTTGTGTTATAATTTGATTCATCAGATGTTCTAATTGGGACAAATGCCCAATCACATCTGCCATAGATGTCCCAAGACTTGGCTATGAGTTTGCCCCGACTTGGGGTTGTCAGGCTGCTTCCTTTAGCAGCCGAACCGAGACTAGCTGCAGATCGGTGCTCTGTTGTTGTCATCGTTTATCAAACAGACTGCACCTGCTAGTGATTCCGAGTCCTTGCTCCCTTCCGGAGTATTACAGGGAAGGACTGGAGCGCCTCAGGCCCTCATATGCCAGACAGAGTGGGAGAAATACTGCAACCCTGCCAGGTGTTGTCATAGGCAATGACGTTTATATGATTAAAAGAAACTTATCCCTATAAAATCAGAGATTCGACCTTTACTGATATACGTATAGTCGGAGTCTTTTGTAAAAGAATCTTCCACAGTCCCCTCTAAATGAGCGGAAATTACCATGACGCCACCAGGTGTAGCTCCCACAGGTGACTGACAGGCACAGCTCAAACAAGGCTTCCCAAGCCAGGAGCTCTGGACTGCAATGGCAGTCCAATTCCACTACACCATTGGTGTAAGTGATAATAAATGTCCTTTGTAATTATCTCTTTTAAAACATAAACTTAATTGGCATGATAAGACATATTTGTGATATTGCCCAAGAATTAAACATGACTTTAGAATGCTATCGGCTATGATAGTCACAAACGTGACCCCGTGGCAACTGTTATAAATGCCAACTCTATTATAGCCGCTCAAAATAAAGTATACACTATATGCTGCTGCAGGATAGCTGTAGCAGTAACTCAGTTTAATTTTTTTGGTGCTACAGCAGGCTGAGTTTACCTAAGCGGTAACTCTTGGCCGCGGCTTTTTTATAAACTCATCTGCTGCTGGAAATTTCCTGCAGTGAAATAGACCTGGCTGCCGGCAGCCGCAATTTATGAATGTTAGCTCCTTACGGAGCCCCACGCTGTCTCCGACTGGCTGCCTGCTCCCGTATGGAGCTCTGATGCCGTCAGCTGTAACCACTTAATCTAGCCGGCGGTCTCCCATTTGGGCCGTCTGCTACCGTGCAGACTATAACGGCAGCAGCCACAATCCCAGCTCCTACGGAGCCTACGCCGGTCTCCCATTTGGGCCTTCTGCTGCCGTGCAGACAATAACGGCAACAGCCGCATGGAGCTCTACAATTTCAGCCGCCTGCTCCCATGGGAGAGCTCAATATTGCGGCGCAAAATACTTCCTACACTAGCTCCAGTGGAGCTTCCATGGCGGCCCAAACCCCCAGCCGCCTCCATAGCTACTTTGGGCACGCTATAGAGTGGCCCGGAGAAAATTGACTTACCTTGCAGAGCAGTGCGAAAACTGCTCCAACTCGCGCCATGTGCTAGACGAATTGACGCGCATGCGGGCTGGCGGGGTCTTCACGTACTCACTCACGTGACTTCGAAATAAAATAGTTAGGCAATTATTTTATAGTTTTGTAGTATAATGTTCGAAGTATAAGGAGCACTGTGTTAATTGTGGTACATTATCCACATTAAATTGATTAAAGGTTAAATCTATTAGTATTGAAAATAGTTTATATTGTTCATGAATTTGTGACCCCAAAGTTGAAGGGGGAGATGTGATATAAATGCTAGTGCCATCTTGAAACATTTGTACTCGTCATCAATGTGTATATGCCAGTGCCCTCTTGAGGCCAGGAGTAGAAGCTGCCAGTTTTGCCTGGGCCTCGTGACTGATGACAACTGACCTGCTTGTAGTTTCTGTTAGTTGTTGGAAATAAACTCTTCTTACAAGATGTCGGACGTGTATTCATTGTGCTAGTCACAACAGGATCATACAGCAGACATTGCAGAGTGGACATTTGCACAGCAATTTGCAGAAATTTGGAACTCAAACCATTTCTGTCCAAATCCCTTCCCATAAAAGTGCTGGGTTATCTAGTAAAGATACACCTGATTAGTATTGTTCTCCCAACAAAGTCTCGGACAATCTTTGAATTCTCACCGACCCACATGAACCCTATTATAGTTGGATGATAACATTTCAATTAAGTAATGGCTTACCAAGTTAAATACATTATGAACTAAGTTTATAAACACTAGCATCCAAAACAAAATAGTGGGATCTGCTATCGTGAAATTTCTAAATGTAATTTCTCCAAATATATGGGTTCAGTTCTCTAATTTTAAGCTGAATTCCATTGTACTTTCCAACAATTTTATTTCCCTTCCCACAGAAAGGAGCAACAGAAAGTTAAAAAAGGTGCCCCCCCTATCATGACAGCTGTGACTGAAATCGATGAAACACTGGATATGATTCAAGATGTTGAGGAAACCATTAAGCCTATAGAACTGCTTACCAACAAAGAGGTGAAACAATCCATTTCCAAATTAAATATCAGGATTCCAAACTATCTCGCAAATGAAGATAGATACAAATGCTGGAGTGTCCAAGTGGGTCAGGCAGCATCTCTGAAGAAAAGGAATAGGTGACGTTTCGGGTTGAGACCCTTCTTCAGACTGAGAATCAGGGGGGAGGGAAACTATGATAAGATATGATAAGGCTCAGAACAAATCAGGGCTGGCACTGATGTCTAAAGAAAGGTGGAGCCCACTATGGTTCATTGGTGGTTGTGGAAGAGGTGATAACGAAGGGATATATGGATGCGAACAGTGGAACTGGCAGGATGACTAGGGTGGGAGAAAGGGCAGAGACAAGGAATACAGGAGTAACTTGAAATTAGAGAAATCAACATTGGTTGTAAGCTGGCCAGTCACACTGATCGCATCCATATCTCCTTTCACTATCAACTGTTCCACAGCTAGCAATGGACCATGGTTGAGGAGTGATCTTAAGGAGGTGTATAATATCATGAGGGAATAGATAGAGTGAAAACACAGGCATTTACCCATGATAGGGGAATCAATAAATAAGAGAACATACTATATGTTTAATGTAAGAAGAGCAAGATTTAATACAAATGTGAAGGGTATCTTTTTCATTCAGAGAGTGGTGTGTATATGGAATGAACTGCCAGAGGAGGTGGTTGAGGCAGATATTATATTAGCATTTAAAACACATTTAGACAAGTACATGGATAGGAAAGGTTAAGAGGGATGTGGGCCAAACACAGGCAAATGAGACTAGCTTTAGATGTGGCACCTTGGTCGACATGGACAAGTTGGACCGAAGGGCCTGTTTCTATGCTGCATGGCTCTATGACTCCATAACAAATGTTAATTGTGTACTTGTGTTATAGATTTCCCAAGTGGATGAGAGCAAGACAGGTGAAATTTCCTCTATAGCATCCTTAATTCATAGACAACACCTCAAGAGGAATGTTGAGAACAAGAAGGTATTTACATAGAATTATGATAAGATTGCAACTGTTTATTAATTAATACCATATGTATATCCTGAAGAAAGTTGAACAATCCAGAATCTCAGCAGCTTTAATATATATTTAGTTTTTATTGAGTTACGGTATGCAGTTACAACTCTACTCATGCCAGTAAAATAAAATTTCTGTTTTGCTCCTTTAATAATAATGCCCTTTGCATGAAGATAGCTTTCCATCAGTCCAATATTTAAAGATTCCTTACAGAAAAATTTGGGGGGGGGGATTTTGTGACTAATGATAGATCCCTCAGGGCACCAATCAGAAAACAATTCATGTTCTACTTTTGTTTCATTTCCTGCATTTAATTTTTTATTTCCTTAATTTATTTAGTTTTTCATTTAAATCTACAAGATCCTTAAATAATTTTGACTTTAATTGACCAAGTTTTGGCCGATCAAGCTGATCTCAACCAGTCAATCCGAATGAGGTAACCAGCCAATGCTAGTTAAAACCTGTATTCGATGCCAAACATCCTTCCAAGCCAAAAGCTCACATCATGCCAATACCTGGTGCCCTGCAAGTCAACACAACATTCAAAATAATTCTCTACTCCAAGTCACATTGGAGTAAAGGAAATGCCCTTGCAATGTTTCATGAAGTGATATGAAGCTTAACATATAAGACCTAATATAGATCCTTTTACATTGACCCATTTAAAAGATTGGGATTTCCGACCACTACTTAATCTAAATCACATTTGCTGAAATGATATTCCGGACTGAATTGTATTCCTTCAATATTCACAACCATTCCCCTATGCAGAAGTATGACACTGCCTGCAGAGAATTATCCCTTTAATTCCCTTTGACCAGTTCTAATTTGGAATCCTTATGACATTCAGTTGGATGCTGTCTTGAAGACATTTCATGCCACTCTGGGATTTAGCTTTTTTTGTCCAGATTTTATGCAATGCAAGGTGTAGTTGAGACAATTTGTCGGGCAAACTGACACTGAGCATGGTAAGCAGTAAAGATCCATTAATGGTTCAGTATATCTTCCATTGTGCTGCTAGTAATTTAGAGTAGACTGATGGGAATTAATTTGATTTTTCCCCCCCAGTATTTTGTGAACAGGACATACCTGGGAAATTGTTCATACTATTTGGTAGATGCCTGATTTGCAGTTGTACTGGGACAGTATGACTAGATCCATGGATAGTTCTTCCCCAGGGCAACACATTACAAATGACTCAAAGGAAGCCTAGAAATGAGTTACCAATGTGGTGGCAATTTGGCAGAGCTATGAGCTTAACCATTGGTTTTAGAATTGATTCATCCTGCCTGATGCATGCTGCTTGCAGTATTAAGTATACAGAAATTTCCATGTTGTATTTCATCAGTTTGGCATCTCATATCTCGTAGATGGTGCTAATCATGATTTGATCTTCAAAACAGTTTATTGAACCATGGTTGGCACTGACTTGATGGCAGTGGCAGAATGAGGGATATGATGAAACTGCTGATGATATAGCACTTTGTCAATGGCCAATTCTGATCAGCTGGATCTAATTGCAATCCAACTCATTTAGTGCAATGGTGTTCTCAAGTGAGAAGACTCCATGAATGTATTTTCCATCCCCATTTCTAGTTTTAGTCCATTTTCCTTTTACCTCTCTTTTAATCCTTCCTTTTCCTCTTTTACCTCTTCCATTCTGTTTATTTTTCCCTCTCAGTTTTCATTCTATCTACCCACCTCTCTGCTTACTTCCTTTATCCTTCTCTTTATCTCAATGTAATCAGTGCCACCATAATTGTTCTCCTTACTGTGCCACCTGCCCTGAATCCTGCCTTTACATCTCTTTCCAAATCCTTCCCCTCGCCCTCCCCCTCTCCCTCCCCCTCCCCCTCTCCCTCTCCCTCTCCTTCTCCCTCTCCCTCTCCCTCTCCCTCTCCCTCTCCCCTCTCCCCTCTCCCCTCTCCCGCTCCCCTCTCCCTCTCCCCTCTCCCCTCTCCCCTCTCCCCTCTCCCTCTACCCTCTACCCTCTCCATCCCCCTCTACCCTCTCCCCTCCCCCACCCCATTTGTGACTTTGACTATTCTCCCTTGCCAAGTTTAGATTTACTTCATATTGTACCTAACTTATTTTCTCTAATCGACTTTGACTTTATACCTTCCCCCACTAATTTGTTCATTTTCCTCTCGCCACCCCTCCACATCTAACTGCCTTAACATAATCCAGTGCAAAAAATCATTACCAGAGTATTAATAACCCCTGCCTATTCTTATAACTCACCTCATAATTGTACTTGATTTGGCTCCCTATTAGCCAACCCAAAGGAGATTGAATTATGAAATGCTCGAAACACTCACATGTGAAGCAACATCTGTGGAACGAAACACAGTCCGAGGCAAAGGATAACACCGGGGGGGGTATGGGTTCCAGGACCTATTCAGCCAAATCCAGATCAAAGATTACAGAAATCGTATGTTACTCAGATAAAGATTCGTTTTTCCAGAGTTTCAAAAAAGAGTAAAGAAGTCTTATAAATGGGATTTTTGTTCTGGATAAGTTGGACTGCCAGTTTGCACAACAACAATATTGTTATCCAAGAGAGTGAAATATGTCCCTCCATCAAGTATGATCCTGCTTTAACAAATGCCATTTTGCGCATTTTCAGGAGACACAGCCTGAAAGCATAAAGTCAGCTGGTCAGCTGTCAGCCAAAACCCCCACCGCTAAAAGTCGACACGGTAGTCCAGCAAGTCGGCATGGAAGTGGAAAAGCTCATCAAGGCAGTGCAGAACCTAAAAAAGTGAGTAAGGTTGTTGAAATTGAAGCAGAAAACCAAATCTCTGCTAAAATCATCCATCGCCTTATGGCCACTGTAACTCTTTGCAGTCATAGCTGCCACTGACTTTGTGGCCTCATTGTGCTTGTGTATCATAAGACATTTCAAATCAGAGATATTTGGAACTAGTTGAAAACATTTTTTTTAAGTTGTTTTAAAAAGTAATAAACATATTAATCTGTTAATAATCAATTAAAATGCAGATTACAGTGAAATATAGAAAAGTAACCAAACTGCTGCTACATCAGTGTTTACAAATATTTCAAGAAGCAGATTTTAGTACTTGACAATATTTTGGGATGGCAAATTATTTTTATAAAGTTTGAGAAGCAATTGATAGGAGTATTTAATTATTTCATTTTTAGAACAACTTTTAACAATAGCTTTTTAATAAATTTCAGAACAATTTATTTCTTGACAGAAATTTATATCTGCAAAGTAGATATAGAGAAGCACGAAACAAAAGCTTTTCATTGTACAATAAACTAAACTGAACTAAAGTCATTTTTCTTGATTTCCCAAACTAAAATCATTGAGTTTAATAAAAAATAGACACAAAGTGCTGGAGTAACTCAACGGGTCAGGCAGCATCTCTGGAGAAAAGGGTGGGTGACGTCTCACATCCTTTTTCTCCAGAGATGCTGCATGGCCTGCAGAATTACTCCAGGACTTTGTCTATCATTGGTATAAACCAGCATCTGCAGTTTCTAGTTTTATGGGTTCCAATTTTACTTCGGAGTCACATGAGTGACTACGTGAAGAACCCGCTAGCCCGCATGCGCGTCATATATCGTCTAACGCATGGCACAGCAACCGGTTGGTAGGCGTGTTGCTCCTCCAGCGGTAAGTTTAAAAAGGCCCTCCAGGTAAGTTTCACTTATTCTGAGGTCGTTTTGTTCTGCAATTTCGTTTACAAAGCCGTTGGTTTTCCAGTCTCAATGGAAAAATTAAGGGTAAAGTCCAGACGGGCCGTGGCAAAACAGGCTGTGGAGGACCGTGGGAGTGCGGGCAGCCAGCGGCGGTCGAATTCTCCACCTGAGTCACTGACAATGCGGTCAGTGACCTCCGACTTGGTACCTTTAGAATCAACGGTGGTTCCCCAGAAAGGGGGTAAATCCAAACGCAAATAGGATAGGCCTGTGGACTCGGATGAGTCAGGCTGGGAAGACTCACGACCCTCGGCAGATAGCGCCCTAGGGCGGTTATCTCGAATGGAGCGTTTAATGGAGAAAATGCTCCAGCATGACATGCTCCAGCAGTCGGAGCAGGGTCAGCATGGGTCTCCTCGGAAGCCCACGGTAGCGCCTGGTACAGGGCTGCTCAGTGTCTCCCTCTCCGCGGAGGGGAGCATAAGGAGTCAGTACTGGGCTGACTCCGAATTCGGGGGAATGGCTGAAGAAGCTTCAAGTGTGTTTGGGGTGCACGAAGCTCTGAATCTACCTACCATGGTTTCCAGATTCGCAGTCCCTTCGCAAACAGGGGAGCCGTTGCAGGAACAGCTGGCTGCGAGTTTTAAATATCTTGCCTCCCACCAGCTGCAGGAGCAGGTGATGACTGAAACAGCTGCCAAATACATGGCACCTGCAAACTGCGCTTCGTTGAATGTTCCAGCCGTTAATAATTCAATTTGGGGATACATTGGAGGGGGCATCAGGGCCCAAGAAATTAAGATCCAAAAAATTCTCAAATTACTGGCTTCGGGCATAACGGCGTTTGCCAGATCTGTCGATGGAGGACCGTTGTCGGATGAGCAACAAGATGCGCTAGCACTGATGTGCAATGCTCATTTGAGATTAATTGTTTCAGGAAAAGTGCCATCCGACCTGCCCTAAACCCCAAATTTGCGGGATTGTGTAAAGCCAGCAACATCCAGCCGCCAAATTTGTTATTCGGGGAAAACCTACCGAAACAGGTCAAGGACCTTGATGAGGAGGCAAAAGCTGTCGGGCTGATGAAGCCGCCGTCAACCAGCAAGACCCCTCAATTTCGGCGGCAGCACCCCTATGCATCCACCAGCAGAAAAACGGTATCCTGAGGCTGGTGAAAGTTCGAAGGTCACATATCCTGGACAAAGGTCTTTTTTAGGCCAAGGCCCAGAACGGCCTTCGTGGAAGATGCGCCTTTCCCACATTCCAGCACCTCTACCCCCCAGGACTCGGGGGCGGAAGAAATAAACACAAACCGACTAGTAACCATGGAGGTAGGTGGGTCTGGTTCCTTCCGGAACATGGGGTGTGTAGATTATTTACACGTTGGTGGAAGATCACACTTGTTTTGGAATGCATGGAGTTCTATAACCTCTGACCCATTTATACTGCACAGTATACAGGGGTATAAAATTGAGTTCCTTCATAATTCGTTACCTCCCACCCAGCATGCACCGAACCGGACGTTTGTGCTTTCACAGCAGGAAGGTTTGTTTGTGCATGCAGAAATATTGAAGTTGCATTCAAAAGGGGTAGTTGAGAGGTCACGGCATGACCCTCACAAATTTGTTTCTAATATCTTTACAAAGAAAGATGGTGGATGCCGCATCATCCTTGATTTGTCTGAGCTTAACGCTTTTGTGCAGTATAAACATTTTAAAATGGAAACTTTTGTTACTGCCAAACATTTGATTTCCAAAGGATGCTTCATGGCATGCCTCGATCTCAAAGATGCATACTATTCAGTACCCATTCATAGGGATCACCGGAGGTATTTGAAGTTTAACTGGATGGGGCAACTGTGGCAGTTTAAGGCATTGCCTAATGGGTTAACATCAGCCCCCAGATTGTTTACCAAAATATTAAAACCGGCACTTGCGCTTCTTAGAGCTCAAAAATATATTGTCATGGCATACCAAGATGATATCTTAATCATTGGGAAAACTCTGGAATTAGCTAACTTAGCTGTTTCAGCCACTAAACTCTTGTTTTAGAAATTGGGGTTTCTCATCCATCCAGATAAATCTAAGTTGAAGCCATCCACGGCGATTGATTATTTAGGGTTTACTTTTAACTCTGTTCACATGTCTGTGACTCTGCCCTGGGGCAAGAGATTGGAATTAGTAGAGGCCTGTTAGAACCTTGTTGTCGTTGAGCAGCCATCTATTCGACAAGTAGCCTGGGTAATTGGCAAGTTAGTGGCCGCATTTCCAGCCACACAGTTTGGACCCTTGTATTATCAAAATTTACAACGTGCAAGGGTACAAGCACTCAAAAATCATGCTGGTCATTTTGACCAACCTATGCGGTTACCAGCCAATGCTATTTCTGAATTGCAATGGTGGATACTCAACATTCGGCATTGTTCCAATACCATTGTAGTCAGCAGCCCTTCGGTTATTTTGCAAACTTATGCTAGCGCCCAAGGTTGGGGTACTATTAATACCATCTCTAGTTGCGGTGGCAGATGGGATGTGCATGAATCATCATTGTTCAAGTCACATGGTATTAATTATTTAGAAATGTTGGGTGCATTTTACGGGCTAAGGGTTTACTGTACAGAAATGCATCATTTACACGTTCAACTTCACGTTTCAAATCTTCACGTAGTCACTTACGTGACTCCGAAGTAAAATAGTAAGATTAACCGAGAACTTACCAGTTTGAAGTTTGATCTTTATTTTATGAGGAGTTACGTGAGGGATTACGTGCCCTCCACTCCCAACCCTCTATTATAAAGGTCAGCTGGTATTCTAGTTTTCTCTAATCTTACTATGTTTAGTTCAACAACTGTTATCTGTGATTTCACACCGCTGCTTTGAAGATTGACGAGCATGCGGGCTGGTGGGTTCTTCACGTAATCCCTCAACGTAACTCCTCGTAAAATAAAGATCAAACTTCAAACTGGTAAGTTCTCGTTGAATCTTACTATTAAATTCTTCACTAATAATTCTGTTCAGTATGTCTCATCTCTAAACTTTCAGTGATGAGTTCCTCTACTTTAATGAGCCTTTGCCACACCACATTGTCATTTAATATAGCACAATACTAGTACATATCATAGTTATCATAACCTCTCCATATTCCATCCAAGAGAAAGTTGTTAGTTATTGCAAAACTGCCATTAATTCATTCCTTTCCATAAACAAATAGTTCTGGGTGGCCTATTGACCAAGTTGGTGGACAAAGACCTTACTGTTCAATCAGTTTCTCTGCATCCCATTAAGCTGTCACTTGAATCAGCTGATTGTACCATTAACTCTTAGGCTTAGTTGAGTTTAGTTTAGATATACAGCATAGAAACAGGCCCTTCAGCCCACCAAGTCCACGCTGACCATCAATCATCCATTCATGCTAGTTCTATGTTATCCCACTTGTGCATCCACTCCCTACACACAAGGGCCGATTTGCAGAGGGCATTTTAACCTACAAACTGTACATTTGTGGGATGTGGGAGGAAACCAGAGCACCTGGAAGAAACCCACGCGGTCACAGGGAGACCTTCACACAGACTGCCCCCGAGGTCAGGATTGAACCCGGGTCTCTGACACTGTGAGGCAGCAGCTCTACCAACTGTGCCACTGTGCTGAACAAGCCTAATGCAACCTATCCATTTCCATCCTCAGCTGCCGCCTGGTCTGCTGAGTTCCACCAGCACTGATTTTTGCTCAAGATTCCTTCAATTGCACTCTCTTATTTCTCCAAGTCTAATAAATTAGTACATTCTGTAAAATGCCAAATCAGTAGGTTTGTTTGAAATTGTCAATATTCCCGCACCAACCACTTGAAGCCAGGCACATCTTATTCAGTTTGTAAAAACAAATTTCAATGTTTAATTTCCAATTCAACACACTTGTTCAGTACAACAAAAATATAAGCATTCACTAATGAAGGACAATTTGCCCTTAGGTTCTCTTGTATGACTTGTGCAGATGTTCTTGAAGCATGGATTATCCCCTTTCCACTATTACCAGAGGTGCTCTGACTCTTTTTAAAAGCAAAGCCATTGAGGACATTGATTGAGTCATTCTGTTGAGATGATATAATATGTCCCCTTGGTAACCCAAACATTACTCCCACTATTTGCCATTTGTTGCACTTTCCACCATTCCCTGGTATCTTCAAAATGAATATCAACAGCCTAATCTTTGTTTGGAAAAGTGAATGTTTATACAAGAATAAGGTTGGATCTTATTAAAACATCAAGGGAGTATCAAGGACAAAAAAGTCCCAGAATAAGTGTTGCTCATTTAAGATTACTCACAAAGAGTTGTGAATCTTTGAAAATCTTTGTTCAGAAATTTGCTGAAGCTGAATCCTTGAATATGTTCAAATGCAGTAGAGATATATTTTTAATCAACGAAGGAGTCAAAGATAAGGGAAGAAGGTGGGAAAGTGGACAAGAAAAATGGAATCAACTACTTTTTTTCTATTGTGTAGGAAGGAACTGCAGATGCTGGTTTAAACCGAAGATAGACACAACAAGCTGGAGTAACTCAGTAGGACAGGCAGTATCTCTGGAGAGAAGGAATGGGTGACGTTTCGGGTCGAGACCTTTCTTTAGTCTGAAGCTTTTTATGTCTATCTTACTTTTTTCTATTGACAGAGCTGCTTAAGGGGCCAAATGGCCTACTGTTCATATTTATTAAGGTTTCCCACAAAGGAAGGTAATGTTTCCTCCAGCTGTTATCAGGCAACTGAACCATCTTACCAACAACTAGAGAGCAGTCCTGTACTACTATCTCTCATTGGAGACCTTCGGACTATCTCTGTCTTTGATCGGACTTTGTCTCGCACTAAATATTATTTACCTTATTCCCGTTATTGCGTATCTGTGCACTGTGGATGGCTCGATTGTAATCATGTATTGTCTTACCGCTGACTGGTTAGCACACAACAAATGCTTCTCACTGTACCTCAGCACACGTGACAATAAACTAAACGCAAACTAGAGTCAAACCCGTGGTTGCTGGAGGGCAAAAGTCCCAGCCTCTGGACAACACTACAGAAGTTCTTCAGGGCAGTGTCCTGGGCACAACCATTTTCAACAGCTTTGTCAAAGACCTTCTTTCCATCATGAGATCAGAAATGGGAAAGTTTGCTGATAATTGCACAATGTTCAATTCCATTTGCCACTCCTCCGCAAATGAAGTAGTCCATATTGCATGCAGCAAGATCTAGACCACATTCAGCTATGGGCTTATAAGTGGCAAGTAATATTTGCATCACAAAAGCGTCAACCATTGACCATCTCCAATACAGGTCTAACTACATGCTCTTGACATTCAATGGCATTATCATCGCTGACACCCCACCATCAATATCCTGGAGGTTTCAATTGACCAGAAACTAAACCTGATCAGCCGTTGCTGCAAGAGCAGATCAGAGGCTGGGTATCCTATGGTGAGTGATTGATCTCCTCGAACCCCTAGTCACCATCCACAAATTGCACTGCAGTTAGTCATCAAAAGTACTCTGACAACCCCATCCAAACCTTCAACTTCAATTACCAACAAGGACAAGGTCAGCAGGCACAATGGAACACCGCAATCTCCAGGTTCCTCTGCAAGTTATGCACCATTCTTGTCGGTACAGCGCAGACCTTCATTATTGCTGGATCTAAGTCCTGGTACTCCTTTCCAAAAGCACTGTGGGAGTAGCTTCACGAGAAGGTCTGCAGTGGTTTCAAGGCGGCTGCTTACACTGACTTCTCAAGGGCTAATAGGAATTGGCAATAAATGTTGCTGAAAGTGAATTTATAAAACTGCATCTCTATCAAATATAAGATTAATTGTCATTTTTTGTCTTTGCAGGAAGAATCTATAAAGTCACCTGCTAAAATTCGACAAAGTTCTACAATAGATCCTAATAAAGTGAGTTGCTACAGAGATTTTCAAGTAGGATATATACATATATAATATTTTTCTTTGCTTTTATGTAAGTCTTATTTCATGCTATTACATGCCATCACAGATTAGTTTAAACACAGAAGATCAATTGTTAATGGCAGTTATAGTCATGGAGTTATTCAGCGTGGAAACAGGCCTTCAGCCCAACTTGTCCCATCTACACTAGTCCCACCCGCCTGCATTTGGCCCACCTCCCTCTAAACCAATCCTTTCCATGTATCCAGGTACCTGTCTAAATGTTTCTTAAATGTTGCAATAGTTCCTGCTTCAGCTGCCTCCTTCGGCAGATCGTTCCATACACCTATCACCCTTTGCGTAAAAAGGTTACCCCTCAGGTTGCTATTACATCTTTCCTCCCTCACCTTAAACCGATGTTCTCTGATTCTCAATTCCCCTCCTCTGGGCAAGAGACTCTGTGCATCTACCCGATCTATTCCTCTCATGATTTTATACACCTCTATAAGATCACCTCTCATCCTACGCTCCAAGAAATAGAGTCCAAGCCTGCTCAACCTTTGCCTATAGCTCAGGCCCTCGAGTTCTGGCAACCTCCACATAAATCACCTCAGCACTCTTTCCAGCTTCACAACATATTTCCTATAACATGGCTCCCAAAACTGAACGCAATACTCTAAAAGCAGCCTTATATGACTGCAAACTGACCTCCCAACTTCTATACTCAATGCTCTGACTGATGAAGGCCAATGTGCCAAAGTCTATTTGACCACCCTATCTACCTGTGATGCTACTTTCCACGAACTATGTACCTGTACTCCGAGATCCCTCTGCTCTCCAACACTACCCAGAGCTCCATTGTTCATTGTGTAGTTCTGCCCATGTTAGTGCTTCCCAAAATGCAACCTCACATTTCTCTGTTAAATTCCGACCATTCCTCAGCTCACCTGGCCAATCGATCAAGATCCAGGTGGAACCCTGCAGTTGATACTGCTTTGCTCAGCATACCATGAAGAATGGTCCTGACCCAAACGGCGCTTATCCATTTCTTCCTCAGATGCTGGCTGACCTGTAGAGCTACTCCAGCATTTTGTGTTTTGCTCAAGATTCCAACATCTGCAGTTATTTGTGTCTCCTTGATAAATTGTATCCTGGTTCTTTGGCCATATAATTTAAGGTGCTTATGCATAGAGCCCACTCACTTAGCCTCAATGTTAATTGGAATGAAAAGCATACTTGATCCCAATGGTAAAATTTTACTCATATATGCATGAAGAAGAAATTGCATGAATCAAAATGCAGAAACTAGCCTCATTAGAATGTGACAGCGTAATTTGGTATATTATCTGTCCTGTCCTTAATCAGCATATGTGCTCAGCTGTGATTCTCATAGATGGTCCTGTGGTCTTTCATGTCACAAGTAAGGCCTTCTTTGAGATGTAAACCACATTGCATCTGAGCTGGATTCCAACCTCTGATTGCACAATATCTTATACGCTGCCTGGAAGGTGGGAGAGGGGAGATGCGATAATGGAAAGATTCATGAAGGAAAGATCAGTGATTCCATAGGGGAAATAAAAAGCAAATGACTGAGGACGAGGTGCAATGATTTGGAAGCACAGACATTTAACTGGGAAGATGCGAATAGTCAATGGGAAGATGTGAATAGTCAATGTCTCCAACAAATTCATGCGACATGATTTCCCTCACACAAAGCTATGCTGACTATCAATACTCAGTTGCAAATGCAAATAAATCCTGTCTCTCAAAATCTGTAGGTTATCTAGGGGGGCTATGCTTAGTTTATCCTCTCTTTTTATTTAATGTACTTTAAAAAAAGCCCTGTCAGTTTTTACATGTCTTGCTAGTTTGCCCTCAAAATGTATTTTCTAAATTTGATTTTTTATTCCCCATTTGCTGAATTCTGTATTCATCCCGATCTTCAAGCCCTTCACTAATCTTTGCTTCTTATATTGTTTCTCCTTCATCTTAATATTCTCTTTAGCTTCATTGGTTAACTTAGGTTATTTCATTCCACCCCCACCCCCACCCCCACCTTAGAATTAAAATCTATTCTACTCACCATGTAGTTTAGTTGGAGCCATGAACCATCTGCCACTGCTTGTCTATCACCTTACCCACTAAACTATGTGCCCAGTCCACTTTAGATATATCCCTCGCAATGTTTTGTAATTTCTCCTTATTTAAGTTTAACACAGTTGGATGCTAAATTCTATAATGCTTCATCAGTAATGAGGTCATCCATCATATGATATTCCAGCTGCCACTCATTGAGCTTTATATCTCCTTGAAGCCTATTTACATCCTTCTTCATACTCACAATTCCACCTCATTTAATATTGCCAAGTAATATTCCCAACTAGGTTTTGCCTCCCACAGTGATATTATTGATATAGGCAGTCAATGAGGTCCAAGGCTGGGACCATCCCAAGGTGAAAAGCAGTCCATCTTGTTGGTTTGAAAGGTGGTCATTTTCCAAGATGATAGGAAAAGTAGGAGGCTCACCCACTGCCACCACTAAGTGGTAAATTGGTCCTTCAGTAGACTTCCCAGACTTTCAGGCTTGTCGCAGTGTACAGTTCTGGTTAAATATTAATTCTGTTTATCGTTATCAGGAAGACACTGCAAATGCTCGGCAACAACTGCAGGGATTAATGGAAGGTGAGTTTGCTTCCTTCAAAACACTGAATGTATGTGTGAGACTTGGGAATATGCAAGACCGAGCAAAACCACTGAAAAGTAAACCATCAAACCTGCCAACACTTTAATGATATTTGATATTTTCAAGCATGAGGTGTTTCATATCTTAGTATTAAATTTCTTAAGCGCACAACAGAAATAATGATTTTAATTTTCTGCTCATTAGATTAGATTTAGGATTATTATTGTCACATGTGCTGAGATACGAAACGAAAAGGTTTGTTTTGCATGCTCTCCAAATAGATCAGATAATACAATACATAAATAGAATCAAGTCAAACTCGTAAGATCAAGATCAAGCAATGGGAAAGATACAGACTGCCGAATAGAGTTCACAGCATTGCAGCGCATCAGGCCCATAGACAAAGTCCAATGTCCACAGTTGGATAGAGGTTAATGGGACAGCAGCCTAGCTTATGAAAGGTTAATTCAGAAGCCTCATAACAGAGATGAAGAAACTGTTCCTGAGTCTTCTGGTGTGCGTTTTCAAACTTCTGTACTTTCTGCCAGACAGACAATATACAATAGACAATAAGTGCAGGAGTAGGCCATTCAGCCTTTCGAGCCATGTGATCATGGCTGATCATCCCCATTCAGTACCCCGTTCCTGCCTTCTCTACATATCCCCTGACTCCGCTATCTTTAAGACAGGGACATGAAGAAGAAGGGTGGAACGTCTTTGATTATGTGGCTGCTTTTCCAAGGTTCGGTGAAGTGTAGATGGGGTGAATGGTGGGAAGTCTGGTCTGTGTAATGGACTCAGCTACATCTAAAACAATTTCATGCAACAATACAATACCGTTTATTGTCATTGGTTTCTGCAGTCATACAACAAGAAAAAAAAACAAGACACACAATTAACACAAATATCCATCACAGTGAATCTCCTCCTCACTGTGATGGAAGGCAAAGTCATTGTCTCTCCCCTGTTTTCCATTCTTCTCCCGATGTTAAAGCCCCCTGCGGGCGATGGCAAGTCTCGCGGCCGTTAAGGCCTCGCCGGGCGATGTAAGGCCCCACTCCGGGTCATTTTCAACCCCGCAATTTGGGCGGGAGAAGTTGCTCCGAAAAGCGGTCTCCCACCAGGGACCCGCGAGCTCCCGATGTCACCATCCACCGGGCCTGCGGCTGGAGCCTCCGAAGCTCCGAAGTCGGGTCGCAGCTGCGCGCCACCACAGCTCTCCACACCGGCCAGCTCCATGATGGTGAGTCCGCAGGCTCCGCGACTGGAGCCCCCAGGTCGTTCCGGTTGGAGGCCGCTCCACAGTGCTAGGCTCCAAAGACAAGGGAGGCCCGACAGGTAAAAGGTTGGGTCCCCTGTACAGGGAAGAGAATTAAAAGTTCCCGCCGCCCCCCACATATACACAGCTAAAAACAATATATAAAACTACAACCAAACTATACACTCAACAGGACAAAAATTAAAAAAAGGCAGACGGACTGCAGAGGCCACTGCCGTGAGGCACCGCCATCTCACCTTGGGCAGAGCTGCAGTTAAACCAAGCTGTGATGCAATCCGGAGGTATGCTTTCTATGGTGCATCCGTGGGCAGTTGTAAGAGTCATTGGGGACATGCCAATTTCCTCAGTCTCCTCAGGAAGTAGAGGTGTTTGCGTGCCTTCTTGGCTGTCACGCCAGTGTGGTTGGTCCACCACAGATTGTTGGTAATATTAATGACTTCTATTTTGAATATGTCGTAATTTAAAACTTTACGCTCCATTATCACTCGGGTGAATCTAGCTTTCAATCACTCCACTGGCCAAGATATCCTTCTTGAGATGAGGGCAAATATCCCATTATATTTTCAATTCAATTTTAGATCTCTCTTGTATCTTTTATCGGACAACACACTCAAGTCTGCTAAATCTCTTTTGTTTATTCACATTTGCCAATTAGAAAATACTCTGATCTATCTTTCTTGGGTTACAAAGGATGAAATTGCATGTTTTCCCACGGATTTGCCTGCACACCCTATCTATCAGTGACCTTCTCAGAAAATCTGCGAACACAAACACTATTTATTTTTCTGCCACCCGACTTGGCATTATCTGAACATTTAGATGTAGGATTTTTTATTATTCCATCCAAACCATTGGGCTGGATCTTCTGCTAATGGTTGAGCTGCCAAAGTCCACCAACTGCATGTACTGGAATCCCACTCTAAATGAGAGGGAACTCTCAGGATAAATGTTTTGCTGGGAAACTGGCCGCCATCTGATAGCAAGGCCCTGCATATCTAATTGGTTTCACCCCCAGGACAACCTTGACAGGCAGGGAGATCCAGACTTACAATTAATTTGTAAATCTCTGATGTTTGCAAGTGTTCAAGTATGCTATTTAAATGTATTAGACATTGAAAATGCTTAAAGCTTAAATCAAAGCACTAAGAAATAATTAAATCAACTCAATTCATGCAGATAAAAAGAGTACCCGGTAACTTGTTCTACCCATCTGTCAGTAGTCATTCTTTGCCATCGTAAACAGTAATTGTACTGATCATTGTGTGGACCAGTTTTCACTTAGCTTAGAGATACAGTGTGGAAATAGCCCCTTCGGCCACCTTTCATAACCATGTCAACCACCGATCACCGATACTTCTATGTCCTACACTAGGGGCAATTTACAGAAGCCAATTAACCTACAAACCTGCACGTCTTTGGGATGCGGGAGGAAAACGGAGCACCCAGAGAAACACACACGGTCACAGGGAGAACGTACAAACGCAATTCCTTGCATATTAGGTGGAGGCCATTCCAACGCTGGCTCTCAGAGCAATCCCATTAATTCCATCCCCCCCCCCCCCCCCCCCACCTATTTCCCTATCATCTATATCACTATAAAGTGCTTAATTTGCAGAAGAAGAAGCATGTTTCGGAATGTTGGTAGAACTGGGGAAATTCCATGCAGTCACAGGGGGAGCATGAATTTACTTATTTTCTTTTCTTTGATCCTCGGGTGTAAATTAACTTTACTTCAAAAGTGTTTAATCGTTCACAGAGTCATTCTAAGGTATTAGAAAAATGTGCATTTTTTAAAGCCCCTAATGGCACATTCTCTGTTTCAGAAACCACCTCCATCCACCACAACAACACTGAGCTGTCACGGACATCCAGCCAGATATTGAATTTTGATGCCGCCTCTGATGTCACATTCGCATTAACGTTCGATCAGAAGTTTTGTAAGGAAAAATGGATTGATCATGAAGATTTCTGCAAGTGTTTCCAGTAAGGCAGCCTTTCCACCATTATTAATTCTGTTACAGAAATCACAACGTAATGACTGGTTCTTGTACCCAAGTTCATGTGAGTAACGCAGATCACTAGAAAACCACGGCGCCCACATCCAAATGATCATTAAGCACATTAAGTTTGCCCATGTATGTATGTACGAGTGCCGTGCACATCCATTGAATGAGTTCCTCCAAAAGCAGACAAGCTTAACATCCTGCTGCATACATCGCTGCTTGTTCCCACCATTAATTTGCCTGTGTTTAAATATGAATCATGGACTTTTAGGGTTGCCAATTCTGGAAGATGTGATGCAATCTCCATACTGGTGGCAACTTGCAGTTATCCATGGTTAATTGGAAGGTATGTCATTCACATGATAAGAACTTTGGAGGAGGACCACCCTGTTCTTCATCTCTTCACAGTTCACCTTGGTGTGGCTCCGACCCTAGCTCCAGTTTTAATTGCCACTAGTAGTTTTTTCCAAACTATTCCTAATTGGAAGTTCAATGAACAGTCAATCCTAGACAATTCACTTCTTCACTTGAATCTGTTAATCACACTCTTAAACTCCAGCATACACACCTAGCCTGGACAATCTTTCCTCATTATGTAACCTGTGTATTCCAGGTATTAGTTGAGTAAACTTTCTCTGAAGACACAAGGAACTGCAGGTGCTGGATTACCAAAAAAAGCACAAAGTGCTGGAATAGCTCAGCGGGTCAGGTATCATCTCCAGAGAACATGGATGGGCAACATTTCAAGTCGGGACCCTTCTTCAGACTTAACTTTCTCTGATCTGCTTCCAATGAATAAAGATCATCACCAATATAAAGAGACCAATACAATACAGAACTTGAGATTTAGTCTAATTCCCTAAATAATGGAAGCATAACCACTCGACTTTTGTAATCAACCCTCAGCAGTAAATGATAAAATTCTGTTATCATTCCTGATTTGTAAACCTTACATGTTAATCTTTAATGACACTTAAACCCTCCTGCATCTCAGAACACCACAATTTCTCATTATTTGGATAATTAGCTTCATTATTTTACATTTACAATTAATAATTTCCCAAATTATGTCCATTTGCCAGATTTTTGTTTACTCACTAACCTGCCATATCCTTTTGTATCCTCATTAAGCTTTCTTCACAACTTGCCTTCCTATCTATCTTCACCCAGAGAGTTGTGAATCTGGAATTCTCTGCCACAGAAGACAGTGGAGGCCAATTCACTGGATGTCTTCAACAGAGAGTTAGATATAGCTCTTATGGCTAATGGAATCAAGAGATATGGGGAGAAAGCAGGAATGGGATACTGATTTTGGATGATCAGCCATGATTAAAATGAATGGCGTTGCTGGCTCGAAGGCCCGAATGGCTTACTCCTGCACCCATTTTCTTTGTTTCTATGTTTCATGACATCAACAAATTTAGCGACCTTGATGCTTTCATGCAAGTCATTTGTAAAAAAAAGGTTTTGGCTCACCATTCCTCCCTGAGTTACACCGCACATTACATCATGTCAACTGGATAAAGACTCATTTATGATCACTCCTTTTCCTATTACCCAACCAATATTCTTTCCATGCCAAAATATCACATTGTGGCAGACTGAGCCATTTTGGTATTGAACCATCGTTGGTCGGGCTCGAACTCTTGCATGGACCGGATGTGATCTGGGCCAACCAATCATGCGGTCAGGGTGGCGGGCCGTTAGGCGGTTGTAGATAAGTGTCACTCATGTTATGAGTCATGCTTTGGTAGTTACGCCCACTTGCTTTTACAGTTGTCCTCCCAGCCTGTTCCCTTTAGAATTAGAAAGACGTGCAAGCATGAAGTTATATATGCTATGTCGTTAATAAAGTCTTTGGACCTTTATCATAGCTTCAGTTATTACAACAGCCAAAACATAACATGGTGTCAGAGTGTACGGACTCACTCCTTGTTTAATTCTATTGCTTTTATTTTAGTTTATTGTTTTTCAACTATTTTGCAATGGCTTCTGCTCTCAGAAAACCAGAGATTTTGGTGTTTGATGAAGATCTTGCAGAACAATGGCGTGTATTTGAAGAGGATTTTTCAATCTACATTGATGCAGCACACCCTACTGCTGATACTGCTGTTCGTGCGTCAATCCTTCTTAATTTGGCAGGCACAGAAGCTGCTCGTCGTGCCAGAAGATTTCACTATGAACTGGCTAGATTGACGCGAATGGTGTCCAGATTCCTGCAGAATCTATCCATGACCCTGAATGCCTCCTGCGTAAATTCGGACAATTATGTGAGTTACGGACTAACTTGAGCATTGAACGGCATCTGCTTTTTTCACGGTGCCAGAGACAGGGAGAACCTGTCGAGTTATACGTTAGTGCACTGAAACATATCGCAAGTTGATGCGATTTTAGAGATATATGCGATGAAGGTCGATTCTGGAGCTTGTTGCAATGTTATCTGCTTGGCTGTTTTCCTGAAGCTAAGAAACACAGAAACGGCATCTCCAACAGCTGCATCTCTTGTCTCGTTTGAAATCTGTTACTACGTGAACGACAACACTAAATAAAATGGTTTCTTTTGTTGCAGAATCGACATAGTTTCCCATACACAGGGCAACGGTCACGAACAGCAGCATGTGAACCACCACAGTTAAAGCAATTATCGATTAGTATAACTAACATATAACTCGACAGGTTCTCCCATTTGATTGGCATGGCAAGCAGTACCTGGTACTCGTTGATTCGTATTCAGGATAGTTTAACATTGATTTCTTAGCAGCCCCACTTCCAGCGGAGTGATTTCGAAGTTATCTCGCCACTTTTCAGTCCAAGGATCTCCGGGCAGATTGCTAACTGACAATGGCAGTCAATTCACCAGCCAACACTTCAAGGAGTTTGCTAGACATTGGAATTTTTGCCACATCACCAGCAGCCCTGAATATCCACAGTCTAATGGGCTGGCTGAACGAGCTGTCAAAAGTGCTAAACAGCTCATGGAACGTTCATACAGAGCTAAATCCGATGTATTCTTGGATCTGCTCAACTTATGCAACATCTCCTGTGACCCCATCTTGGGCTCACCCGCTCAACGTTTATTGTCAAGGCAGACCCGTGCCACAGTGCATTGATCCCACAAGTGACTACCTGAGGAGATTCACTCCAGGTTACAACAGAAGCGTGACATTCATAAACAATGGTTTACAAAACAAGTAGGCCACTGCCACCACTGACCAAGGGGCAGGTGGTCCGTTTACAGACTGACAAAGGCCATGACCATATTGGAGTGATTTCTGGAATTGCCTCAAGAGCCATGCTCGTATATTGTCAGTGCTGATGGCGGCACCTACAGGCGTAACAGACAACAAATCCTGCCTGTGAACGAACCAGTTCCTCCTCCATATTATCCAGACCGTACAAGTACACTTCGGTCTGCGTCTAGCGGCACTCCTTTGCCTCTACCAGCACAACAATCCATGTCTGCAACAGTTCCTCTGCCTGTACCGTCTTCGCCTGTGCCACAGTCTCCTGCTTCGTCTCCAGGAATGCTGGTCCAGTCTCCCTCGCCGGTGAAACCACCTGCCCTCTCTCCCGGGGTAAAGAACGGAGATGGTCTCTATCGTACATGTGCTGGTTGTGTTTGTAGACCGGTTGTGAAGTACTATGTTTGACTTTCCTCCAGTTTATTATCAATTGCTATGCGTGCCTTACTTAGTTAATGGTTTTGTCATGTTATTGATTCTTTAAGGGGGAGGATGTAGATCAGTGTCACTCGTTATGAGTCATGCTTTGGTAGTTACGCCCACCTGCCTGTTCCCTTTAGAATTAGAAAGACGTGCTAGTATGAAGTTATATATGCTATGTCGTTAATAAAGTCTTTGGACCTTTATCATGGTGTAAGGCTTCAGCTATTACAACAGCCGAAACACAACAGCGGTTGGAATTCAAAGGATTGGCGGTTGGAATTCAAAGGTTTGGCAGTTTTAGTTTAACTCGGGTGTGCTCACGAGAGACAGCACAGTAGTAGTTGAATATTAACTTAATGCGCGCATGAGCGACGGGGCTGTATCGGTTGATTATTAAATGGAGTGTTTACTCAATGCGTGGACTTCTACAGTGGTGACTCCCGACAATCCAATACGGCATATTTTGGATTTTATCATGTTTGTAGCCAACAACACAAACCAGCAGAACACAGTTTCGATCAAACTGCCCACTTACTCGACTTCACAGCCCCACCTGTGGTTTGAACAGGCTGAAGCCCAGTTCCACATTCGCCAAATCACTGCCGATGCCACCAAATACTACTACGTGGTCAGTGCACTGGACCAGGACACCGCCGGGCGCCTAATTGATTACCTTCGCCAGCCGATGGCAGGTACGAGGGCCTCAAAACGCTCCTCTTGCGCACTTTCGGTCTCAGCCGGCGCGACCGGGCAGCCAGACTCCTGTACATGGATGGCCTAGGCGACCGCAAGCCGACCATGCTTATGAATGAAATGCTCGCCTTGATGGACGGCCTCCTGTTCGAAGCGATCTTCCTTGAGCAGATGCCTGATGACATTCGACTGCTCTTCGTGGACGATGATTTCACCGACCCCCGACGACTGGTTGCCCGTGCGGACGTGCTGTGGCAGGCCAAACAGCAGGGCGGCGCCACCATCAGTCGGGTGTCAGCGGTGCCTCGGCGGGTCAAGCAGCCGGTCCCAGCCGCCACCGAAGGCACGAGCGACGCGAGCAAAGTTACGTGGTGCTACTACCACCAAAGGTGGGGTTCCGAGGCCCGCCGATGCCGACCACCCTGCACGTATCGGGGAAATGCCTCGGCTGGCCACCAATAGCGGCGGCTGCGGCCGGCCAGAAGCATCGCCTCCTCTACACCTGGGACCATCGTTTGGGGCGGCGTTTTCTCGTGGACACGGGAGCAGAGGTCAGTGTTTTGCCCCCATCGGGGGCTGACACTCTTTCTGGAAAGAGGGGACCTCCTCTGGCCGCCGCCAACGGCAGCAACATCAACACATACGGAGTCCGCACGATCCCGCTCACTTTCAACTCCTGTCACTTCAAGTGGCCCTTTACTATCGCCGACGTCGCCAAACCGCTGCTGGACACCGATTTCCTCCAGACGCACTCCCTGCTGGTCGACGTGAAGGGATTTTTCTGAGACTTCGAGTCGATCGCCTTGCGCCACGCCGAATTGACTGCGCCAGATCTCGGCTCGGTGACCTTCTCCGACAACGAGTACATCGGATCTTGGCCGATTTCCCCGACATCATAACCCCCCAGTTCACAATAGCCAGCCCCAAGCATGGGGTGAAGCACCATATCCCCACTACCAGACCACCACTCCATGCACGCGCACGCAGGCTGCCCCCCGACAAGCTGCAACTGGCCAAAGATGAGTTTCGCAGGATGGAGGAAATGGGCATAACTCAGACAGCCCGTGGGCATCTACACTTCACATGGTCCCCAAAGTGTGTGGGGTACGGAGATCCTGTGGGGACTACCACCGTCTCAACGATGTCACAACGGCCGACCGGTACCCTGTCCCTCACATCCCGGACTTCACGGCCAATCTAGATGGTGCCAACGTTTTTTCCAAAATCGACTTGTTACGTGGCTACCATCAGATTCCAGTCCACCCGGACAACATCCCCAATGGCTCTCATCACCCCGCTCGGGCACTTTGAATTCCTACGGATGCCTTTCAGCCTCAAGAACGCCACCGGGCTTTCCAATGACTCATGGACACGGTGGGCTGCGGGCTGGACTTTGTTTTCATTTACCTCAACGACATTCTTGTCGCCAGCCGCTCTCGCCAGGAACACGTCGCACACCTCCGGCAGCTCTGCTAGTGGCTCAACGTGCATGGCCTGGCCATCAACCTTGCCAGATGTCAGTTTGGCCTCCCTTCCATCAGTTTCCTCAGCCACCACATCAATCAGCACGGTGCGGTCACGCTCCCGACCAAGGTCGAGGTCATTCGCCAGTTTCCCAAACTCTCTACAGTCAAGGGACTAAAATAGTTTGTTGACATGGTAAACGTCTATCACCGTTTGGCACTGGCAAAGGCGACGCTGCTGGTACATCCATGGGCCAACGCGCCAACTGCTCTCATGAGTGATGTATCTGGCACAACCGTGGGCGGAGTGCTAGAACTGATTGATGGAAGCTGGCAGCCCCTCGCCTTTTTCAGTCGTCACCTGAGACCCCCCCCCCCCCAGCAGACATACAGCACTTTCAACTGGGTGCTCCTCGCGCTCTATCAGGCCATTCGGCATTTCCGCTACTTCCTCGAGGACAGGGGTTTCACAGCTTTCACCAACTCACGTTTGCCTTTGCCAAGGTGTCTGATCCCTGGTCATCCTGGGAGCAGCGTCACTTGGCCTATATCTTCGATTTCACAACTTGCGTCCACATCACAGGCAAAAACAACCGGGTGCAGATGTGTGGTCCCGCACCGCCATAAATGCCGTCCACGCTTTGGCCCCAGGTGTCGACTACAAGGCCTTGGCGGCCGCCCAGCGAGAGGATGAGATGTTCGCCTACCGCACCTCCATCTCAGGCCTGTTGTTGGAGGATGTGCGATTTGGGCGCACTGACACCACGCTCCTTTGCGACGTGTCTACCGGGCAGCCAAGACCCATCATCCTTGCAGCCTGGCACTGCCGGATTTTCGACATGGTTCATGGTTTGGCTCACCCTTCCATCCGGGCAACAACGGCACTGGTGACACCCAAGTTCATGTGGCACAGGTTGCGCAAATCGGTCGGCAATTAGGCCAGGGCATCCATCCCCTGTCAAACCTCAAAGATTCAGAGACACATCAAGGCGCCGCTGCAGAATTTCGCCCTGCCACACCGGCCTTTCAACCACATCCACGTTGACATCGTTGGACCGCTGCACCTATCCAGAGGTATCACTCACCTTTTCACCATCATGGACAGATTCACGAGATGGCCAGAAGCCGTCCCGCTCTCGGATACCTCCACTGCGACGTGTGCTCGTGCTCTCACTGCCCACTGGATCACCCGCTTTGGTGTACCAGTGGACATCTCCTACAGAGGTGCGCAGTTCACCTCCGAGTTGTGGTCAGCAATGGTCGGCTGCTTGGCGTTCAGCTGAGCCACACCACGGCCTACCACCCACAAGCAAATGACCTAGTGGAGCATTTTCACCGGCATCTGAAGGCATCCCCAAAGGCACGGCTCACAGGCCCAGACTGGATGGACGAGTTGTCGTGGGTCCTGCTGGGCATATGCACTGCCCCGATAGAGGACCTGGCAATTTCCTCGGCCAAGCTGGTGTACGGCGCTCTGCTTACGGTCTCAGGGGACTTCATCCCGGCGGCACGTGGACATCAGAATCTGCTCACAACCATGCAGACTCGTCTCCGGGAGAAGGTGGGCATGCTCTCTCCAGTACCGACGTCCCGCCACCACGTAAGTCCCACCCGCGCTCCAGGACTGCCAGTACGTCTTCCTTCGCCGCCTGTCACTGCAAAGGCCTTACGAGGGACCTTTCCAGGTACTGCAACACGGCACCACGACTTTTGTCATCAACATGGGCGGCAGGCACGAGACTGTCTCCGTGGACCGTCTTAAGCCGGCACACTTGGACATTGACAAACCAGTGCAGGCGGCACAGCCCCGCCATAGAGGGCATTCACCGTCACAACCGCACCCGCCCTCAACTCTGCCAGCTGCGACCCCGAACACAGGAGACGCCGCGTACACAAGATCAGGCCGCCTCACTCATGAGCCTAACTGCCTCCATTACTCCGGTTCTGGAGGGGGGGGGGAGTCATGTGGCGGGCTGAGCCATTTTGGTATCGAACCGTCGTTAGTTGGGCTCGAACTCTCACATGGACCGGACGTGATCTGGGCTGACCTATCCACGCGGTCAGGGGTCGGGCCATGCGGCTGTTGGAATTCAAGGGTTTGGCGGTTGGAGTGGAACTCGGGTGTGCTCACGAGCGATGGCATAGTAGTAGTTAAATATTAACTTGATGCGAGCGTGAGTGACGGGGCTGTATCGGTTAATTATTAAACGGGGTGTTTACACAATCCTTTACCGTGAGGTTTAATTTTTCTGAGTGACCTTTGATGCAACACTTTATCAAATGCTTTTCAGAATCACAAGAATATTCATCTTTATCCACACCACTTGTATGACCGCTAATATAAATCTATTATATAAATATGATATAAATTTGCTGGAACTGTTTTATGAAGTCTATTTGGAACTATTAATAATTATCTTCGATTTTGCAGTGACGCCAAGTATAAGAAGCAAATAATCACTCTGTAGAAAACATGTTAATCCAAAATAATACTAATTTAGTATAAGCACTTTAACACTAATTACTACTTGAAAGTCTAGATGATGTGATTTACACTTTGAAAAAAATTACATTGTTATTAGTTGATGTCATGTTCTATTATCATAAATAAATAAGTCTGCCTTAAAGATTAACTGTAATGGGCCAAATTGAGCTGACCGATAGCCACCCATTTGGTGTAATCTGGACTCAGCATTGAACACTATTAAACCATAAGACATAGAACCAGAATTAGGCCTTCGGCCCATCGCATTTGCTCTGCATACTCTCTTCAAACAACCGCAATCATTTATGTCAGGAGATTAGTCCACTTTTGAGGGTAAAGGAATTTTTTTTTTTAATTTTTGATTAAACAAATTAATGACTTTATATTTTAATGTACATTTTTAAAACATTTGAATCCTAATTTTAAATTATATAACTCAATTTGAATAGTTTTGAAAACGGGTTAAAAGTCTTTAGGCTGTCAAACAACCTTCCCCCCATCGATGAACTGTACACTGGAAGGGCCAGGAAGCGAGTGGGTAAGATCATCTCTGACCCCTCTCACCCTGGCCACAAACTCTTTGAAGCACTTCCCTCTGGATGGCGACTCCGGACTGTCAAAGCCGCCACAGCCAGACATAAAAACAGATTTTTTTCAACGAGCAGCAGCTTTACACAACAGCCAAAGGTTCTGTAGGTACCTTTTGCTCTGGTATTTTATTTAATTCTTCACATGTTTAAATTATAATGTTTTATTTTTAATTGTCTACTGTATATCATGTTGTTACTTGCGAGCAAAGCACCAAAGCAAATTCCTCGTATGTATACTTACTTGGCATAAAATGTATTCAATTCAATTCAATTCAAGTGTGAATTTGTGAAAATCAAGAGAAGAATCTTGTGATATGACAAGTATATTGGCTACATTGCCTGAGATCTACCCGATCCTGGAGCTTGCTTGCTCCACCTAGTGGGAAGCTTCTGAAGTGTTCAAAAGTGCCTCCAGATATGGAAAACACAAATCTGCTGGATAAACAATGGAGATGGCAAGTCTGAGTGATGTGGCATATCTGACAAGATACGACCTATTCATTGTGATGTGATACAAATTTGTGAAAATCAGAGAAGAAACTTGTGATGTGACAAATAACAATAATTATCCTGGAAGTTTTCTGTGCAATGTTACAGAATACTTATGTATTGTATTCCACAAGTTGCAGATATTTCACATTTGCTTATGATACAAACTAAAATAAACATTCTATAAACTATGGTGTAAGAAGGACTTGAATTCAAAATCACAAGAAAATTACTTTCTGAACAATTTAATGATAGAAACAAAATTATGATCTCCCAAATGGTAATAACACAAACCTAGATTTTACATTTAAATTACTAAGTAGCTTTTGAGTATGATGTAACATCTGATCTTTTTGCATTTTAATTTAATTTCAGCTCACTGATAATTTTCCATAACTCAAGTAAATACACTTACACGGTTGACAAGTCAACGTTCAAGGTAACAATAGTGCATTGGTTCTTAATGTTTTTAGTTGCATTTTTAATTTTGTTTGGAACTTTCTTCAAAAATACATTTACCCTGCTACCATACCACTCTCCATAAGTTTAGTTTATTATTGTCATGTGTACCGAGTGGAAAGCTTTGTTTTGCATGCTTTGCAAACAGATCAAATATACCATGCATAAATAGAATCAAGACAATCACAATTACAATAGATAAAGCAAAGGCAAAGGGGAAGATTCAGGATACAGAATATAGTTCTCATCATTGAAGTACATCAGTTCCATCGACAAAGTCAAATGTCCACAGATGTAGTTTTGACAGTACCCTGGCTAATGGAAGGACCAATTAGCACCCTGATAACGGATGGGAAAATGTTGGGTGGTGCACATTTTCAAGCTTCTGTACCTTCTGCCAGATTAGAGCAGAATTAGGCCATTCAGCCCATAATTTTCCTCAGGAGGTACAGGCCTTCTTGGTTGTCGCATGAATGAGTTTGGTCCACAACAGATCGTTGGCAATATTAACGCCAAGAAACATGAAGCTCTCAACCTTTTCCACTTTGGCACCATCAGATGCAGATTGGAGCATGTACTCCACTATGCTTCCTGAAGTCGATAACTAGCTCCTTTTGTCTTGCTGACATTGAGGGAGAGATTAGGGGGGCGCTGCTCTGGCAGCGGCCATGTCAGCAGTGCGTCAGTTTTTTCAACTTTATTTTTTATTTTTAGTATGTTTTAAAGTGTGTATTTAATGTTTCTTTGTATGTCTTGTGTGGGGGGTGGTGTGGGGGGGTAAGGGGGAAACCGCTTCGGTCGCCTCCTCCATGGAGAGGCGACTTTTTCCAGGTCGCCTCCCCCGTGGCCTAACATCAAGGATCGGCGCGGCCTTTCCCGGAGACGCGCCTGGGGCTTCAGCGGCGGGCGCAGCGTGGACTCTCGGCGTGGAGCGGGTGAGCCCTCGCTGGGGCTCGCTGGAGGGGAACGCTCCGTTTCGCTGGCCCGGGGCAGCCGGCAGCCTGAAGTCGCAGCCTGAAGTCGCGGTCTGCAGAGCTGGTGCGGCGTCTACAGCCCGGGATCCCTCGTGGGGGACCCGGGGGAAGAAGAAGAAGCCATCATTGCCGGCCCGCGGCCAACTTCTACCGCGGGGCCGGCATGGACTTACCAACACCCCTGCAGGGGAGCTTCGACCGCCGGCCCTGCAGTCTACAGTGCTTCTGGCTGCGGCGGAGACTTTAAATCTCGACAGCCGGCCTGCGGCCTACAACAACTTAAAGCCGCGATCTCCGGTGAGGAAGAGCCGATCCTGGACTGACTCTGGACTCTGGTCCTGTTCACGGAGGGGAAATGGAGGAGGACTGGCCAAATTTTTGTGCCTTCCACCACAGTGATGAATGCTGTGGTGGATGTTTGTGTTACTTTTTGTGTGTTCTTTTTTTTATTGTATCGCTGCTGACAACCCAATCCATTGCCGGGTCGCTGCTCATGCGGTCGACCGGTCGGTGCAGATTAAATGTATTGTTTGTTTAAATTGCCCCTCGGGGACAAATAAAATGCTTGGTAATTGACACCACGTTACTAAGTTCTCTTTCTCCTTATCCAACAATCACTCATGTGATTGGTTTGCAAATACTGGATGTGAAGTGCTTAGGACTTATTATTATGTTAAAAGCGCTGTTTAAATCCTAAGTATTTTTGCTGTTATTGATGCACTGTGGATTACTCCAATGTATAATGAGCTGCAAAACCTAAAGTATCAGACACGCTTCGTTAGCTATGTATTGAAGCTAAATTAATATATTTTAAAGATTCTATTGATTCTTCAACCTGGGTATCTTGTTAAAATGGTCTTAACGATGGTGGTTTAGTTCACAGATGACCGAGGACCATTCTATCTACTAGTTGATGATGTCAAGCCCATAGAAATTTTGGTTACCTTCTCGGCCTTGGTACGCTGGGGGGATCTCAGTTGTGAGAGAAGCCTCAGCAAGGAAAGCAATGAAAAAGGTCAGTGTCTAGAACAATTTATTTTCAATGTTGCATTCAGTCATATAAATTTGGGAACAGAAAAAAATGGTTCAACTTATTGAGCTTGTAGGACTTCTGGTGGCGCTATGGAGTAGGAGAGACTCGCGCCGACTAGCTCCGGGAAAAAAAATGCTGAAAATGGGGGAAAAAGACGGGATCTACCTGCAGAAAACGGCACCGACTGTTTACATCAAGTTCGTGACGTCATCAGGCGCGCGACACCGGCAGTATTTCTACACAACATACTCCCCCTCCCAAGACGAGAAAAACTGGCAAGGCTAGAGAGGTAGGCCCAACTGAAGCCTCGGCCTCAGTTTTAACAGCATCCCAAGAAGATATCTCAAAGAAGAAAAAGACAGAAGTGGAAGAATTAAGAAATTTCCTTGCACAGGAAATCTCTGATATAATGAAAGAATTAAAAAATCTTAAACAGAACTTCAAGGACAAGCTGAAATCTTTTAAGGATGAAATTAAAGAACAAATTAAAGAAGAGGTTACAGCTTCTGTACATGAAGTTCTGGAAGACTGGAAGTTAAACATGGAATAAAATTTGAATCAAAGTATTGAAGAAGTAAATGATAAACTGAATTCGATGGAATCTAGATTTGATTCTAAGTTGGAGCCTATCCTCCAGACACTAAATCAACACCACGAGGTTGTAAAGGAATTAGAGGAAATTGCTGAGACAAGCGCCGAAACTACAAAAAAACATATTACCGAGAACAAACGCCTATCAAAGTTATTGCATCAAATAACCGAAAAATGTGTTGACTTGGAGGGACGACAGAGACGGCAGAATTTAAGAATCGTGGGCATCCAGGAAGGCAGAGAGGGGAATCGTGACCCCCGTGAATTTGCTGCAGATCTACTGAAAAAAGTCTGGAATTTGGATCAAGCACCATTACTTGCCCGAGCGCACAGAGTATCGAGACGTCGCCCAAAGGAGGGCGCCCCCCCAAGACAACTGATAGTGAAGGTGCAATATGACCATGTTTTGGATGATATGATGAAGAAAATTGTTCAAAGCAGAAACCTCGTATTTAAAGGAGATAAGATCAGTATATTTAGAGATTATCCTGTGGAAGTCGCCAAGAAGAGAGTGCTGTTTACAGAAACAAGAAGAATACTTAAGAATATAAAACATTTGAGATATGGACTGTTATACCCCGCAGCATTAAGAGTAACCTACGAGCACAAGGGACATTTCTTCATCAAGCACACAGAAGCATTTGAATTCGCCCAGAGCATCGAGAAAAGACCGATGATTGAATAATATTCAACACCCAACACTCACCTGAAGACATCGGATATTGTTACCCTGCAGAGAAGAAATGGAACTTTAAACTATTATACTTAAGAACTGCCCAAAATCACCGATAAGAATTGGGCAATTATCTTGCTACTGATATATAATATTTACATTTTAGTACTAATTTCTAACAACTATTACTAATCATGAATACTAATTAATACTAATTATTGTTAACTGGATCAACTCAGAATTAACTAAAAGTATGAAATATAAGTAAAGTGTAATTCAGGTAATTTATTAATAAAAATTTAGGAAGTTTTCTCTCTGATACTTTTGACTTTGATTACTTTGACATTTTGTTTTATTTTTTTTGCTATACAAGACTAACATTTCAATTGGAGACTAATAATTATTTCAATAATGGAATATAACTATTGTTTCCCTCCCCCCCATAAATTGTTTTCATTGAAATTGAAACTTTTCTTTTAAGGAAAGTACAGAGCTAGTAATATTTTTTTTTACCGAAAGCTACGGAAGTCCTCAGATGCTTAGCCACATTAGGGTGGCTATCACTAACTGCACTAACCATAGTTGTAGTTTTCTTCTTTTTCTACTCTTTACACGTTACTAACGCAACATTCTTTTACCTTTTCTATCTTATATTATATTATATTTTGTATTTGGAATGGAATTATATATTTTATTTAGGGAGATATGTCCGGATGGAAAACCGACGACACTTAAAATGCATCTACCTGATGTTCGGGTATAAGGTAGGGTTTAGTGTGCTGAGCCATCTGCTCTAACATAGACCACTCTAATCACAAGATGCATGACGTTAATAGGAAAATTGGGGGTGAAGGAATTAAATTCTGTAGCTGGAATGTTAAGGGAATTAATGACCCAATCAAGAGAGGTAAAATATTAGCTCATTTAAAATCACTTAAAGCAGATATAATATTTCTCCAGGAAACACATCTTAAAAAGGAAGCACAACATAGATTGAAAGCAAAATGGATTGCTAAAGCGTATCACTCTTCATTTTCATATAAATCTAGAGGGGTTGCAATATAAATTCGTAAAGGTATACCCTTTAAACATATATCAACGATAGAAGATATCGAAGGCAGATATATTCTATTAGTAGGGGAGTTATACTCAAAAAAAGTGACTCTCCTTAATGTGTATGGACCAAATTTTGATAGCCCCCTGTTTTTTAAGCGAATACTCAACATTATCCCAGAATGCACACAACATAACTTAATTATCGGTGGAGACTTAAATTGTACACTGGATGCTTATTTGGATAGATCATCAACTCAAAGAAAATTAAAATCTCAGTCAAGTGAATTTCTAAACTCATATATTAATACTACCAACATTAAGGATGTTTGGAGAATTGAAAACCCATCCGGTCGAGAATATTCATTTTACTCACCAGTGCATAAAACTTACTCAAGGATAGATTATTTCTTAGTAGACTCTAAACTTATCCCATTTACCTATAATTTGCAATATCATAATATTATAATCTCGGACCATGCACCACTAACATTTATGATTAATCTAAACGGAATGGCCGAGACACAGTCACAATGGAGACTTAACCCCCATATCTTAAAAGAAAAGCTATGTAATGAATACCTCGTAAAACAGATTAATATGTTTTTTGAGGCTAATGATAGCCCTGGAATCTCTGCCTCCCTTCTTTGGGAAACATTTAAAGCATTTGTGCGAGGAGCATTAATCTCTTCCCAATCATTTCTTAACAAAGAGAATAGGGCCAAACAACAGACATTGGAAATGGAAAGAAAGCAATTAGACATAGAAAATGCAACAGCACCATAAAATTGCAGTACTGAAATATAAGTTAAACAAGATATACTCAGACCAAGTTATAAAACTTTATCAACATACAAAACAATTAAATTTTGAATTTGGTGATAAACCACACAAACTAAAGCACGTCAACTTTGTAAACTGGACGGGGAAAAAACAATTTACAAAATGAGATCAGACAAGGGAGAAACATTAACACTGCCTAAAGATATTAAGGATAGATTTTTACAATACTATCAAAAACTGTACTCATCTATAACGACAGAACAATCAGCAGGAATGGAAACATTTCTACAGAAATGTAATCTTACGGGTTTAGATCAGAAAGAGAGAGAATCACTAGATGCTGAAATTACGGTAAAAAACATCGAAGAGTCAATTAGATCTTTAAAAAACGGAAAGGCCGCAGGTCCTGATGGTCTAAGCTCTGAATTTTATTTAAAAAATTATGATCTGATTTCTCCATGCCTACAGACACTGTACAAATACACTTACACTCAACAGAAACTCCCAGAAACTCTAAATGAATCTACAATCATACTTATACCCAAAATGGATAAGGATCTTGAAGACCCAGGTTCATATAGAGCAATAGCTCTCTTAAATACTGATCAGAAAATATTAACCAAAATCCTAACTCATTGATTGAGCTTAGTGATTAACAAATTAATACACCCCGACCAAACAGGTTTTATTCCAAAACGTTACTCATTTTATAATCTGAGAAAACTATTCAATATTATATACTCAAATAGAATCCCTAATGCAGATCTAGCAATTATTTTGTTAGATGCTGAAAAAGCATTTGACCAGGTAGAATGGTCATATTTATTTTCGGTGATGGAAACATTTCAACTGGGAGAGAAGTACTGTACATGGGTTAAATTGTTATACTCTAACCCAACAGCTGGAATATTAATAAACCAAATGTTATCAGCTAAATTTAATCCTTCTAGAGGTTGCAGATAAGGATGTTCACAATCCCCACTATTATTTGCTCTTGCAATTGAACCATTAGCAGAAAGCGTTAGAACCCATCCAGGAATACACGGGTACAACACTAGAGACACAAGGAATAACATTTCTTTATATGCAGATGATGTACTAATATATATTACAAAGTTAGAAACTAGTATTCCAAATCTATTAAATCTAATAACTCAATTTGGTCAGTTTTCAGGATATAGAATTAACTGGAATAAAAGCGAAATCATGCCAATAACAAAATTCAATTTACATACATTACAACAATCCCCTTTTAAAATAGTTAAAGATAAATTTAAATATTTAGGAATCTACGTAACTAAGACATATACTTATTTATTTAAACTAAATTTTCCACCCTTACTGAATAAATTACACAAGAATATTCAGTACTGGAAAACACTTCCCATTTCAATGCTTGGTAGAATTAATGCTATAAAAATGATCTTACCGCAACTACTGTACCTATTTCAATTAATTCCGATATATATCCCCAATTTTTTTTTAAAAGTTGATTCCATTGTTACAAGCTTTATTTGGGATTATAAGAATCATAGAATAAGTAAAAAACATTGATGTAAGTCAAAGAGCAATGGAGGTTTGGCTTTGCCAAATTTCTTATTTTATTTCTGGGCAGTCCATATTAAAAACATGAATTTCTGGCTGGAAGAAATGGATCAACAACCAGATTGGTTAAGGATGGAAAAGGAAGACTGTTTACCTTTTGAAATTGATTCGATTATATTTGCTCCCACAAAACTGCATAAAAAAACCTATAAGGAAAACCCTATAATACATAGTGGAATACCAATTTGGAAACAATTTTAAAAAGCTTTAAAACTGTATAATATACCACTATGTCTTCCCATTGTAAATAATCCTTTATTCAAGCCATCCATATTGGATAAAGGTTTCACACAATGGAAAAATTATGGAATTAAAAAGATTGGACATCTTTATAGGAAAGGCATCTTTCTTTCATTTCAAGATTCAAGATTCAAGATTTCCTTTATTGTCATTCAGACCTTCCGGTCTGAACGAAATTGTGATGCCTGCCGTCATACACAGAACCAATAATAACAAAACAGACAATAAACACAAATTAAACATCCACCACAGTGAGTTCACCAAGCACATCCTCACTGTGATGGAGGCAAAGTCTTACTCTCCGTCTCTTCCCTCCTTGTTCTCCCTCTGCGCTGAGGCGATCGATCCAGGCCGAAGATGCCACCCTGCAGCCAGCGGACCTCCATGCTGATGTCGCCGCCGCCGAAAGCCGGAACGCCGTCTCCGCTCTGAGACGGCCCGCCACAGCATCAGCTCCGGATCCCGCAGTCTCCGCTCCGGGCCGCCGCCCCAGCTCCGGGTCCTGCAGTCTCCGCTCCGGGCCGCCGCCCCAGCTCCGGGTCCCGCGGTCCCCGCTTCGGGCCGCCACCCCAGCTCTAGGCCGCCGCCCCAGCTCCAGGCCGCCGTCCCAGCTCCGGGTCCCGCAGTCTCCGCTCCGGGCCGCCGCCCCAGCTCCAGGCCGCTGCCCCAGCTCCGGGTCCCGTAGTCTCCGCTCCAGGCCGCCGCCCCAGCTCCGGGTCCCAGAGTCTCCGCTCCGGGCCGCCGCCCCAGCTCCGGGTCCCGCAGTCCCCGCTTCGGGCCGCCGCCCCAGCTCCAGTCCGCCGCCCCAGCTCCGGGTCCCGCAGTCCCAGCTCCGGGCCGCCGCCCCAGCTCCGGGTCCCGCAGTCTCCGCTCCGGGCCGCCGCCCCAGCTCCAGGCCGCTGCCCCAGCTCCGGGTCCCACAGTCTCCGCTCCGGATCCCGCTGCACCAGCTCCAGGCCGCCGCCGAAAGCCTGAACGCCGCACCAGCAAGTCGGGCCACCGCTGCCTCAGCCCCGAAGACGGCCAGCCTCCCGTTGGTAAGTCCTGGCTGGCTCTGCCTCCATAGTCTTGGAGTCGGTCGCAGGTTGGAGGCCGCCAGCCCGCCATTAAGCCTCACCGCAGACGGAGGCAGGGAGGGGGGGATACGACACGAAAAAGTCGCATTCCCCCGAAGGAAGAGACAGAGAACATGTTTCTCCCCCCCCCTAACACAACCCAACAAACTAAAACTTAGCCAAAACAAGACAAAAAAAACAACAGAAAAAAGTAAAAACAGACGGACTGCAGGCGAACCGCAGCCGATTAACAGCGCCGCCACTTCAAGAGTTACAACAGAATCATGGACTGCACTCAAATAATTTCTTCAGATATCTACAGATTAGAGATTGTGTTAAATCTAATACACAAGTTTATAGGACTAGGGAACCAGAAATTCTTGATGAATGTTTGAATAAGCATCCTAACTGAAAAATTAATAGCGTATATTTATAACACCCTCTTAAACAACGAGGTACCACTGATGGAGCTATATAGATACACATGGGAAAATGAGTTAGGTCATCCTATAACGAAAGATATTTGGGACGAAAGTTTACAACATATACATCAATGCTCGTTAAATGCCAGACATGCTTTAATACAATTTAAAGTCTTACACAGATTACATTACTCCAAAATAAAACTAAATAGAATCTTCCCACATATTTCTCCTATTTGTGATAAATGTCTGCATCTAGAGGCCAATTTAACACATACTTTTGCAAATTGTACAAAAATTAAAAATTTCTGGACTGATATTTTTGAAATAATTTCTGAAGTTGTTAATACTAAATTGGATCCAGACTCAAAATTAATAATACTTGGGATATCAGAACAAAGTTTAACACTCACAACAAGCCAAAGAAACTTCCTCGACTACAGTATAATAACTGGGAAAAAATTAATATTAAAATTTTGGAAAGGCCCTATAACCCCCACAATTAAAATGTGGATTGTGGAAATGTCGGAGACCCTACATCTAGAAAGAATTAGACTTGTCTTAATGGACAAACAAGAACTTTTTGTTAAAATATGGGCTCCATTAGTCTGTATGACCCATAAGGAGAGGTTGAACAAATTTGGTTTGTTTTCTCTGGAACATCAGAGAAATTAATAATTTTTACTGAAGCCAAATTAATCTACAAATCTAGTACATCTTTGGAGTGTGGAAGGAAATCGAAGCACATAGAAACTCCACACAGACAGCACCTAGCCAGGATCAAACTCGGGTGACTGGAGCTGTAAGGCAGCAACTCTATTGCCGCGCCACCGTGCCGATGGCCAGTGCTTAAGCAAATGGTAGTCCCCTAGTCCATTGCTGCTGACAGCATGCGCGGACGTGGCACCGACGGACGAGAGGCCGAAGCAAAGAAGTCGAAGCCAAAGAATGGAATGGTAACGAGGCCGAAACGACAATAAACCGAAAGAGTCCGAAGACGAAACGCCTACTGACCAAAAGGATGGGACGCCTAAATGCAAACTAACCGAAAGGGCGGGACGCCTAAAACCCAAGGAACCGAAAAGCTGCGTCGCCTAAAAGCAAATTTTCCGAATGGCCGCTCTGTCGAAACACCACCTACAGGCCAAAGGACCGACTGCCGCTCAACAGAAAAGTCCAATAACGGACTTGACGTTGTGTGCTTCGGGCCTCACTCACCCAGACCTGCAACGGTCCTCAACTATACTTTATCCGCTGGAAGATCCACCTCTTCAATAAAAGATTCCTGGCCCACCTCAACTCCACCAAGGACCTTAAATTAGCCCGCCTCCAGGCCGCTCCCGCCGCCGACTCTCCGCGGCTCGACCGCCCGCTGGCTCCGGGCCCCAACTCCGGCCCGCATCGCCTGCCCCGGTCCCGCGACGCCATCTTGTCCACGGGGAGCGCCTCCAGTACTCACCAGGACGCCATCTTGTCCACGGGGAGCGCCTCCAGTACTCACCAGGACGCCGCCTTCACCGACCTCCACGTCGATGCTGCCGCCGACCTTCACCTGCCTACCGATGACGCCCAGCCTCGCCGCTTCTACGGTAACTCAGACTTCCTTCCCCTCGCCGATTCCTCCGAACCTCGCCGCCCCCCAGGACCTCCCAACATCGCTGCCGGACCGGGCCCATCCAGCATCGCCGCCGGACCGGGCCCACTCTACACGGCCGCCGGACCGGGGATCCACAAACATGGCCGCCGCACCGCACCCTATTCACCCCGTCGCCTCACCGGGTTGGTAGAACCGCGCCGCCCCACCGACCATCCGCCTAACGGGACCTCCCACGCATCGCCCGTGGACCCCGACTCTACTGCCCACGGACCCCGACCATCAGGTCCGCCGACCCTCGCCACTGCACCTCCCTCCAGCAGCCCGCAGCCGTCACCTCACCTGCAAACTGGACTCTGTACTGGGCCTGAAGCCTCCACGCTGCTCACTCCCACTCTCCTGGGTTTGACTCCACTGGGTCCTAGCGCTAGTCTGCCTAACCCTGGTTATCTCAGTGTTAGTTCCACTGATTCTTCCCCATCCCTCTCCAACTATGGGACCACTTCTCTTCCACACCCACACCACTGCCCTCTCACCCCCCCACCCCCTGACCACCCACCACCCCCCCACCACACATCGCCTCGTCCCCATTCCACCCACCTGCCTTCCTCCGGCCCCAACCCCCATCCCTGCCGGGTGTTCACCATCCCCCCCGACCTCCCCCTCTCCGACATCGAACGGTCTGTCCTCAGCAGAGGTCTTACCTTTGTCCCCCTCCGTCCCCATCTCAATGAGTTCCGTGCCCTCCATGACTTGGAACGCTTCTACCGTCGCCTCCGCCTCACAGCTCACTTCCATGGGAAGGAGTCCTCGCTCCCCACTGATGACCCCTTTTCCCGTCTCCAACGCACCCCATCCTCATGGAACCCCCCTCGTAGCCTTCCGGCTTTAGAACTCTTTATTAAAAACTGCCGCCGTGACATCAACCGCCTCAACTTCTCCACTCCCCTGTCTCACTCCAATCTCTCCCCCCCTGAACGCACTGCCATCGACTCACTCCGCAACAACCTAGATTGGGTTATCAAACCCGCCGACAAGGGAGGTGCCGTGGTAGTCTGGCGCGTCGACCTCTACAAAGCTGAGGCCACGCGCCAACTCTCGGACACCTCTTCCTACTTACCCCTGGACCATGACCCCACTGACGAGCACCAGGCCACCATCTCCAGCACCATCACCGACTTCATCCACTCCCACGCCCTGCCCGAACGAGCCGCCAACCTCATCGTCCCCCAGCCCCGCACAGCCCGCTTTTACCTTCTCCCCAAAATCCACAAACCTGACTGTCCCGGTAGACCCATTGTCTCTGCCTGTTCTTGCCCCACCGAACTCATCTCCACCTACCTCGACTCCATCCTATCCCCCTTGGTTAAATCCCTCCCCACCTATGTTCAAGACACCTCAGACACTCTCCGTCATCTCCGCGCATTCCACTCTCTAGGCCCTCATCTTCACCATGGACGTCCAGTCACTGTACACCTCCATCCCCCACCAGGATGGTCTCGAAGCCCTCCGTTTTTTCCTCGACCGTAGAAGCAATCTATACCCGGCCACTGACACCCTCCTCCGCCTAGCGGAGCTGGTACTTACACTTAATAACTTTTCATTTGGCTCCTCCCATTTCCTCCAAATACAAGGCGTAGCTATGGGCACACGCATGGGCCCCAGCTACGCCTGCCTCTTTGTCGGGTACGTAGAACAATCCTTGTTCAATGCGTACCAGGGCCCCATCCCCGACCTCTACCTCCGCTACATCGATGATTGTTTTGGTGCCACATCCTGCACCCACACACAACTGACTGACTTCATCCGCTTCACCACCAACTTCCATCCGGCACTCAAATACACCTGGACCATTTCCGACACTTCCCTACCATTCCTTGACCTCACTATCTCCATCGCAGGTGATAGACTCCTTACCGACATCCACTACAAACCTACCGACTCCCATGGCTATCTGGACTACACTTCTTCCCACCCTGCTTCCTGTAAGGACTCCATCCCCCACTCCCAATTCCTCCGTCTACGCCGCATCTGCTCCCAGGATGAGGCGTTCCACACCAGGGCATCTGAAATGTCCTCATTCTTCAGGGAACGGGGGTTCCCCTCCTCCACCATAGATGAGGCTCGCACCAGGGTCTCTGCCATACCCCGCAACACTGCTCTCTCTCCCCATCCCCCCACTTACAACAAAGGCAGAGTCCCCCTAGTCCTCACCTTTCACCCCACCAGCCGTCACATACAACAAGTGATCCTCCGTCAGTTTCGCCACCTCCAACGTGACCCCACCACTCGCCACATCTTCCCATCTCCCCCCATGTCTGCCTTCCGCAAAGACCGCTCCCTCCGTAACTCCCTTGTCAATTCTTCCCTTCCCTCCCATACCACCCCCTCCCCTGGTACTTTCCCTTGCAACCGCAAGAGATGCAACACTTGTCCCTTCACTTCCCCCCTCCACTCCATTCAAGGACCCAAGCAGTCGTTCCAGGTGCGACAGAGGTTCACCTGCATCTCCTCCAACCTCATCTATTGCATTCGCTGCTCTAGATGCCAGCTGATCTACATCGGTGAGACCAAGCGGAGGCTTGGCGATCGTTTCGCCGAACACCTCCGGTCGGTCCGCAATAACCAACCTGAATTCCCGGTGGCTCAGCACTTCAACTCCCGCTCCCATTCCGTATCTGACCTCTCTGTCCTGGGTCTCCTCCATGGCCACAGCGAGCAACACCGTAAATTGGAGGAAATGCACCTCATATTCCGCTTGGGCAGTCTACATCCTGGTGGCCTGAACGTTGAATTCTCCCAATTCTGCTAGCCCTGGCTGTCCCCCTCCCCTTCATCAGCCATCTGGTTGTCTCCTCCCCTCCCCCAGCCCTCGGGCTCCTCCTCCGCCTTTTCCTTTTTTTCCTTTCTTCTCCCCACCCCCTATCAGTCTGAAGAAGGGTTTCGGCCCGAAACGTTACCTATTTCCTTCGCTCCATAGATGCTGCTGCACCCGCTGAGTTTCTCCAGCATTTTTGTGTACCACGGACTTGACGTTGCCAGGGGGCGGGACTTGTCAGCAATTGGTCCAGACCCCCGCGTCCATCACATCACTGTGAAGGCATGAACATTGTCCCAAACCTCCGCTCCACCCGACCCGCAGACCGCGGAGGGTGGCCGTGGGAGAGTGGGGGCTGTGGGAGAGAGCCAGCTGTCCCGAGCGATGCACACCTTCGGCCGCTTTCAACTTGGTGCTTGGGTTCAGATTGCCCAGTCACCTCAGGCTTGTGTGGGAAAATGAACCCTACGCTCCCGTCTCCCCCTTCTCTCTCCCCTCTTCTCTCTCTCCCCTCTCTCTCAGTAGATTCAGTAGTTGTTACATGGCGGTTATGCTCTGATTGAGCTTATTTGGAATTGTACTCAATGACCTCATGGTGTTATATAATTCCAGTATTCTATCAGTGCAAATTCCATTTTGCCATCTTCTTCACACCTTATTCTTCTAAAATTAAAAAAAATTTAAATGTTAATTTGCATTTTATAACGTGCGTGGGAGGCATTTGAGAATTGGGAAACAGTGCATACAAAAGAAAAAGCTCTGACAATCCCAATAGGTGTGACCCACCCCTGGGTACACAGAATCATTGATCGTTTGACTCAGAAGATTGCACTGTGGTTCCCTTTCTCTCATAGTTCAAAAGTTTAAGCAGTACATTCTTGTGGGCATTTTATATTAAAAGGCATTAATATATTTTTTTCCTTTTATATTTTTTAACTAGATCACCAGAAGGAGGGTTCAGGTCTGATGCCAGGGGTGCTCCTGGCTGAAAGGTACTCCTGGAAGAGTTTTGTTTCACATCCACCAATTCTGTACTTGAAAACACTGGCTACAAAATCGACCATCTTAGAACTGCCCAGTGGGTATGTAGAGGCCTTGCGTCCGAATTTGGTTCACAATTACAAATTTGTTATAAATGTAAGCACCTGAAAAGGAAGTAAAATAGGTAAATGTACTTAATTTTCTGTCAGGAGCTGTTATTCACAGGGTGCCACAATATTGTAGAAGTATATGATTATTTCTAAGAAAACGTACAGGGAAAGACGGAATTAATTATTACAACAGAGAATTAAAATTAAAACAGCAAAACTGTGGTGAATCTGGAAAAGAAGAATTTACGGTCATTGGCCACATTGTAAACTTTGAAGAGGTAGCTGAAGCAGGCATTACTGAATGCTGCATGAGGTGGTCATTCAGAGTTGTACACTGTGCTTCTTTCCACAGCACATTTCCTGTAGTGTGTAGGAAGGAACTGCAGATGCTAGTTTACACTGAAGAAGGACACAAAATGCTGGAGTAACTCACCGGGACAGGCAGGATCTCTGGAGAGAAGGAATGGGTGACGTTTTGGGTCAAGACCCGAGGTCTGAAGAAGGGTCTCGACCCAAAACATCACCCATTCCTCTCCGGAGGTGCTGCCTGTCCTGCTGAGTTACTCCAACATTTTGTATCCATCTTCAGGCTAACATATAGTATTGGTGCCAGGAGATGGCACTATTAGTACGAGCAGCACCACTGAAAAGAATCATTAATGTAATTGGAACCTTCCTACCAGCAGGAGAGGAGAAAAATAGAATATAAAAGTGGCCTGGAAATGTGTAAATTGCCCAGGTTTTTTTTTGTGTTGTTGATTTACACCCCTTGATCTGGCAAACCTGCTTATCTAATTATTTGGAAGTGGATTGAATTTTTAATTGCAGACCCACACATGGGGAAATTGCAAGCAGAAATTGTTCCCTGCTGACATAAATCACTGTGGCCCCAATGCTTTAACCATAACCTGCTGCAGAAACTGCAGCTGCCGGTTTATGAAAAGATACATAAAGTGCTGGAGTAACTCAGTAAAATCTGATTTCTGTAGACAGAGGATGGCGAATCTATGGAATTCATTGCCACAGAAGGCTGTGGTGGCCAAGTCAATAGATATTATTGAGGCAGAGATAGATTGATTCTTAATTAGTGCAGGTGTTAGGGGATATGGGGAGAAGGCAGGAGAATGGGATTAGGAGGGAGAGATAGATCATCCATGATTGAATGGCGGAGTAGACTTAATGGGCCAAATGGTCTAATCCTGCCCCTATCACTTATGAACATGAAAATAAGCTGTTGTTTATTTGACCCTTCAAGCCTCTTTTGTCCAACATTATATCAGTACTTTCCAACTCTCCAACAATCAATTCTATTCATTAAGTGATATTGTTCAAAAATTCTTATAGTGGGGCAATATAGTGTATATAACATATTAGATGTCAGAAATACTTGAAACATAGAAACATAGAAAATAAGTGCAGGAGTAGGCCATTCGGCCCTTCGAGCCTGCACCGCCATTCAATATGATCATGGCTGATCATCCAACTCAGAAATTGAAGGTTGCATCAGGTTGATAGAGAAGTTAAAAAAATCAAAATGGCTGACCATTTCCAAGGGATTTTCCTCACACTATATTTGATTCCAATAAAATCTGGCAGGTTTGTAATTTTTCATATCGGATATGTATTTTTCTGTTAAAAATGTAATGCACTCAAGTATTTTCAAAGAAGATGGAGTTGTTCTGTTGGGCAATTTGGGTAATAATAACCAGGGTGTGACAGGAAAGGAGAGAAACTTTAATAGTAACTTGACCAAGTGGGACACGTTGGGCCCCGTTCCCCCAACGCAATATTCCACCACTCACCCATGGCCCACACGGGAGGCCTGGTCCCCCAAACGCAACCTGTTCCCCAATGTAAGATTCCACCACTCTGCTGCCTCCCCCAGCACTGGACTTTAAAAACAATTCCAATTGCACTTCCCCTGCCTCCCCCAGCACTTTAAAACCCACCCTCCATGCTGCCAGGATTTTTTTTAAAGGATACTGGAGTGAGTGTACTGTGATTGCAACAATGTGGCAATTGTGACATCATCACTGAAAGCTGCCATAAAGGCCTGTCTCACGAGTCTGCGGTCATTGGCGGCGAAACAGGAACTATCTACCGCTCCTGGGCCGCCAGAGACCGCGGGCTCGGTCAAACGCACAATTCCGGGGCCGTGCGGCGTTGTTCCCAACACCGCACGGTGCTAAAAAAACCCCAACACTGTCCAAAAATATGTTCCTACCGCACAGCCGCCGCCAGTGAGGCACGAGTGCGGCACGGTCACCGCCACAGCCGCCGCCAGTGGGGCACGAGCACCGCCAGTGAGGCACGTGTGCGGCACGGCCGCCGCCATAGCCGCCGCCAGTGAGGTACGTGTGCGGCACGGCCGCCGCCACAGCCGCCGCCAGCCCCGCGATCTCAAATACGTCATCAGCCGAAACCGCAAGCTCGTGGAACCGGCCGTACTTGGCCCCCCGCGCAGCATCCGTGCGGCGCTCTCGTGGTTGCCGTGCGCTCCCCTCTTCCGGCGACGCCGCGCTTCACCACCAACGACCGCAAACCCGTGGGACAGAGCCAATAAACGTCTCGTCAGTTATTATTCCAAAGTTGGCTTTTTTAAACCTTTAAATATCAATGTTGTGAAATATAGCATCAAATCTGAAGGAAACTTGACAAGATCGACGACTGGAAAAAGATGAGTGAGGTTCTGCAAAAATGTTAGCGCTACCATGTACCGTTTTGGCGTAGATACAATCTCAATCAGCCACACACATATAGAAACAAGACAAGACATTTAACAGTATACTAGACCAACGCGCAGTTGCGAAGAGGGGGCCTTCAGTGTCTCACACGCACAAACTAACCACCCCCCTCACACACACTAACGCACCTCTTGATATTATATTAATAGTGTTAATTCACTCCTTTTACCCCATCCACTCACGCATAACCCCCAACTGCGCAGGCATGGCTAGATGGGTGGGGGGGGGGTAGAGTGGGAGGGGGTGAGGGGGTGGAGAGGGATGGGGATGGGGGTACAGAGAGAGAGGAAGGGGGGTAGAGATTGAGGGGTGGGGGGCGCGCGGCGTCACAGGGTTCCAAAACACAATGCTCCACCACTCACCCATAGGTCCCAATACTCACCACTCCCTAGAGAGGGAGGGGGGGGCAGAGTGGGAGCAGGGCCGAGTGGGAGGGGGGCTGAGAGGGAGGGGAGGCAGAGGGGGGGGCAAAGAGGGGGGGGCAAAGAGGGAGGGGCAGAGAAGGAGGGGGGGCAGAGACAGAGTGGGGGCAGAGAGGGAGGGGGGGCAGAGAGATGGGGCACAGAGGGAGGGGGGCAGAGGGAGGGGGCACAGAGGGAGGGGGGCAGAGAGGGAGGGGAGGCAGAGGAAGGGGGGCAGAGAGGGAGAGGTGGCACAGAGAGTGTACAAGCCCAGCTGCTCCATTCTCTCAGCATATGACAGTCCCGCCATCCCGGGAATTATCCTAGGAGGTCTTTGTAACTCTCCTTCATGCTCGAGAGTATTCCCTGCGTACTCGAGGGCTCAGCTAGGTCGCGGCATATTTTTCGGCATATTTTGAAAAATGCCCGTCAGTAAAAAAAGGTCGCCATGGAAAAAATCGATATTTTTTACATATCCTGGTAGAGAAACTTGGTGGGCCTGTTTTGGGGCTGTATCTCTAAAGTAAAGTAAATAAAAGTTAAGGGAAAGACTTAGAAGGAAATGCCATCACACTGGTGTAATCCTACATGGATATTTGTAAGAAATTCATCTCCTGGGTAAAATGATGTTTCCAATTCAATTGCATGGAAGGCCTTCTTTGCAAGTTGGTCATTTTTTTGTTACTAATTTTGTTTTCTATTTATTAAATCCCCATGCACAAAAAGGGTTAAGAAAAAATCATATACATAAGAGTTTAATATTGCATCTGATAGTGGCATCTTCACCTTGCTCTAAATATTCTTATATTCCAATTTCAAAGAAGATGGAGTTGTTCTGTTGGGCAATTTGGGTAATAATAACCAGGGTGTGACAGGAAAGGAGAGAAACTTTAATAGTAACTTGACCAAGTGGGACCCTTTGGGCCCCGTTCCCCCAACGCAATATTCCACCACTCACCCATAAGGGGCTGTCCCACTGCGGCGATCTAATCCGTGAGTTCGGAAGAGTTTGCCCTCAACATACTCGCAGCATGGTCGACACGAGGTCAATAGTCAATAGGTGCAGGAATAGGCCATTCGGCCCTTCGAGGCAGCACCGCCATTCAATGTGATCATGGCTGATCATCCCCAATCAGTACCCCGTTCCTGCCTTCTCCCCATATCCCCTGACTCTGCTATTTTTAAGAGCCCTATCTAGCTCTCTCTTGAAAGCATCCAGAGAACCTGCCTCCACCACCCTCTGAGGCAGAGAATTCCACAGACTCACCACTCTCTGTGAGAAAAAGTGTTTCCTCGTCTCCGTTCTAAATGGCTTACTCCTTGTTCTTAAACTGTGGACCCTGGTTCTGGGCTCCCCCAACATCGGGGACATGTTTCCTGGCACTAGTGTGTCCAAGCCCTTAACAATCTTATATGTTTCAATGAGATCCCCTCTTATCCTTCTAAACTCCAGAGTGGGACAGCCCCTTAAGTGTGCAGGAGATCGTTAATCGGCATGACTCGGTGGGCCAAAGGGCTTGTTTCTGCACTGTATTTCTAAACAGAACTAAACTAAGTTTACAAATTCTCATCTTGGCTTTCTCAATTTTGTGGAGATTTCCAAATGCTCCATAACTAACTAACATCAAAAGATATTTTTATGATAAATTATTCTTGGTGAAATAAGGCATCCTAGTGTTTATCATGTTTGACTGGTGAGCCTCTTAATGTCTCTAATGTGGCTTATTGTGCTTCCCTTCCAGGCGTCATGTGTTGCGGTTCACTGCCACTGCTCCCCTGGGATACAACATCAACCTTAGTGGAACTGTGCCGTTTATCTTTGGTGATGAAGATTTAATTTTATCAAATCTTGGCAAGGTAGGTAGTAAAAAAGAACAACTGCAGAAACCATCAGGGAGAAACTCATGACTTACCTATTAATGAACATGGATTTAAAAATCACACAGGCCCTCCCATTTATAGGAAGTCCACGCCCATACAATCAGCGCTTTACTGAATCTTCCAACCCACCCGGTGGTTCAACGCAAAGTCCAACTGAAAACCCAGAAGACACATTTCAGTTTGAAAACCCCATCAAATATCGTCCGTCTGGTTAGGTTGGAACCAAACTGTGCACTCCATGGTGGATGGGGATGGATAGAAGCCATTGGCATAGAGTGGGTGTAAATAGAAGTCATTACCTGAAAATTCCAGTGCACCTTAAACAGTACTCAGTTGGGTCAGCGTCATCACATTCTGAGCTTAAATTAACTATCAATCCTGTAACAATGAAAAAGCATGCAAAGTGATTACGTTTCTTGAAGTACGCTTAACTGAGCCTCCATGGGGAGATTTTTTTTTTCCTTAATTGGTGTTATAGATTTAATTTTCGAAACATCTGATGCAACTTTTCTTGCTTTGAGGAAGGGAAGGTTGGAGAAGTTGAGGAAGGGAAGGTTGGAGAAGTTGAGGAAGGGAAGAGAAGAGAAAGGAAAGGAAGATTGGGCAAGTTTGGGGAAGGGAAGGGAGGAGAAGGTTGGGTTATTTCAATGTATTCATGTAATTTGAATGTAGTTTTGTATAAAACTGCAAAGAGATTGAAAAACAGCAAAAATCAGTATAAGAAGCAACTTTCCTGTTTAAGTTTTTCAACCTGAGATAGCTGATCCAAAAGAGTGGATTTCACATCAAAAAGAATGGTCGGGAGTTTGGGGTACATTGTCAACTTCTTTCCAACCTCTGATTGAATTGAAAATTTGCTTGGGAAGATATCCCAAATTAAATATCTCCAGGGATCTTTCCCAACAATGCAGCACAAGCCTCATCCAGCGATAGACACAAAATGCTGGAGTAATTCATGTGGTCAGGCAGCATCGCTGGAGAAAATGGATAGGTGACATTTTGGGTTGAGACCGTTCTTCAAACTGATTGGGGGGTGGTAGGAAACTGGAAGAGAGGGAAAAAATCGGGGCCAGTGACAGATGACCTTTGGCAAGGCGATTCCCTGATAGGCCAATTGTTGGTTGGAGACAGTGTGAGCTCAAGGGGGACACAACTGTGGAACTGGTCAACGGACTTTTAGTGGAGGAAGAGGGAGGGGAGGGGGAGGGATGTGTTTGTAGAAGTTACCTAAAATTGGAGAATTGGAGAAGCCTTATCCAGAACAAGGCATGGCATCTAAAAGTCGTGTCAGCCCTTATGTTTGAATTGGCAAACCTAATCTCTTAACAACTGAAAAAAATGAGAAATGTGAGAGAATTTTAAGGACATTTTCAGTCTAGGGAAAATGTGCAGAAATAGAAAGAAGGGAAGATTTCCCATAGCATTGAAGGCAGCAAAATCTAAATGAAAAACTGTAATTAATACTAAACAAAAATTGGATGCTATATATGATATAATGCCTGTGGAAGAATAACTTCTTTTTCGCTGCTTATCGCACTGTAAGATTGTTTGCCCATTGGTTTACAACGTTGTTTGCAGACACTTCCAGAGTTAGTCCAGAGGAGCCACAGTAATAATGTTCATTTGAGCCACCTGGTCTTGGTGAGTTTTTTTCAATGCTCACATTATAGTCAGACAGAGACTACACAAGTTGACAACTTGGTGAGAAATTTCAAAAAATATTGCGAAAAAGTGAACATGGGGATAAGCAGAATCATGACCAAAGTCAAATAAAAAGAGATCGACACAAATAGCTGGAGTAACTGGAACATCTCTGGAGAGAAGGGATGGGTGACGTTTCGGGTCGAGACCCTTCTAAAGAGATTGTTGTTATGATTTGAAATTGTTGAGTTTAGTGTTCAGTTTGAAAACTGGGGTTATCTGGAAGATTTACTGTTCCGAGTCTTTGATCATTCATTGAGCTTCACAGAAATAGTGTAAGATGCTAAGAACATAGAGATCACGGTGGAAAATGTAGTAAGGTTGTCGAGGGTTATGGGGACAAGCCATGAGAATCGTGTTGAGAGAGAAAGAAAGATCAGCTAGGAATTGAATGGCCGAATGGCCTTAGTCTGCTCTCATCACTTATGACCTTATGACAAATGGGGGGGGGGGGTGTCAGATGCTCAGCACCTTGCTTGCAGACTTAATATGTGTTAGGTCACTGCTACAATATGTGAAGAAGGCAAATCGAATACACTAAACTGAAAGTATTACAATTATATTGCTGCTTCACCTGGAAAGGCTGATTGATGGTGGAAAGGGAGGAGGCAAAGGGCCACTATAGCAGCTGCTTTCCATGCAGAGAAGAGTGCTGTGAGTGTTGGGGGAATTGAGGAATGGACAAGCTGTCACCAAGGAACAGTTATTTAAGAAAGATGAATGAAAGGGAAGGGTTATATATGTTTCTGGCTGAGATTATGACAGAATTGGAGGCCCCAGCAGAGGAGGAGGATCTATTGAATATAATAGTTTGTGAAGTGGAGGATCAGGGCAGGGGCAATCCTATCAAGGTTCGAGAAGTTAATTGGTTAATACATATGTATGACTGAAATGCTTGAGGTAATAATCTAATGAATCGTTATTTCTTTAGGCTTGTTTATGGAGATGGTTTCCCAGTAGTAATGGATCCTTCCATTTTCTAATAGTGTGTTCTTCATCCTAACACATTGATAAATAACCCAAGAATTCCCCAATCTTCTTTCTTAATTCTCTTCGAATGAACTTAAAATTATGTCCTCCAAATGTTGGCTAGTAACCTGTGAAAATCATTTTTCGTGAGTGTTACCTTATCAAAACCATTAAACTTTAAGCAACTGTTGACAAATGTACCCAGAGTCCTCTGTGTTCTAATCAATGGACACTCATTTTCTCAGTCACTTGGTGCAACTAAACCTCACATTCTTGGTATTATCTTAATGAATCCATTCTCCATAAACAGGTTTCCTCCTAAAGTAATATTGTCAACAGGCAATGGCAGGAGATTAGTATGTTGTGACGCTCAATCAAAGATGCCATTAAGAAGGGCCCCAACCCGAAATGTCACCCATCCATTTTCTCCAGTGATGCTGCCTGACCCACTGAGTTACTCCAGCCCTTTGTGTCTGTCTTCAGTATAAACCAGCATCTGCAGTTCCTTTTTACACACCACTAATAACCTGTTTTTTTGTGGGCCATTTAGTCTGCTTTGCTGAATCCAAGTGCAGCTTTATAGATCTCTCTTTTTTTGGTACAGAAACCCAGTTTTGTTTAACTCCAATAGACAGTAGACAATAGGTGCAGGAGTAGGCCATTCGGTGCAGGAGTAGGCCAAGGTATGCAAAGAGTCACCACTTAAAGGGTGCCAACAAAGTTACAAAGTATCCCACACCAGGTCCTCGTTTGTTCTACCACCCCCCCCCCTCCCCTACCACCACCACGCCAGATCCTCCCATTTCTTTTCACCCAAACTACAGCAAATGTAATTCAAAATTGTTGTAATTTTCAGGTAGGAGAGACATTTTACCAGTCAATTCATGTGGTATTTGAAATATATTGTGGTTAAACGCTGGCGTCCAATTCAATTAGCCACCCTGGGGGCATGAGTGCAAAACCCAGAATGTTCTTTTTGTAAAATATATTTTACATCCCCCTAAGAAGACATTTAAGACCATAATTTAACACCTCCTACTAAACATAGCACCTCTGGTGCCAATGCTCCTTCAGTAACATTCTGGGTTTTGCACATGCCCCCAAAGTGGCTATTTGAATTAGAAGGCAGCATTTAACCACAATTATTTTTCAAATACCCTATGATTTCAATGCTACATTGTCTCTCCTTTCTGAAATGATAATATAATAAGGGACAATATTCTAAATATGCCACAATGGTGGGTACTGTTGATTTCAATGCATGTAGTTTGTGCACGTTACAATTGATGCTAGCAGTAGCAATATATCCTGTTGTTACTCTGCTCAGAACTTCAGAGATTTCAGATAACAAACAATACTACATTCCCATTCTTGATTTTGCAGTCAGAGCAGAATGCGAGTGAATTTAAAACTTTACTTTGGGTTCTTTACTGTAGTCATGGAGGATTTTCAATAGTTTGTCAATGGATTATGTAATAATAATAATAGCATATAAATGAAATTTGTGTATAATCAACACATCGTACATGATTTTCTGTCTATTCAAATTGAGACTGTAGCTTGAACTTGTATCCACAAACTATTGGGGTACATTAAACCCCACGCTTAAGATGCTAGTATTTGATCCTGGCAGTTGATCCTTGATGCTACATCTGTCCTGATGTTAAATCTAAACTCTTTCTAAAAATTCTTGGATCAATTAAAATTTGTCTCAGTGAAGGTACATTGGGAGTACACGGGTCTGTATTTTGGTCACTTACACTCTATCCTAAACCAACGAGGTGTGAGTTACTGCAACAGAAACATAATTCTCTTTATTTTTGTGAATCAACAGGAGAGCCTTCGATTTTCCCAGCAGGCGGCCATTATAGTGAAAGCCCTACAAGCATTGCTGCGTAGTTTTATTAATGAGGAAGCACTTAAGAAGCCTTTAATGGAACTGCAGTTTTCTCACTTTCCTATCCAATTTAAAACTAGAAGAATGGCTGAGAAGCAAATTCAGGTATATTGATTAATGAAGGTATTAGTAAGAGTCTCCATAAACAGTTTGTTCTAAGTAAAAACAGCACTTCTCTGACTCCATTATGCTCATTAGTTGATCTCTTTTGCCTGCTTTGTGGACTATTTTCTTCCTTTTTTGAACACTTCTGAGCTTAGTTCAATATTTCGTTAAATAATTTCAGCCACGACTGCCTTCATTCAAGATCCCAATCTTTATGAATAGGTTCCACACCAATTGTGCTCACTATTTGTCTGTCACCTTCTTCCAGAATGACATGCTTCCAACACCGCAGTATTACCCACTCCACACCATGATCACCACCACTACTGCTGAAGTGTTTTCTGGTGCATTGATTTAACTCCATCCCATGTATAAACTACAACTTTTCCAGCACCTTGAAAACTCTTCAGTTTGGTTCTACACTAAACCAGACTCACAGAAACCCAGTTCATTTATTAACTTCAATCTCCACCAGTTTTCAATACAACGAATTCAGAACCCTTCATTCCACTTCCCAATCATTCCATGACCTCCTACAGTGTGCCAATTGAACCTCCACCACCTCCAGATCCCAGCGTTTAGTCTGTGATGGTTTTGACATGCAAGATTCCTCACAGCTTAGCTTGGTCGGAGATTTCATGTATATAGATCCATCCCAATAAAATTCCACAACCCTTACCACCTCGCAAATTTTCTTCCCACATTCACTAAAATCTAGTTTAACAGTATCATAATCCTGCTAAACTCTCTGAAATCTCCCATTTACTATTGTATCTGTTCTTATTATTGTAACAAATAGAATCACTAGTAGGACATTTGTTGACTAGTTTTCATTCCACCATTCAATAAGATCTTTTATTCCACCACTGCAGATCTTTTATCTCAGTGCAAGGAGGGGGGGGGGGGAGTTCAATTGTATTAATCCCCCCAAATAATTAATTTCAGTTATGTGGGGCAAGATAAACACTTGGAATCTCACCATATGCACTCAGCATTTTTTTTTAAATTGCCTTGAATGTCTCAGTTAATAATCCCAAATCTCTATTCAAGGGAATACACGTATTCTCTCAGTAGCCTAGCCCCTCAATATTACCCCAATTTTATATCATTATGGTGAATATGTTGGACCGTGTTATCTTTCCATGGTGTGTAATGCCCTGATTTGAACACAGTACACCAGATTCACTATAACAAGACAAAATGGTGTAGGAAGGAACTGTGTTGATTCTGGATCTAAATCTCTCTCCCTAGACTGATATAGTCAAACACTGTCAAACTCTGGTGTCCAAACCTTCCTTTAATTGTATAAACTGCAGGGATGGTCACAGATCCACTCACGCAAGTCTACAAGCCTCGAGCAAACAGAACAGAAGTCAAGAGCAACCGACACGCCCAAACGAATTACCACCCTCTTATACCCCTGTACAGAAGTGGCAGCAATATTAGCGCACAAATATAGGGGAGGACAACGCCTACAGGCCCAATCACCGATCCCGGCGGGCAAATACATAGAGTGACAGTTCTCATAACCAGTCAATAAACAGTATTGACAAACATGTTACTACACAGCAACAAAGTCGAAACATCTCTAACACTTCAGGAAACATGCCATTAAGGGCATCCAATCGCAGGTATTTTTGAGCAAACACAGAAACAAAGTAGAAACATAGTATAACCATAAAACTCTCTTAACCAATCACAGGTCCGGGAATAGCGTCAGTGCCTTGGAACACCTGCAGAACCCGAGACTCTGTGGCAGCTAGCAGGTCATAAGAGCTCAAGAGTTTGCAACCAATAGCTCAAGAGTTTGCAACCTCTGCAAACCCCCAGACTCGGTGTCTATGCAGGGATTTGGGTCTGACTCGTGGTTCTCCAGCAGCACCTTGCAAAGCATTGTCACTTATCTGTAAAGCCAAGTTTTCACAGAAACCTGCCATTGTCCAAAGCACCCAAATCCCTGCATATCCACAACTGCAGGTGCTGGTTTAAACCGAAGATAGACAAAATGCTGGAGTAACTTAGCGGAACAGACAGCATCTCTGGATAGAAGGAATGGGTGACATTTCGGGTCGAGACCCTTCTTCAGACTGAACAAGGGTTTCGACCCGAAACGTCTCACATTCATTCTATCCAGAGATGCTGTCTGTCCCGCTGAGTTGCTCCTGCACTTTGTGTCTATCTTCACTATAACCAGAGATTTGTTCATTTGTATTATATGATATACAGCACGTCGTGTTTTAAGCCTTTTCTGAAAAAGAGCTTCTAAAAAGTAAACTTTTAAATTCATGTTCTTTTCACAGTTAATGTTAAGAAACAAAAAGGTAATATGAAATCTAAAACCAGTGAACTTTTACATACATATATGGAAAACACAAATATAGCAGATGTGTGGAGGATTGCAAACCCGACGGGAAGGGATTATTCGTTTTATTCAACGGTGCATAAAACATACTCACGGATAGACTACTTTCTTGTGGATACAAAATTAATTCCGCACACTATGAACGCCAAATATCACACTAATGCGATCTCAGACCACTCTCCGTTAACTTTTGTTTTAAAATTAGAAGGAATGTCTATGAATAAATCGTTCTGGAGGTTTAACTCGCAAATTTTAAAAGACCCACAAGGGAGTATATATCTAAAAAAACAGATGGATCTATTTTTTGAGATAAATGATACACCAGATATTTCCCCCACGCTATTATGGGAATCCTTCAAAGCATTTATTAGAGGAGTCATTATTTCATTCCAAGCTTATCAAAATAAAAAGAATAAGAATGAACAAAGACACTTAGAAGAACAAATAAAACAATTAGATACAGATAATGCTAAAGACCCAACTATGGATAAACATAATAAAATCCTACTATTGAAATTCAAGCTAAATAAATTACTGTCAGAGAAAGTTATAACATTATTTCAAATCACAAAACAAGAACACTTCGAATTTGGGGACAAACCCCACAAACTAGCACGCCAACTGAAAAAACGGGAAAAAGAGAATGCAATATTAAAGATTAAATCAGACAGAGGGGAATTAATAACACTACCCAAGGAGATCAATAAAAGATTTGCTCAATTTTACCAGAATTTATACACATCTAAAACGTTAATAGATAATAATAAAATCTCAGAATTCTTAGATAACTGTAACCTACCACAATTAGAACTGAGGGAACAAGACGAACTGGGAGCACAAATCACTCCTAAGGAGATAGAAGACACAATAAAAACACTAAAGAATGGAAAAACACCAGGACCAGACGGATTCAGTAATGAATTTTATAAATCTTTTTATGACATAGTTACTCCACGATTACAGAAAATGTATACACATGCTTTTAAAGAGCAAAACTTACCAGAAACACTAGCAGAATCAACGATTATATTAATACTTAAAAAAGATAAAAATATAGAAGAACCAGGATCATATAGAGCTATAGCTTTGTTAAATACGGATCAAAAAATAATAGCGAAAACACTAGCCAGTAGACTAAGCAGGTATGTTAGTAGACTAATAAATGAGGATCAAACAGGATTTATACCTAAGAGACATTCATTTAATAATTTGAGACGTTTGCTTAACATAATGCACTCGCATAAATCTCAGGACCAAGAGTTATCTATCATCTCATTGGACGCAGAAAAAGCGTTTGATCAAGTAGAATGGGACTATATGTTTAAAGTATTGCAAAAATTCCAATTGGGAGAGAACTTCATTGCATGGATAAAACTATTATATAACAAACCTACGGCTAGAATACTAACTAATAATATATTATCCTCGAAATTTGAACTATCAAGGGGCAATAGACAAGGATGTTCATTATCACCGCTGTTATTTGCTTTAGTAATTGAACCCCTTGCTGAAAAAATAAGAACACACATGGATATTTACGGTTATAATACAAAATATTCAAATAACAAAATATCCTTATATGCCGATGACGTACTATTATACATCACAAAACCACAAATTAGTATACCAAATATATTAAATTTAATTGAGGACTTTGGATCCTTTTCAGGATATAGAATAAACTGGAACAAAAGTGAAATTATGTCGATAAAACCAAAAGACTCAACACACCTCAGGAAATTCCCTTTTAAAATAGCCATAGAAAAATTCAAATATTTGGGAATTGAAATTACTAGAAATTACCAGGATATGTTTAAAGCCAATTATAATCCCTTACTTAAGAAATTAAATAATATGATTACATTCTGGAAAACACTTCCGATGTCCTTAATAGGCAGAATAAATGCTATAAAAATGATTTTCTTACCACAAATCCTATACCTATTTCAATCAATACCTATATATATCCCAAAAAAGTTTTTCAAAAATTGGACTCAGACATTACAAATTTTATATGGGATTATAAATCCCATAGAATACAAAGAGCACACCTTAATAAAAAAAGGAAGAGTTGGGGGTCTCGCGCTCCCTAACTTTATGTATTATAAATGGGCAGTAAATATTAAAAATATGATTCACCTGCTGGACAATTCTGCCCAGCAGGTGGACTGGATTATAATGGAAAAAGAGGACTGTTCCCCGAGTAATATAGGAGCGATTATTCTCTCTCCAATAAATTTGAATAATAAAAATTATAATAAAAACCCAATTATAAATAGCACAATTAGAACATGGAAACAAATAAAAACAGAATCTAAAATTAAGAAACCTATCTCTCTCAACACCAATAGTTAAATAACCCATCGTTTAAACCTTCAACCATAGACAAATCATTTATACAATGGGAAAGAATGGGAATCAAAAACGCTCGAAGATCTGTATGAACTGGGAAAATTACTATCATTTCAACAACTACAACTGAAATATAATCTGAAAAATAATCAATATTTTAAATATCTACAAATTTGTGATTACCTAAAAAAACACACAAAAGACTATCATAATATGCCTTCCGACTTACTAGATGAAGCAATGAAGACAAAGGCGGAATCAGCTAATCTAATATCGTACTTATATAATATCATTTTAAACATAGAAATACCCACAACAGATGGAATTAGAAGAGACTGGGAACAAGAATTAGCTATAAAAATTTCAAAAGAGAGCTGGGATAACCATTTACTACAGGTGCATAAATGTTCGATCAACGTACGACATACGCTCATCCAATTCAAAACATTACATAGACTATATTATTCAAAAACTAAATTAAATAAAATCTTTCCTAATGTTTCACCAATCTGTGATAAATGTCTATCTCAAGAAGCTACCATAGCGCATTCTTTTGTTTTTGTACAAAAATCCAAAATTTTTGGTATGAAATATTTGATATTTTCTCAAAATTAATTAAAATAAAACTGGTACCAAAACCAGAATGGATCATTTTTGGAATATCGGAAGGTATCCCTGAATTAAATGTGTACCAGAAGAACTTATTCAATTACGGGCTAATAATGGGTAAAAGGCTCATACTTAAATTCTGGAAAAATGCGCCCACACCAACAATAAAAATGTGGACATCAAATATGTTGGAAACATTACATCTGGAAGAGATGAGATTCCTCTTAGCAGGGAAAGCAGACCAATTCCAAAAGACGTGGTCTACGTTTTTGGACCTATTACAAGCATGAGGTGCAATAGTAATTTAAAAATAAATAAATAAAGAATGGTATCAGGACCTGGTAATGGGAGGTAAAACAATAAAAACAGACTTGGTCGGTGGTTCCCTTCTGCGATTGTTCCTACTTTCTTTTTCTTTCTTTTCTAGGATCTGCTTTCTTACTTTACTTCCTTCTCTAACTTCTTTTCTAAGGGGCTTTCTTTTCACAACACTCTTTTGCACTTCACGACTCTTGCGCACTTTCTTTACTTTTCTTACTTCTATCTTTCTCTTAAAGCTCAAAAAATGAAGCGGTATAAAAAATGTACTAAGATATAAGTGTTGTGTATTACTGTAAATTACCGTACTTCTAATAAAAATAATTTAAAAAAAAAAAAAAAAAAAAAAAAAAAAAGATACTACAGTAATGTTAAATGACATTCCACAAAAAGGTTACCTATTTTGGTGCCTGTACTCATTGTCAACTTGCTGTTTATCCACCAGGCCTTCAATAATGCCCTTTACGCCACCCTGCAGCACATATTCAATGGTCCTGTCAGCCCAAGGATTAATTTTGCTTTCAGAGTACTCTTCCTTGATTTTTTTCCAAGGGAGGTGCTGGGAAAGATCAAGCTTCATCCAGGTGAGTGAACCAGTAGAGGTTGACATGTGACCCCAGCTGAAGCAGGGATTATGGCTTTCAAGTCCTTGTTGATGTACCCGGATGAAAATCTACTGAGGTTGCTAGATCCAATTCAAACCTTGACGATTTTGTCATTTTACTCAGAAGGAGATGCTCACGATTGAATTGCAGTTGTTCATTTTAGCAGTTTAGCTATTATGTACTGCTATTCCTATTACAATAGTGCAGCTATTGTTCTACATTAAAATGCTCGCCATAATCTCAAGCAGTGATCCCATAAAAACTAGGGTTCTCCATAAAACCTAATAGACAATAGACAATAGGTGCAGGAGTAGGCCATTTGACCCTTCGAGCCAGCACCGCCATTCAATGTGATCATGGCTGATCATCCCCAATCAGTACCCCATTCCTGCCTTCTCCCCATACCCCCTGACTCCGCTATTTTTAAGAGCCCCATCTAGCTCTCTCTTGAAAGCATCCAGAGAACCTCCACCGCCCTCTGAGGCAGCGAATTCCACAGACTCACCACTCTCTGTGAGAAAAAGTGTTTCCTCGTCTCCGTTCTGAATGGCTTACTCTCCTTATTCTTAAAATGTGGCCCCTGGTTCTGGACTCCTCAACATCGGGAACATGTTTCCTGCCTCTAGCGTGTCCAAGCCCTTAACAATCTTATATGTTTCAATGAGATTCCCTCCCATCCTTCTAAACTCAAGAGTGTACAAGCCCAGCTGCTCCATTCTCTCAGCATATGACAGTCCGCCATCCCGGAATTAACTTTGTAAACCTACGCTGCACTCCCTCAATAGCAAGAATGTCCTTCCTCAAATTAGGGGATTAATTTGCCTCTAGCGTGTCCAAGCCCTTAACAAACTTACATGTTTCAATCTTCAACCTTGAAATGTTTCCATAAAAGATATTGAAAATTTTACAATGGGACTTACAATGCAATATTTCGAGATGGACTTTAATGGGTCTGAAGAGTGATTTTCACAGATAAGCATTGACAATCTTCTAGTAATGCAGAGGAAGACATCTTCCATATCTTAGTCAGTGATGGAAATGGGGGGGTACGCAAGGGGGACGGTGTTCCCCTACTTTTCAGTTTCCAGTTTTTGTCCAATTTCTGTACTAGAAGGGAGTCAGTTAAATATGGATTTTTAAAAAAACGACCATGGATAATCATTACAATGAGTCACCGCTGCACCGGCCATGAGACAAAAACGAATAAAATTCACGGGAAAATTTCTTAAAACTCACTGTTATTCAGGGCTCTGGACCGCGAGCACAGGCTTCTTCCTGGTGTGCAAGTAAGTCATTCACCCACGTTATTTTATTATTCTCTCGCTCTCTCTCTCTGTCACTCTCTCTCTCTCTCTCTCTCCTCTCTCCCCTCTCTCTCTCCCTCCATCCCTCGTTCTCTCTCCCTCTCTCGTTGTTTCTTTCTGTCTTTCGCTCTCTCCCTCCCTCCCTCTCTCGCGCACTTCTCTCTCCGCTCCCCATCTCATCTCTTTCTTGCTCTCTCACTCCCTCCCTCTCACCCTCTTGCCTCGGCATTCCTGAAGGCTTTGTGTCTCAATGCAAGGAGCATTCGTAATAAGGTGGATGAGTTGAACGTGCAGATAGCTATTAATGATTATGATATAGTTGGGATCACGGAGACATGGCTCCAGGGTGACCAATGCTGGGAGCTGAACATCCAGGGATATTCAATATTCAGGAGGGATAGAGAGAAAGGAAAAAGGAGGTGGGGTAGCGTTGCTGGTTAGAGAGGAGATTAACGCATTGGAAAGGAAGGACATTAGCTTGGAGGATGTGGAATCGGTATGGGTAGAGCTGCGAAACACTAAGGGGCAGAAAACGCTGGTGGGTGTTGTGTACAGGCCACCTAGCAGTAGTAGTGAAGTTGGGGATGGCATCAAACAGGAAATTAGAAATGCGTGCAACAAAGGCAAAACAGTTATAATGGGTGACTTCAATCTACATATAGATGGGTGAATCAAATTGGCAGGGGTGCTGAGGAAGAGGATTTCTTGGAATGTATGCGGGATAGTTAACTAACCAACATGTAGAGGAACCAACGAGAGAGCAGGCTATTCTAGACTGGGTATTGAGTAATGAGGAAGGGTTAGTTAGCAGTCTTGTGTGTGCCCCCTTGGGCAAGAGTGACCATAATATGGTTGAGTTCTTCATTAGGATGGAGAGTGACATTGTTAATTCAGAAAACAACGGTTCTGAACTTAAAGAAAAGGTAACTTTGAGGGTATGAGACGTGAATTGGCCAAGATTGACTGGCAATTAGTTCTAAAAGGGTTGACGGTGGATATGCAATGGAAGGCATTTAAAGACTGCATGGATGAACTACAAAAATTGTTCATCCCAATTTGGCGAAAGAATAAATCAGGAAGGTAGTGCATCCGTGGATAACAAGGGAAATCAGGGATAGTATCAAAGCAAAAGATGATGCGTACAAATTAGCCAGAAAAAGCAGCATGCCAGAGGACTGGGAGAAATTCAGAGACCAGCAGAGGAGGACAAAGGGCTTAATTAGGAAAGGGAAAATAGATTATGAAAGAAAACTGGCAGGGAACATAAAAACTGACTGCAAACGTTTTTATAGATATGTGAAGAGAAAGAGATTAGTTAAAACAAATGTAGGTCCCTTGCAGTCAGAAACAGGTGAATTGATCATGGGGAACAAGGATATGGCGGACCAATTGAATAACTACTTTGGTTCCGTCTTCACTAAGGAAGACATAAATAATCTGCCGGAAATAGCAGGGGGCCGCGGGTCAAAGGAGATGGAGGAACTGAGTGAAATCCAGGTTAGTCGGGAAATGGTGTTGGGTAAATTGAATGGATAAAAGGCCGATAAATCACCAGGGCCAGATAGGCTGCATCCCAGAGTACTTAAGGAAGTAGCTCCAGAAATAGTGGACGTATTAGTGATAATTTTTCAAAACTCTTTAGATTCTGGAGTAGTACCTGAGGATTGGAGGGTAGCAAACGTAACCCCACTTTTTAAGAAGGGAGGGAGAGAAAAAACGGGGAATTACAGACCAGTTAGTCTAACATTGGTAGTGGGGAAACGGCTAGAGTCAGTTATTAAAGATGGGATAGCAGCACATTTGGAAAGTGGTGAAATCATTGGACAAAGTCAGCATGGATTTACGAAAGGTAAATCGTGTCTGACGAATCTTATAGAATTTTTCGAGGATGTAACTAGTAGAGTGGATAGGGGAGAACCAGTGGATGTGTTGTATCTGGACTTTCAGAAGGCTTTCGACAAGGTACCACATAAGAGATTAGTATACAAACTTAAAGCACACGGTATTGGGGGTTCAGTATTGATGTGGATAGAGAACTGGCTGGCAAACAGGAAGCAAAGAGTAGGAGTAAACGGGTCCTTTTCACAATGGCAGGCAGTGACTAGTGGGGTACCGCAAGGCTCAGTGCTGGGACCCCAGCTATTTACAATTTATATTAATGAACTGGATGAGGGAATTGAAGGCAACATCTCCAAGTTTGCGGATGACACTAAGCTGGGGGGCAGTGTTAGCTGTGAGGAGGATGCTAGGAGACTGCAAGGTGACTTGGATAGGCTGGGTGAGTGGGCAAATGTTTGGCAGATGCAGTATAATGTGGATAAATGTGAGGTTATCCACTTTCGTGGCAAAAACAGGAAAGCAAACTATTATCTAAATGGTGGCCGATTAGGAAATGGGGAGATGCAGCGAGACCTGGGTGTCATGGTACACCAGTCATTGAAAGTAGGCATGCAGGTGCAGCAGGCAGTGAAGAAAGCGAATGGTATGTTAGCTTTCATAGCAAAAGGATTTGAGTATAGGAGCAGGGAGGTTCTACTGCAGTTGTACAGGGTCTTGGTGAGACCACACCTCGAGTATTGCGTACAGTTTTGGTCTCCAAATCTGAGGAAGGACATTATAGCCATAGAGGGAGTGCAGAGAAGGTTCACCAGACTGATTCCTGGGATGTCAGGACTTTCATATGAAGAAAGACTGGATAGACTTGGCTTATACTCGCTAGAATTTAGGAGATTGAGAGGGGATCTTATAGAAACGTACAAAATTCTTATGGGGTTGGACAGGCTAGATGCAGGAAGATTGTTCCCGATGTTGGGGAAGTCCAGGACAAGGGGTCACAGCTTAAGGATAAGGGGGAAATCCTTTAAGACCGAGATGAGGAAAAACGTTTTCACACAGAGAGTGGTGAATCTCTGGAACTCTCTGCCACAGAGGGTAGTTGAGGCCAGTTCATTGGCTATATTTAAGAGGGAGTTAGATGTGGCCCTTGTAGCTAAAGGGATCAGGGGGTATGGAGAGAAGGCAGGTACGGGATACTGACTTGGATGATCAGCCATGATCATATTGAATGGCGGTGCAGGCTCGAAGGGCCGAATGGCCTACTCCTGCACCTATTTTATGTATCTATGTATGTATTCCCGGAATCATTTGGTGTTTTGCGGGGACGGGCTGCATCTGCGGTTCCTTCCTGTTGGGGGGGAGCCCTGGCTCGTAGCGGCTCCTGGTCCATTCCCTCTGCTGGTGCTGCCTGGCCCGCTGAGTTCCTCCAGCACTCTGTGTTTTTTGTTTGGCTCTGAAGTTGAAGGTGGACATGGGGGGCTGGGGTGGCTCAATGGGACCGGCGGCGGGCTCTGGGGAGTGGGTGGCGTTTGGGTCGTGACCCTTCTTCAGACAATCACAAGTACTCTCACCAACAAGAGTTCAGTTCAGTCTGAAGAAGGGTCTTCTCTGCAGAGTCGCTGCATGTCCTGCTGAGTTACTCCAGCTTTATGTCTATCTTCAATTTCAGAGTTAAATAAAAACCACAGAGTGCTGGAGGAACTCAGCGGGCTAGGCGGCATCTGTGGAGGGAATGGAATAGGAGTTGTTTCGGGCCAGGGTTCTTCTTCAATAGGAAGGAACTGCAGATCAACGATACTAGAGCGGATACTAGTATATTTGCTGCAGATCAGGCTTGATATTCTTCCGATTTAATCGAAATTCCGATTTTATTGTTTTCCTATTTGTCAATTTTTTGTGCCCGATTATTTGGCGGCAAATCAACCGCTGTATCTAAGGGGGTTGAGTTCAATCACCGACCAGCTTCCGTTAAAATTCCTGTCCAATCAACAAATCGGTCTCCTCCTGTCCAATCAGCCGCTGTCTCCAAGGGCATTGTGTCCTATCACATAATGTGCTGGTCACTCGGCAGCTAATCAGACACAGTCTCCAAGGGGCGTTGTGACCAATCACCGACCTGCTTACTGAAGCAGCCAATGGCTGCAGCCAACACACAGAGCGAGAGAGAGAGAGAGAGAGAGAGATGCAAGAAAGCAGCTATGACATATAATACACAATAAACTGTATTACAAATACACATTAAACAAGTTATGCATTCTTGTACTCTTACATGGGTATGACCCCACGTTTTTGAAAAAAATCCCCCCCCCCCCCTTCCATCCCAACCTCAGCCTCAGCATACCCCTAGTTCCTAAAACCCATTTCCATCACTGATCTTAGCATCATAAACTTTAAAACTCCCAAAATATGCAAACACCCTTTACAGCTTCATTTTGTAAACAGAAGCCAAATATAAATTAAAATTTCCTTTCAGGAACCATGTGCTGGATGGTACTACCTTTAAATATACAGGCATTGAATATTGCCTTCATCACTCAGGATATTAGGTTGTCATTACAGTTGTACCAAATTTTGGGAAGGCCGCATTTGGAGTATTGTGTTCAATTTTGGTCACCCTGCCACAGGAAAGCACCAATTCAACTGGAAAGGATGCAGAGAAGATTTACAAGGGTGTTGACAGGACTTGAGTGTCTGAGCTCTGGGAAGAGGTTGTGTAGTCTAGCACTTTATTCTTTGGAGCGCAAGAGGCTGAGGGGTGCTATTACAGTGCATAAAATCTTGAGGGGAATAAAGAGTGTAGGGGACCTAGAAGGCTTCCATATAAAGTAAGAAGGGAAAGATTTTTTAGGAATCTGAGGGGCAACTTTTTCATACAGAAGGTGGTGGGTTAATGGAACAAACTGCCAGAGGAAGTAGGTGAGGCATGTAAAATGACAACATTTAAAAGACATTTGGACAGGATACGGAAGGTTAAGAAGGATATCGGCCAAACATGGGTAAATGGGACGTTTAGATGGGGCATCTTGGTCAGTATGGTTGAGTTAGGCCAAAGGGCCTAATTCCACAGTATGTCTCTATGACATGATATGGATGAAAAAAAGGTGACAAGGATCCCTATAGCGATACCAGAAATATGAATCTGGGATGAAATCCCATACAGTTGGGTGTTGAGTTGTTAGATGGGGACTATGTTCAATCTCAGTGACAAGGCCAAGGATGGTTTTAATTTTCTGCCATGTTTCATCAATGTACAGCTCCCAACAATCACTTCTAATACTTTATATAGCAATGTTACAAAATTTTGAGATTTTAAAAATCAAGTCTGCAATTTATCCCATCAGATAAAGCATAAAAAGAAGCTTAATTTGCCACCTAATTCACTTTCATATCTTCAGTATTAAAACAGTTATGGCCATTTTCATACTCGGAAATTAGCATCTTGTTCCCTATTGCTTTTCCATTGACTTAACACAAAAGCTGTGATCGAGGACAAAGCCCATAACTTTCTTTAAAATTAAGAGAACTGAAAGAAATTTTCAGTTATTATAGATTGAAGCATTCTGAAACAAATATGAAACAATCTTACTTGGATGACCTGAAATTAAAGCATATAGTTAGTTAGTTACCTAATTGTAGCTAATTACAAAATGCAATTACTAGATCTAAACATCTATCCATTTCTTGAGAAAAGGTTAACATTTTTAAATAGCCTAAGTGTCCAAATAACATTCACACAAGAATTCACAATATAACATGATTTTTAAATCTCATTGCCATGAATTTATAGGCCAAATGGAAGGAATTTAATGTTTCATTTCCGTAAATTAATGGCCATTTAAATCATCTTACGAGTGGGTTTTTGTGGAACTCGATCGATTGGAACGTTGCGGTTGCAGTGAATTTGAACCCCATATCGGCAGGAAAAACACTGCCAGTTCTTATGGGGCCAAAATCACATTTTCGCCAAGGAAATTTTGATTAAAGTCATCCTAAGAAGCAAGTTTAAAGGTAAAATAGACGACTTAGCCCGTGTTTTGTCCCCTACGTGAGATCCGTCCCGTTGTCGGCGTTGACAGCGTTAAAAATCGCTTTTTTCTTTTACTCCAGCGATTAAATTGTCCCGCGATTTTTTTTTTAAACTTCCGAGAACGGAAGTTGGAACGATTGTTCTGCATCAGCTAGCAGCCCAAGAAAATATAACTCGGACAGGCAGGAGAAAACGGCATTTTAATCCCCCCCCCCCCCTCAAAGGCGCCAAAGTCGCGCACGTGGCCAGTGGCAGAACCTACATACCTACTTTTTAGCAATCAACTGCGACATATGTGCAGTGAATTATTCAATGCCATTGATGTAAAACATCTTATAACAAATCAAGCCAATTCAATATAGACACAAAAATGCTGGAGTATCTCAGCAGGTCAGGCTGATCATGGACAGGTGATATTTCAGGTCTGGACACTTCTTCAATCTCTGAATATATGTGAAGCTACATACACCAAGATCTATAATGCTAACATCAGGAGGATGCCAACAAGTTGATGTAACCTTTGTGTAAGGAGAAACTAGATGCTGGTTTACACTGAGGATAGACACAAAATCTGGAGTAACTTAGCGGGACAGGCAGCATCTCTGGATAGAAGGAATGGGTGACGTTTCGGGTCGAGACCCTTCTTCAGATTGAACTTTTGGGGAGAAGGTAAAACTAGGCCGTGCGGGGCTGGGGAACGATAAGGTTGGAGGCTGTGGAGGGCAGACAGCCGGAAGTGCTAAAATCAGAAGTGGTTTGTGAGATTATGGCCTGGTGGTCAACTGTGGGGTCATGGTCCAAGGATAAATAGGAGGTGTCCAAGAGCCTAGCCTCAGCTCACCAGACTATCACGGCAGCTCCATTATTGGCGGGTTTGATTATCATGTCGGGGTTGCTGCAGACTGAGCGGAGGGCTGTATATTCAGAGGGGGTGAGGTTAGAGTAGGTAAGGGGAGTGGAAAAATTGAGACGGTTGATGTCACGCCGGCAGTTAGAAATATAAAGGTCCAAAGAAGGTAGAAGGCCGTCCGGAGGAGTCGTAGAGGAGGGGACTGGTGGAGATGGGAGAAGGGGTCATCACTGGGTGGTGAGGACTCTTTCCCATAGAAAAGGGCACAGAGGCGGATGCAACGGAATAAAAGCTCTACATCGTGGCGGTCCAGGAACCCATTGAGGTGGGGGCGGAGGGGAACAAAAATGAGGCCTCTGTTGAGGACAGACTGTTCCATATTTGAAAGGGGGAGGTCAGGGAATGGTGAAGACATGACAAGTGGCGGGGTTGGGGTCAGAAGCAGGCAGGCAAATGGACAGAGGTTGAGGTGAAGTCTGGTGGGGGAATGGTGGGGCTTCAGATAGGAGGGTGGCGTAAGGATTAGTGTGGGTGGGGAGTAGTTGAGGTAACCTGGTTAAAGGGGGGAAGGGGAAGACCCATTGGAATCATTACTCAGGTTCCCTGGAGGAGGGAGGTGGCAGTTGGACCTTGGAGTCTGTAGCGTGGAGGCTGTGGGCCTGGTGCTGAACCTGGAATTCTGGTGAGGCGACGGCGACGGCTCCGGCCCGATGATGGGCGGTGGAAAGGCAGAGGTAGGCGGAGTCACTGGTGGAGACCCGTGGAGGGCAGGACCGAAGTTACGGGTCAGTGGACAAAGTGTCGGTGGCCACGTAATTCTGGAGAGACGGTGAAGGTCGGCAGCAGCGGCGTTTATGGCCTCGGATAGGTGGTGAGAGTCGGTGGCAGCAACAGTGGCCCCAGGGAGACAGTGATAGTCGGCGGCAGCGGCGGTGGCCCGGGGAGTCTGAAGAAGGGTCTCAACCCGAAACCCATTCCAAAGATGCTGCCTCTCCAGAGATGCTGCCTGTCCTGCTGAGTTACTCCAGCATTTTGTGTCAAGTTCAAGTTCAAGATCACATTTATTAGTGTCACATGCACCAATTAAGGTACAGTGATATTTGAGTTACCATACACCCATAAAAGTAAAAACAGCACATTACACGATAGAGTTTAACATAAACATCCATCACAGTGGAATCAACATTCCTTACTGTGATGGAAGGCGATAAAGTCAATCTTCCTTCTTTGTTCACTCGTGGTCGGGGCCTTGAACCCTCTGCAGTCGCCGCAATGAACGGCCCGATGTACAGCCCTCTCGTCGGGATGATCGAACTCTGACGTCGGGACTGATCAGAACACACTCCGCAGCTTGGAGTTCCTGAATCGGCCGCTTCTTACCGGAGACCGTGGCTTCACGATGTTAAAGACCACGGGACAGCGGTTGGAGCACTTCTTCTGGCGAACCCCAGCAAGGGATCCCAGGCTCCGTGATGGTAAATCCGCGCCATGCCCGCGGCTAGAAGCTCCAAAGACCACTGCAGTCAGCAGGACCCTGCGGTCGGAACGCCAACACTGGCGACCCTCGGCAAAGGTTCCCAGGCTCTGCGATGGTAAGTCCGCTGCGCCTACTGCTGAAGCTCTGGGCCGGTCTCTGGTCTGTAAACGCTGCACCAAACCAGTTGTTAGGCCACAAGGGGGGGAAAGATGAGACAAGGAGAAAAGTCACATCTCCGTCGAGGTAAGTGACTGAAAATGGTATCCACCACATAAGACATACCGAAAAATATTAAATCATACATTTAGACGCACTAAAAATTACAAAAAAAGTCGAAAGGACAGATGGGCTGCTGGCGAGGCTACTGCTCGTGGTGCCACCCTTTATGTGGGAATGGAAGGGAGGGAAGGTATGGGAAGGGTGCACAAGAATCCCATGAATTAAGGGACTAGGGCATCAAGTTATAGGAAAGACTGGGCACTGTTATAGGAAAGATGTTAAGCTGGAGAGGGTACAGAGAAGATTTACGAGGATGTAGCTTGGACGAGAGGGTGTGAGCTATAGGCAGAAGTTGAGTAGGCTAGGACTCAGAAGGATGAGGAGTGATCTTATCGCGATGTATAAAATCATGATAGGAATAGATCAGGTTGATGGTCAGAGTCTCTTGCCCAGAGTAGGATAAATCGAGGACCAGAGGACATAAGTTTTAGAAGGGAAAATGATTTAATAGGAATTTGAGGGGTAACTTTATCACACAAAGGGTGGTGGATATATGGAACAAACTGCCAGAGGAGGTAGTTAAGGCAGGGACTATCCCACCATTTAAGAAACAGACAGGTTGATGGATAGGACAGGTTTGGAGGGATATGGGCCAAATGCAGGCAGGTGGGACTAGTGTAGCTGGCACATGTTGGCCGTTGTGGGCAAGTTTGGCCAAAGGGCCTGTTTCCACGCTGTATCACTATATGACTCTTACGGAATGAAGAAGGGTCCCAACCCAAAACATCACTTATCCATGTTCTCCAGCGATGAAGCTGACCCGCTGAGTTACTCCAGCATGTTGTGGCTTTTTTTGTAAACCGGCATTGGCAGTCCCTTGTGCTTCCATTCAATATAGTGCTTGAGTGATCTCATTATTTCATCGGCAAAGATCAGACATATGGTAACTCTGATATTGATTCAGCATGACGTCATAAATCAAAGTTTCAAGTTCAGTTTATTGTCACATGTACCAATTAAGGTATTGGTACATGTGACAATTATGTTCTCCCGCGGTCAGGGCAGTCAAACCATCCACAGTCGCAGTGATCAAAGCCTCCGCAGCCGATGATCGAAGACACCGTCGTGGTGATCGAAACTCTCGGGTCAGGGCGGTTGAAACTCTCTCCGCGGCATGGAGCCTCTTCTTACCAGAGACCGCGGGCTTCATTAATGGTGTGCATTTATTTTATCTCCTTTGATATGTATGGTCTGGGATTCTTGTGCACCCTACCCACACCCTCCCTCCCTTCTATCCCCACATAAAGGGGAAACCTTACGTCAGCTTGTTTGCATCCTGATGTCAGCATTATAGATCTTGGTATCTGTAGTTTCACACATATTCAGAAGTAACTTCACTGGTCAATGAGTTGATGATTCTGCTACGAGAGACAGTGAGGCTACAATGTTGTTTTTGAAAAAGAGTGACTTCTCATGCGATGTATGTGTATTGCATGAAACTGCAATGTGCCGATAACTTATGTCACCCTTCATGTTTTTAATAACACTGATTATAAAGTGCCTGAGCAGTGGCAGAACAGGACCCCATCAAATGAAGAAATGCAGGCTGCTATTAAATTGCAAGCTTGTTGGAGAAAAATACATGTTCAAGACATCTTCCACGCACTAAGAATAGGTAAGAAATGAAGCGATGTAGACATCTGAGTTGTTTGCAAGTCCGAGTGTGCAAATTGTCAATTTGTGGGGGAAAATTAGTGGATTCTTATTTCCATCACATAATATGGCCTGAAGAATTGTACTCTTGGCTCTTGACATGCAGAACAGGCAGGCTGCTTTTGTGAGTCTATGGGTCCTCAAGATGCTGCTACTCAACAGTACAAAGCATGTGGCCTGACATGCTGACTATTTCCAGCATTTTGTGTATTTGTTTTACAGCAATTGCAGTTTTATGATTTTCAGTTACAGACAGGGAACGTGTACCTCCACTTGTCCCAGTCTGCCACACCTTCAACTCAATTAGGTTCTTAAACTAAAATAGGCACAAAAAAACGGAGTAACACGGCGGGACAGGCAGCATCTCTAGAATGAAGGTATGGGTGACGTTTCGGGTCGAGACCCTTCTTCAGACAGGTCTGAAGAAGGGTCTTCACCAAAAATGTCACCCATTCCTTCTCTCCAGAGATACTGCCTGTTTTACTGCCTGAGTTACTCCTGTTTTTTGTGTCTATCTTCGGTTCAAACCAGCATCTGCAGTTCCTTCCTACGCAGGTTCTTAAAAAGAGCATTTAAACTTCAAAAATACTTTCATTTGGGGATGTAAACAGCAATTTTTGCCCATTCTCACGTAACGGTGCATTAAGTGTCGCCCATCAACTAATGTAAATGTAGATGGGCCGGTTAGCACGTTTGCAGACATCATAAACATTGGTTGGGTTGTAAACTCTGAGGAAAGTTATCAAAGTATACAATGAGATATTGATCTGCTGTAGAATGGGTGGAGTTTAATTCTAGTAAGTGTGAGGTGTTGCTCTTTGGGAGGTTGAATGTAAGGGTAAAGTCAATAGTTAATGGCAAGAACCTTATTAGCATCGAGATATCTCGTGGTTCAAGTTCATGGAACCCTGAATGTGGCAACACAGATAGAGTAATAAAGAGTGAATATTTTATGCTTGCCTTCATCACTCAGAGTATTGAGTATAAGAGTAAGGAATCATAATGCAGCTTGATAGGACTTTGAAGATAGACACAAAATGCTGGTCAGGCAGCATCTCTGGTAAAAAGGAATAGGTTGACATTTCAGGTCAGAGATCCTTCTTCAGACCCTGGAGAGCAGGACTTAGGCCGCATATTGGGTGTGATTCTGCAATTATCAGGATGTGGAGACTTTGGAGAAGGTGCAGAAGAGGTTTGCCAAAATGCTGCCGGGATTAGGGAGTATTAGCTCCAAGGAGAGGTTGGACAAACGTGTAATGTGAGCTCACTCACTCAGAGCTGGTGGGCTGGCAGTTCAGTCACTCGGGGCTGGTGGGCTGGCAGTTCACTCACATCTGGTGGACTGGCAGTTGACTGACTCACGGCTGGTGGGCTGGCAGTTCACTCACGGCTATTCCTTGAAATATCATTTCAAGCAGAGTGCAGGCCACCAAATTCAAATGCTATTTCATTCCATTTCAAGCAGAGTGCAGGCCACCAAGTACAAATGCATTTTCATACCATTTCAAACAGAATGCAGCCCACCAAATTCAAATGCAATTTCATACCATTTCAAGCAGAGTGCAGGCCACCAAATTCAAATGCAATTTCATACCATTTCAAGCAGAGTGCAGGCCACCAAATTCAAATGCAATTTCATACCATTTCAAGCAGAGTGCAGACCACCAAATTCAAATGCAATTTCATACCATTTCAAGCAGAGTGCAGGCCACCAAATTCAAATGCAATTTTATACCATTTCAAGCAGAGTGCAGGCCACCAAATTCAAATGTAATTTCATACCATTTCAAGCAGAGTGCAGGCCACCAAATTCAAATGCAATTTCATACCATTTGGGCTTTATATTCCTGCCCCCCCCCCCCCGGAAGGGGTGTTACCTTCATCATGGTGATTGACAGGCGAGACGACCAATCAGCTGATCTCAAGTTTTTTTTAAACTTTCATAACTTTTTTACTTTTCATCGATCGGAAAAATCCTCGGGGCTGCATCAGCGGAGGAGGACTTGTGAGTAGGATGGCCAAAAATCAGAGCGCTATATGGTAGCATTTTTTTCTAAAATCAATATACAGCGCACAGGCAGTGGTCAAGATGAGACTTTTAGTTATATAGATATATAATATATGATATATAATATATAATACATAATATTATATCATATCTATCTATCTATATTATATTAAAACTCTCTGGCTGCCATCCGCCTGACTTCTGGCTGCCATCCGCCTTACTTGTGTCACAAATCCCCTTTGATACCGCCGGCCCACACAGCACGCGGAAACGCCGATATTTTTAACCATTTCTAAAGAGATTACATTGATCTTTGCGAATAGACACTCCTGATTAAATTTGGTCGTGTTTATGTACACATTTTAAAATAAAATCTATCAACCCCCCCACTCACTCATTTTGTCTCCTCCTGCTGGTCAGCCACCATAACGGCTGCTGTCGACCGACTCTGCTCCGAAAACGACGCCATCTTTTTTTCGCTAGCGATTTTCACCCCGGTGTATGAATCACGTTCGGACCCTAAAACCCCGGGTTCTGAAACACGATCAGTGTCCAGGGGTCTGAAGCACGTTCTGGATTTTCACCCCGGGGTCTGAAAATGTTCTGGGGTTTTTTCCGCTAATGATTTTCACCCCGGGGTCTGAAGCACGTTCGGGATCTCACACGCCGGGGTCTTAAGCACGTTCGGTGTCCAGACCCAACGGGTCTGCACTTGGTCTAGTATACTTTTAAAACTCTGTCTGTGTGTGTGTGTGTGGGTGTGTGTGTTTGTGGGTGTATGTCACATTCCATTTTCAGATTTTTTTTCAGATTAGATTTTTGGCCTTGATTCCTTGGTCCGCCAAAACCACACGCGACAACTCCGCGATTTTTTCCATTTCGCTAGCGATTTCGCTTTTCCATTCGCAAATCCACTCCTCATTACGTTTAGACATTTTTATGTACACATATTTTAATAAAATCCTCCCCCCCCCCCCCCCCCCCCCACTCATTTTAAAATCTAAACGGGACTCACGAGCTGCTGATCCCACATGCCGACCAATCGCAGCCGCTTCTCTCTCTCTCTCTTCATTTGGCATCCCAGCTCTCCTCCCCCCCTCCCTCCAACTACGCTCGACTCGCCCGCCCGCTCCAACCCTCTCCCCCCACCTCCGTTCTCAAAATGCTCTGCCGATCGGGAGCAGAGATAAGGCGTGAGTTCTGCTGAACTCACAGCTGGCGTAGCTCGCGAAGCCCCGCCCGCCTGCGCGCCCCTCCCATCCCCTGCGTGCTCCAGAGAGTCAGAAGCCCACGGCTCCACTCCCACGCCCACCCGCCAACTCCAACCTCCCACCATTCTAAAAATGCTCTGTAGATCGGGAGAAGAGATAAGTCTTTGGCTCTCTGACTCCTCCCTGTTCTGTGTTCCTCTCTCTGACGAGCAAGATCCTGGGGAGGTGAAGAGGGGAAGTGGGGGTGAGGTGAGAGGAGGAGAGAGGGGGATGGGGAGGTGAGGGGAAGAGTGTGTGGGAATAGAGGGAGAGGGTGTGGATAGGAGTGGGGAATAGATGACTGCCCCACCCCTCTCCCTCCCCCTCCCTCCCCACTCTCTCTCCCCCCCCACTTTTCTCCCCCTCTCCCCTACCCCATCCTCTTCCCCTGCCTCCCCTACCCCCTTCCCCCACCCTCCCCACCCCTTTCCCTATCTCCCCTCTCAGCCCCCTCTCCCCATCTCTCTCCTCCCTTCTCTCCTCCCATCTCTCTCACCCCACCCTCACCCACTCTCCCTCACCCACCCTCCCTCTCTTCCTCCCCTCCACCCCCTCTCCCTCTGTCTCTTGCCCTTCTGTCTCTGCCCCTTTTTCTTTGTCTCTCTCCATTCTCTCTGCTCTCACACTCTCTCCCCCTCTCTCTCTCCCCCTCTCTCTCCCTCTCTCTCCCCCCTCTCTCTCTCCCCCCTCTCTCTCTCTCCCCCCTCTCTCTTTCTCCCTCCCCCCTATCTCTCTCTCCCTCCCCCTCTCTCTCTCCTTCCCACCTCTCTCTCCCTCCCCCCTCTCTCTCTCCTCACCCCCTCTCTCTCTCCCCCCTCTCCTATCCCCCCTCTCTCTCCCCCTCCCCCTCTCTCCCCCTCCCTCTCTCTCCCCCCCTCTCTCTCTCCCCTTCATCTCTCCTACCCCCCCTGCCCTCCCCTAAACCCCCTTCCCCCTCCCCTCCACACCCTCCCCTCCACCCGTCCCCTACCCCCTTTCCTCCACCCCTCCCCCTCCCTTCTCCCACCTCTCCCCCTCCCTTCCCCCCACCTCTCCCCCTCCCTTCCCCCCACCTCTCCCCCTCCCTTCCCCCCACCTCTCCCCCTCCCTTCCCCCCACCTCCCCCCCTTACTTCCCCCCACCTCTCCCCCTCCCTTCCCCCACCTCTCCCCCTCCCTTCTCACCCCATCTCCCCCTTCCCTTCCCCCCTCTCTCTCCTCCCCCTCTCTCTCCCATCTCTCTCTCCCCTCCTCTCCCATCCCCCCTGCCCTCCCTCTCCTCCTCTCCACCCCCCCTCTCCCCCTCTCTCTTGCCCTTCTCTCTGCCTCTCTCACTGTATCTCCCCATTCTCTCTCTGCCCTCACTCTCTACCCCCCCTCTCTAGACGCGCCAGCGAGTTGGGGGCTATGCGTCAGTGGATAGGGCGGGTATGGAGTAAAAGGAGTAAATTAATAATATTAATATAATATCAAGGAGGGTAGTTAGCGTGTGTGCGGGTTGGTAGTTAGTGTGTGTGACGCCACATGCCGCCTCCCCACCCCCACGCAACCGCACGTTGGGGGAACAGACCCAATGGGTCTGCACTTGGTCTAGTAAAATATATAAATATATTATATAATAATAATTATATATAATATATAGATAGGTAGATACATAGAAGATCAGGAACAGAATTAGCGGTTATTTGTGTGCATTGATTGCAAAAACCTAGTATGGTTTTGTTAAAGGCAAATTGTGTTTCTACTTGACTTGATCAGGTCAACAAGAGGATTGATGAGTGCAATGTAGTTGATATGAAATATGTAGTCTTCAACAAGTATTGCATGCGAGGTTCGTCATCACGACTGAAATCCATGCAATAAAAGGCAAAGAAAGAAATTGGCTAAGCAATGTAAAACAAAGTAGCAGTGTACGGCTGTTTCTCAAGCAGGAGTGAAGCAAACTGTGGAGTACCCCACAGTGAACACTAAAACGAAGTTTATTCTTTACATAGAATACTGAGCATAGGACAGTACATCACAGGAACATGCCCTTCAGCCCACAATGTCTGTGCCAAACATGATTCCAAGCCCAAAAACCCTTTCTGGCTTAAGTTCTTCCTCCACCACCTCCAGTTTAAATTCCATTTGGAATATTTTGGAGGACCAAGAAACCAAGAACAAGAACTCTTAACTGTTAAAGAAGGAACTGCAGATGCTGGAAAATCGAAGGTACACAAAACTGCTGGAGAAACTCAGCGGGTGCAGCAGCATCTATGGAGCGAAGGAAATAGGCAACGTTTCGGGCCGAAACCTTTCTTCAGTCTGAAGAAGGGTTTCGGCCCGAAACGTTGCCTATTTCCTTCGCTCCATAGATCCTGCTGCACCCGCTGAGTTTCTCCAGCATTTTTGTGTACCTAAGAACTCTTAACTGTCAGAAAATAATAGTTTCTCTCTATTCTCCACACTTCTATGTCCCTATCCAAAAGCCTCTTAGACGCCACTACTCCACTAACATATCTGCCTCCACCACCACCCCAAGCAGTGCATTCCAGACAATAACTACGTTTTTGCACATTTCCTTTAAACTTTTCCTCTCATGCAAAAGCCATGTCCTCTAGTGTTTGATATTTTTTTCTCAGGAGAAAGGTTCCGACTGTACCTTATCTATATCTCTCATGATTTTTATATATTTCTATCAAGTCTCTCCTCAATCTCTGGCGTTCAAGAGAAAACAATCCAAATTTATCCAACCTCTCCTTGTAGCTAATACCCTCTAATCCAGGCATCATTCGGGTAAACCTTCTCTAAATCTTTTCCAAAGCTGTCACTTCCTTCCTGTATTGAGGCGGCCAGAACTGCAAATGAAGCCTAACCAAAGTCCTATAAAGCTGCATCATGACTTCCTGACTCCATATGCTCAGTGGTTTGACCAATCATTGTTCGCCTTCATCACCCCCTCAAAAAACTCGATCAAGATAGTAAAACGCAGCCTGCCCCATTAAAGTCATGCTGACTGTCCTTAATTAACCCATATCTTCCAAATGGAAATAAATCCTATCCCGAAGAATTCATTCCCTTAGATTGACTACAACTGACGTGAGCCTCACAGGCCAATAATTTCATGAATTCTATCTACTTCAAAGGGCTAACAGTGGCTACGCTCCAATACTCCAGGGCCTCACGAAGCTAGAGAAGATGCTTTGGAAAATATCTTTGGCAAAGCTCCTGCAATCTCCACTCTTGTTTATCTCAATGGCGTGGAATAGATCCCATCAGGCCCAGGGGATTTATCCACCTTAATATTCTTAAAACAAGCCTCAGCACCACCTCCTCCTCAATCTCAAACTGTCATTGCATTTTAGTGTCCGCCACATTCATCTCATTGTCTTGCATGTCCTTGCTGAATACAGATGCAAGGTACTTATTTAGTACCTCGCCTATATCAACTGACTACAACTGACTCAAGCGGTCTTATCTTCTCCCTGATTACCCTTTTAGTTTGAATGAAAGTATAAAAAGCCTTGGAATTTTCTTTATTCGGGCTCAGCAAAGACATTTCTAATCTCCTGACTGAGTACTTTCCTCCTTGCTTTATATTCCTCTAGGGCCTTATCTGATTTTGTCTTCTTAAAGCTTGTGTACGTTTGCGTTTACTTTTTGATCAAATTTGTAACCTCTTTGGTCAGCCAAGGTTCCTTTAAGGGCCTGTCCCACTTGGCGATTTTTTCAGCGACTGCCAGCATCATTGACTGACGTATCAGGTCACCGAAAAATACACAGCGCGACACGGCGTGATGACGTATGACGCGGCGGTGACGCGGCGTGATCATGTATGACGCTTGGTGTTTTTTCAATTGTCGCAACATTTTTTTTGGCGACACTGATATGACGCCAGCAGTCGCCAAAAAATCGGCAATTGGGACAGGCTCTACTTTGACACCATTATCCCTCCTCACTGAAACATGCAGTTCCTGAACTTTGATCAACTGGCCATTAAAAGATACCCATAGATAGATACCCAATAATTGCTCACAGAGTATTCTCACAACCTCATGCCTCGTAACGTTATAGTTTGCCTTACTCCTATCAGATATCTTCTTGCAAGTTCCAGCCTTCTCCCTTCTTCAAAACAATCTTCAAACTTGTGGAGGAAGGAACTGCAGATGCCGGTTTAAACCAAAGGTAAACACAAAATGCTGGAGTAACTCAGTAGGTCAGGCAGTATCTCGGAAAAAAAGGAATAGGCGACATTTCGGGTTGAGGCCCTTCTTCAGACTGAGAGTCAGGGGAAAGGGAAACGAGTGATATAGACGGTGATCTCGAGAGATATAAAACAAATGATTGAGACACCCCTGAAAGTGCAACTATTCCTTTTGTCCAGAGATGCTGCGTGACCCACTGAGTTACTCCAGTTTTTGTGTATATCTGTTTAACCAGCATCTGTAGTTCCATCCGACACATTTTCTCTGCTCCTCTGCAAATGGTGGTTGGCATCCATCTTTGTAATATTTAACGCATTTCTCTAATACCTCCAAATACTGTTCTTAATGTGGCTTAACTAAGATTAAATACATATTTGACATAATTTGTTTAATGTTCATTTCTACCCTTCTGGAAATGAACCCCAGTGCATGGTTTGTTTTTTCCACAGCAATTCAAACCTAGTATTATACATTATTCAGGCATTTTATTCCAATTGGCCCATGCTGGTATCAATACCTTATTTTGCAATATTCAATTCAATTCAATATTTATTCCATGTCATTTGAACCTCAGTGAGGCTCAAACGATACTCCGTTTCTACAGCTATACAAACAAAACAATTCCTACAAGACACACAAACAATTCAATTCACACAAACATCCATCACAGTGAATCTCCTCCTCACTGTGATGGAAGGCAAAGTCTTTTCTCTCCCCTGCACCATTTTTCTCCCGATGTTGAAGCGCCTGGCGGGCGATGTTAAGTCGCACGGCCATTTAAGGCCGCGCCGGGCGATGTACGGCCCCACTCCAGGTCTAAATGTCACAAAGTTGGAGCCCCGGTGGGCGTTGGAATGTCCCGTGGCCATTAAAGCCACGCCGGGCGATGTACGGTCCCGCTCCGGCCCCCACATATACACAGTTAAAAACAGTATTAAAAAAAACACGACAACTACATTTAACTAGACAAAAAATTAAAAAAAGACAGACAGGCTGTAGGGGCCGCTGCAACGTGAGTCGCGCCGCTAACTCCAACTCGATAGCCCCAATTATAGAGTCATAGTCATAGAGTCATACCACATGAAAACAGGCCCTTCGGCCCAACTTGCCACATTGACCAGCATGCCCTATCTTCACTAGTCCCATGTCTGTTTTGGGCCCATATTCCCCCTAACCTATCCTATCCATGTACCTGTCTAAATATTTCTGAAACATTGCAATAGTGCCTGCAATTACTATTAATGATTTATGAATGTAACCATTTATTCCCAGTGTTCTTTTGCCCTATTTAAGGGCCTGTCCCACTTTCACGACCTAATTCACGACCTCTGCCGAGTTTGCCCTTGACTCATACTCGCATCATGGTCGTCACGAGGTCGTAGGTAGGCCGTGATGCTAGTCATAGGTACTTGTGGCATCAAATAGGTCGGGGCGTTTTTTCAACATGATGAAAAATGTCCACGAGTAAAAAAGGTCGTGAATTAGGTCGTGAAAGTGGGACAGGCACTTTAGACTTTTGCTGTGCAGTTAGTGCGTCCCTTTGTATTCTGCTTAGCAACTAGCAAATTGCAACCTTGCACTTCTCTAGATTGAAGCTAATTTGAAATTGGTTCTTAATTCAGAAAATGTACGAGTGACTCCTGAAACATATTCTTTTGTGTTAATACAGGAACAGAAGAAAATTTGTATTGCCAAGTTTCCCTGGACGAGGTTTTCCATCTTCTAGATTTAAATCGGGAGCAAAATGGCTTGTTTTTACTTAGGTATGATGCATTAAATATGACTGAATCATGTATAGTTTTTGCAAAGCTATAATGTTTAATACAATATTAAATATTCTTCATCAACATTTTCTATAATATAGCTTGTCTGAAGTAATGTATTTGAAGTATTGCCTCCTCTACTTAAAAGGTGTGTTGTATTCCTAAGTAGAATGTGGAAATGAGAATCTGGGATTAAAATACGAACACAGGAAAAAAAGTCCAAACATTTGTTCAGGAATGGAAATTTCTTGAGGCAGCGTTTCCTATAAATCCCTTCGATGGTGGGGGCATTGATACTGGGCAATGTACAGCACCTTTCTGCAGTCTCCTGCGTTCCTGAGCTTTGGAATTACTGAACCAGGCCATGATGCAACAGGCCAATATGCTCTCCACTTTTAGAAATTTCATAAGAGCATTTGGCAACATGTCGAATCTTCTTAAACTTCTGAGAGAGCAGTGGAATTGGTGAGATTACTTTAAGGTTGCATCAAATGTGCTGGGCCCAGGACAGATTATCAGAGATATGTACTGAATGAGACAGTACTGAATGTGTAATGAATGTGTACTAAATGAGATTGAAGCTTACCAAAAGAGTTAGCAGGTTACAGATAGATCTTGTTAAAGCCTTTAACAAGGGCTTTAACAAGATTTAATTACTTCAGACGGGTGCAAACATGGGACTGTATTTCACGTGCTTTCATTCTTCTTTTTGTGTTTTTCAAGGTATCTGTTTAATAAAAATCCAAAATTGGCAGAAATGTATCCTTATTATAATGATGAGCAGGCCAGGACAGTGTACGCTGACTACACAGTCTCATACAGTGATCAGGCTCCCCGCTTCTGGTTTCTGATATTCAGGTATGAACTGAAATTATGTTCCTCAGAAACTTACTTGAGATTTTATTTCGTGTTCCTCTTGAATATAGGAGCAAGGAGGTCCAACTGCAGTTATACAGGGCCCTGGTGAGACAACACCTGGAGTATTGTGTGCAGTTTTGGTCTCCTAATTGGAGGAAGGACATTCTTGCTATTGAGGGAGTGCAGCATAGGTTCACCAGGGTAATTCCTGGGATGGTGGGACTGAGATATGATGAAAGAATGGGTCGACTGGGCTTGTATTCACTGGAATTTAGAAGGATGAGAGGGTCTTCTTATAGAGACATATAAAATTCTTAAGGGATTGGACAGGCTAGATGCAGGAAAAATGTTTCCGATGTTGGGGGAGTCCAGAACCAGGGGTCACAGTTTAAGAATAAGGGTAGGCCATTTAGGACTGAAATGAAGAAAAACCTTTTCACCCAGAGAGTTGTGAATCTGTGGAATTCACTGCCACAGAAGGCAGTGAAGGCCAATTCACTGGATGTTTTCAAGAGAGAGTTATATTTAGCTCTTAAGGCTAATGGAATCAAGAAATATGGGGGAAAAGTAGGAACAGGGTACTGATTTTGAATGATTGGCCATGATCATATTGAATGGTGGTGCTGGCTCGGGCTGAATGCCCTACCTGCACCTATTTTATATGTTTCTATGGTTCTGAGAGTTCCATTCCTGTTTTTGTGGATCCTGTGGTGGTTAATGAGGCCAATGAGGGAAATGCGGACTCTTCCACAGATGGGGGTTGGATGTGGCTGATGTGGTAGGAAAATTGGTAGTTTCTGAGGTCAGAATCTAGCAATGTTACAAAATTTTGAGATTTAAAAAATCAAGTCTGCAATTATCCCATCAGATAAAGCATAAAAAGAAGTTTAATTTGACACCTAATTCACTTTCATATCTTCAGTATTAAAAAAGTTATGGCCATTTTCATACTCGGAAATTAGCATCTTGTTCCCTATTGCTTTTCCATTGACTTAACACAAAAGCTGTGATCGAGGACAGTCAAAAGCCCATAACTTTCTTAAAAATTAAGAGAACTGAAAGAAATTTTCAGTTATTATAGATTGAAGTATTCTGAAACAAATATGAAACAATCGTACTTGGATGACCTGAAATTAAAGCATATAATTAGTTAGTTACCCAATTGTAGCTAATTACAAAATTCAATTACTAGATCTAAACATCTATCCATTTCTTAAGAAAAGATTAACATTTTTAAATAGCCTAAGTGTCCAAATAACATTCACACAAGAATTCACAATATAACATGATTTTTAAAATCTCATTGTCATTAATTTATAGGCCAAATGGAAGGAATATAGTGTTTAATTCCTGTAAATTAATGGCCATTTAAATCATCTTGCGAGTGGGATTTTGTGGAACACGATCGTTTGGAACATTGCGATTGCAGTGAATTTAAACCCCATATCGGCAAGAAAAACACTGCCGGTTTGTAAGTCACCTTTTCGCAACGTAAAATTTTGATTAAAGGCATCCTAAGAAGCAAGTTTATATGTAAAATAAACGGCTTTCCTTTACCTGTCCCATGCGTGAAATCCGTCCCCGTTGTCGGCGTTCACGGCATTAGAAGCTAATTTATATTTTACTCCAGCGCTGAAATGGTCCAGCGATTTAAAAAAAAAAAAATCACAGAACGGCCGTCGGAACAATTCTTCAGCAAAAGCTTGCACCCCGAGAAAATATATCGAGGACAGATAGGAGAAAACCGCATTTTAACCCCGCCCCCCCCCCCAAAGGCGCCAAAGTCGCGCACACGGCCAGTGACAGAACTGCAGCGCCGCTGAAGGTAAGTTTTGTAACATACCTACAGAATAGTGTGCTTGTTAGTTAGATACACACCAAATCTATGCTGATCACATTATTCTGAACCAGCACATCAATTGTGAGGATGTTAGATTGCAAGAGGTTATTGAAGTGGGTTTGCTGATCTTTCCAGTGAATTTTGAGACATTTAAAACATTTTCTCATGATAATTTTCCAGTGCTCCACCAGCCACATGCAGATCTTCTGTGTTCACGGGCACGCGATTCTCAATCCAGCCCAGAATGCTACCTTCTCCACTTTGAGCTGTAGTGGGAAAGAAGTTCTCGGGAGTCAGTGAGAATGTTGTATTTCTTCCAGGGAGCTTTGACCACATCTTTTCAACTTTTCTTTATCCACCTAATAATCCCCCAAGCAGAGCTTAGAATAGTGTTGTGTGATGAAGAATGGACCAGGACATTGACCACACAGTCTCATACAGTGATCAAACTCCCTGCTACTGGTTTATGCTATTCAGGTATAAACTGCAATTATGTTCCTCAGATGTTCCTCAGGACACATGATGTTGGTGTTGAGCCTCACCAACATAGCTAGACCTTGGTACAGTCGGGAATGTTAGACTGCAAGAGGTGACAGAAATGGTACCTGCAAATTAGGGAGGAGGATCATGTGTGTCTTTTGTGTGTCTTTTGTTGATTCTAAATGCAATACAGGTTGACGACAGATGGACCCTGTCCATCTCAGTTTCTTGCATTGTTATGGTATTATTGTGTAGTTCCAAAATAATTTCAATGAACAGTCAATGGCCAAACACACCATTTGCAGGTCTGTTGCCAGACATAGCCCTGTCCAGAAACGAAAAGGCGAACATTGTTTCCAAAAGAAACACAAGCGAAAAAGATAGTTTTTTTTAACAAACTGTTTATTCCGGATTTATTTTCTTAACCATATGTAAATGTCCCCAGCTCCCATGGTTAAAAGCATGCTTTCTATCGAGGCTCATTCATCAGATACGCAAGAGACTGCAATGTTGTAATCTGGAGCCAAAAACAAAACTGCTGAGGGAAACCTCTTCAAAGTGTGCAGTTCAAAGAACCTGACCATCTGAATTTAGACTTTTAGGCTTTAGAGATATAGTGCAGAAACAGGCCCTTTGTCCCACCGAATCTGTGCCGACCAGCGATCACCGCCTACACTAGAGCTATCCTACACACTTGGGACAATTTACAATGTTACCGAAGCCATTTAAACCCACAAACCTGTACGTCTTGGGAGTGTGGGAGGAAACCTGAGATCTCGGAGAAAACCCACACATGTCACTGGGAGAACGTACAAACTCTGTACCAATAGTACCCGAAGTCAGGATCGAACCCGGGTCTTCTGGTGCTGTAAGGCAGCAACTCTACCGCTACGGTGTGCATTATACATTCGAGTTCCTCCAATTGATTTCTGTAATGTGCTAGAGACATGGAGACCCTAACCTCTGGCCAGTAAGCTACATTCCCATTGTGATTAAATACCTGATCAGTTACATGTCACTGACAATGAAGAACCCTGCACCAGGTAAGAAAAGATGCTGCAGTTGAATGTAAGGAAACAGCAGTGGGGACCTCAGGTAGTTGCTTGTTAACAGAAACAACTTAAACATGGATCCAAGTTTAAACATATTTATCAATCATACTGAGAATTTTTAATGTGAATTTACAGTGAATTTTGACTTTTTTAGTGTTCAAAGCTATTTTGCAATGTTTCTCAAACTTTAATGTTTTATTTCCTGGGACTCTTCCCTGATTTTGAATGTTTTGAGTCACTAAAAACACTTTAAGAATTTGACAGTTCTAGCAATCAGGGGTTTGTCCTCTGTGCCTGTCAAAAACTTTTTTCAAAGACACACCACAAAATGCCGGAGTAATTCAGCGGTTCAGGCAGCAACTGGAGATAATGGATGGGACATTGGATAGATAGTTTAGAATGATGTGGGCCAGGCAGATGGGACAAGTGTAGATTGGGCATGTTAATCCACATGAGCGTGTTTCCATGCTCTATGATTCTATGAGATTTCGGTTTGGGACCCTTCTTCAGACTTCAGATAAAAATACTTTTCCCTCTTGTTTTGTGAGTGGTGCTTGGGTTGCCTCTCCTACAGAGATAGAAACATAGAAACATAGAAATTAGGTGCAGGAGTAGGCCATTCGGCCCTTCGAGCCTGCACCGCCATTCAATATGATCATGGCTGATCATCCAACTCAGTATCCCGTACCTGCCTTCTCTCCATACCCTCTGATCCCTTTAGCCACAAGGGCCACATCTAGCTCCCAATCCTGTTACAGTAGAGAAGGCTGTACAGAACTGCACAGAATTTTGCCATCAAGGATTCCACAAAGTGGTTTTCAGAAGTGGTCACTAGGAGGTTCATGAAAGGGGAGTCCTTATCTTGATTGAATTCCAGAAGCAAGCCGTCAGTGCTTAACCACAAAATCTGAACCACTTAATTATCCCATGGAATCATTTATATAGTTTTTCATCCTGCTAACACGTACCTTACTATCCTCCTCGGTCATAACCTCCCGCGGTAAACCATCACGACCCCACCACCACTTCAATAGTTTGTGTGTGGATGCCTACGTTGAAACGCCTTGTTTGACATTGCCTACACACAATATGCTTTCACTGTCTGACCAAGTTCTGTTTAATCTGTAGGGAAATATTCTTCTTGTCAGAGGACATGCTGGTGGTGCCTAAGGTTTACACTTCGTTATCGACCTATGTTCTGCATGTGGTCAACAATGACACAGGAGAGGAAATTCCTCGGGTTTTTCAAAAGGTGGCACCCCATGTCTATACCAAAAATAAGGTAGGACAAGGAAATCTCAAAAAAGTGCTCACCAATATTGGGGAAAATGTACCTTTCTTTACCAAATTTGAATTTTAGGCTATGAAGATCATTGTATTCACAAATTCAACTTGCATCATTGCCTAATACTGCAACGTTTTAATTTTCTATACAGACTGGATATACATTCGTGGCTGAAGCTCAGTCCGGAGCTTTCACACTCTCCTCCGGTAAATGGAAGATGCGTTTGATCGGCTCCTGTCATCCTCTTCCCATCCTCTCAAGTGAGCCCGTGAACAACAACTTTACAATGAAGGAGATTAAATCTTACTACATTCCAAATGACAAACACCTTATCTTCAGGTAGCCATTAAGAAAGCTTTGCTTTACAGTTTAACCTTGAAAATGCCAGAAGTCTTTGGAAAATAATTTTGAGATGAATTCCTAAACTTGCCATTGATTGCGTTTCATAAGATGAAAGTCTTGTAAAATATGATCTATGACTGGTGAATAAGATGGAATGTCAGGAACAATGTGACTTCAGACCAAGGTCAGAGACTCCATTTTTACCTGAATTCAGAACAAAAGAAACACAACTTTCCAGTTTAATTTGAAGTACAAATGGAATGAAATGTAAATTATGTTTGGAATTATTGAAAAAAAGAGAAAAACTATGGGAAAAAACCTTTTCAATGCTGAAATGATCTTCAAATACCACAGCCCTGAGAGAAGACATCTGACTATTTGGCGTATGCCAACTCCAACCTATTGAAAGACCTAACCAATTAGCCCCATGCTATTTTCCTGTACATTTTCTCCCTTCTGTATAATCCAAGCCTTGTTTGGAAGGTTGTAGCTACTTTCACCAATTTTTTCACCAGCTGCATTTCAGCTCATTGCAACTCACCTTTTAAAAATTATTTTCTGATATTCATGTCATGTTCCCGTCTTTTTTGCCAAGTGTACTCAGGTCACTGTTTCTTTTGCCACTGTAAACAGATTCTCCTTTGTTATTTCATCAAAACCCTTCAGTTTTGAATACACTGATCACATCTCCTCTTAACCTTTTCTTCTCTAAGAATAAAGACATACCTTTCTTGCCACATAACTGAAATCCCACATTCATTGCACAATTCCAGTGCATTTTCACGACTTCCTCTCCAGGACCTTGACCTCCTTTCTCAAGTGTCCCACCCAAAATTAGCCAATGTACTCTGGCAAGCAAAACAGTTTAAAATATGTTATGGAACAGTGAGTAATTACTAACTTTGTTGCCTATTCCCCTGTTAATAAAACCAAGGTATGTCTTTTGAGCAGCCTTCTTCTGCCATCTTCAAAGCCTCGTATTTATCTCATCCAAGTTTTCACAATCTGCTCCAATTACCCATGCATGTTGGTAAGATTTGTCCCATCTTCTTAATAAAATGCAAAGCTTTAATCTCACTTGGCACATCTACTTATTTTCACCTTGCCTGTTGGTCCACCTCATGTTATCTCCTCACTATTCAAACCATTTCTGAATTCTGCATTACCTATTTTTTTTTAATGGTGCTCTACGCACACATTTAAGTTTATTAATGTATATCAAAGAGAGAAGAGGTCTGACAGCTGACTCAGGAATACCTTACCCCATCTTGAAAAACTGCCGATCACTGGTACCCTTTGGTTTCTGCTTGTGTTAGTTTCATATCAATGTGATCGATCTTTTTAATCCTATCGGCTTATTATGTGCTAGTTTATCAAATGTCTATTGAAAGTCCATTTGCACCATGTCAGTAAATTTACTAATCCTCTACATAACATAATCAAAGAGTTAATCAGTCATAAAACATAATTTGCTTTCCACATGTTTATGCTGGCTTTCTTTTAATGACCTGAATTTTTTTCATATAACAATTATTTTTTTCCCCCGGCTATTGGTTGAAAAACATTCACCACCACCTCTATTATATTGGTTGACCGATGATTGCCAGATTTATCTCTTGACCCTTTCCAAAATTGGGATGTAACATTTGTAGCTGTCGTTCACTGGCAACAGGATGGATGATTGGATATTATGGAACAGTTCGGATTTCTGCCATTACTTCTTACAACAATTTGGGATCTATCCCAACGAGGCCAGATAATTCTTTTAAAACACCATTCACTTTTAAGCACCACTTCCATATCTATTGTTTCCACTGTTCAGTGTTGCTCCCCTTGTGTTGCCTTCATAGAATCTCCTCTAGTAATGATAGATGCAAAGTACTCATTTAATGTGTCAGCATTCAAACCCACGGCATCATCTTTTCAGTCACTAATAATTCCCGAGAAAGATTAATTAACAATTAATTAACAATCCACTGTTAAAGATCCTCTGGGGAAGCATGATCATTGCATGCTAGAACTTTGCACACAGTTTGAAACTGAAAAAAACATTGTCATAAACTGAAATGAAGATAATTATGATGGAATAGTTGGGCTGGGGAAATAGATTCAAAGTTCATTAAAAAATATATTTCATTATTTTCAACAAAGATATGGCAGGGCAGGGCTTTATTTCTTGGTGCGCAGCAGACTGAGAGGTGATCTTAAAGTGGTATAATAAAATGGGGGACATAAATAGGATTGGAGGCTTGTGATTAGTGGGGTGCCTCAGGGATCAGTGCTCAACCCATTGCTGATAGTGGTTTATATCAACGATTTGGATGAGAATTGACAAGGTGTGATGAGTAAGTATGCAGATGACATGAACGTGGGTGGAATTGGAGATAGCGAAGATGGCTATCAAAAATTACAGCAGGATATTGATCAGCTTGGCAAATGGGTGGACAAATGGTTAATGGAGTTTAATGCTGATAAGTACGAGTTGTTGCATTTTGGGAAGTCAGGACTTAAGATAAGATAAGATAAGATATACCTTTAATAATCCTTTGCAGGAAATTACAATGCCACGACAGCTTCAAGACAGACATAACACCACAAATAGCTTCCATACTTAACAAGTTAAAATACAAGTTAAAATACAAGTTAAAATACAATTAATTAAAAAAAAAATTTTTTTTTTAAAAGTGCAGTTATTTATGCGCATTATATAACCTTATCGCAGCTGGTAAACAGGACTTCCTATGTCTCTCCGTTTTGCACATTGGTGCAATCAGTCTCTGACTGAAGCTGCTGCTCTTGATCACCTTCAGGGCATGGAGTGGGTGAGTGGGGTTGGTCATTATAGAACCCAGTTTTTTCAGAGTTCTGGCCTCTGCCACCTGCTGGACCGTTTGTTGCTCAGCCCCGACCACTGAGCCGGCCTTCCTGATCAGTTTGTCCAGTCTGTTTTTGTCCGCTATGCGAGCGCCATCTCCCCAACAGGCCACCGCAAAAAACAGAGCACTGGCCACCACTGAATGGTAGACACTGCACAGTAGGGGTTGGCAGATGTTAAATGCCATCAGCCTCCTTAAAAAATACAGTCGGCTTTGTCCCTTCCTGTACACCGCCTCCATATGACACTTCCAGTCCAGCTCCCTGTCAAGCTGCACACCTAGGTACCTGTGGTTAGCGACCACCTCCACCTCAGTGCCCTTAATGGTGATTGGTGTTGCTTGAGTCTTCCTCCTCCCCCTCCTGAAGTCCACAACTATCTCCTTGGTTTTTGTGGTGTTAAGATGGAGGTTATTGAGTGCACTCCACTCCACAAAGTTACTTATTATGTCTCTGTACTCCTCCTCATTGCCCCCTTTAATGAGGCCGACAACAGCTGTGTCATCCGAAAACTTCCGCAAAAAGCAGCTGTTGGTGTTATATCGGAGATCCGCTGTGTAGATGGTAAACAGGAATGGAGCCAGCACAGTTCCTTGTGGAGCCCCTGTGCTGCTCAAGATGGTGCTTGAGACATTGTTCTGTAGGCGCACGTACTGTGGTCTGAGGGAAAGGTAATCCAAACACCACAGTACCAGTGATGGATCCACTTTCATCTTCTCCATCTTCTCACCTAGCAATCGGGGCTGAATTGTGTTGAAGGCGCTTGAAAAGTCAAAAAATGTAATCCTTACAGATGCATCAGTAGTGTCCAAATGTGTGTACACGCTCTGCAGCATGTAAATGAGGGCATCATCGACACTGATGTTAGGCTGATATGCAAACTGTAAAGGATCCATTTGATTTGACACACTAGTCCTGATGTAGGAAAGGACAAGTCTCTCAAATGTCTTCATAATATGTGAAGTGAGCGCTACTGGTCTGTAGTCATTGTGGTGAGTGGGATGGGTCTTCTTTGGGACAGGTAGCAGGCAAGATGTTTTCCACAGCCTTGGAACCTTCTGTAGACGCAAGCTCAGGTTCAACAGGTGTGTTAGAATACCACACAGCTCTGAAGAGCAGGTCTTCAGTAGCCTTGGGCTGGTGTCATCAGGCCCCACTGCTTTCCCTGGCTTCAGTCTGTCCAGCATCATCTTGACCTGAGCAGTATGAAGAGTCATAGGTGGAGCTGCTGGTGGAGTGGGAGGTGGAAAGAGGAGACTCCGTACAGGTGACATCTCAGGAGTGATGGGGATGATGGAGAGAGGGAGAGGAAGTGGAGAGGAAGCAGCAATGGTCAGCAGACCAGGTGGTGGGGGCTGGGGTGGTGTGGGGCAGTCAAATCTGTTGACAAATCTGTTGAGATCATCAGCCAGACTCTGTTCACCATCAGGCAGTGTACCACCCTTCTGCTTCATGCCCGTGATCTTTCGCATTCCAGCCCATACCTGCTTCACCCCATCTTGCTGCAGCTGTCGTTCTAATTTGAGCCTATAGTCTTCCTTCCCCTCCTCACCTTCAGTTCCTTTTGAAGTTCTTTGATTTTATTCCTGTCGCCCTCCCTGAAAGCCTTTTTCTTTTCATTTAGTAAGGCCTTCAGGCTGCTGGTAATCCACGGTTTGTTATTAGGGTAGCAACGAATTACCCTGGATGGCATGATGTCATCATAACAGAAATTGATGTAATGGGTAATGCATTCTGTTAGTCCGTCAATGTCTTCCCCATACTCCCCACAGAACACATCCCAATCTGTTGTCTCAAAACAGTACCTCAGGGCTTCATCTGCCTCAGGATACCAGTCTCTTGATGTTCTGGTGGTGACAGGCAGCCTCTTGGCAGCTGGGGTGTAAGAGGGAGAGAGATGTAGCATGTCGTGGTCTGATCGACCAAGAGGGGGCAGTGCAGTACATTTGTATGCATTTTTCACATTTGCATACAAAAGATCCTGCGTTTTATCACCTCTGGTTGTACAGTCAATAAACTGTTTAAAAGTGGGCAAAGTCTTAGAGAGACAGACATGGTTGTAATCTCCAGACACAACAATGAACGCCTCTGGGTACTTGGACTGGAGTCCCGCTATAGTGGTGTGCAGCACGTCACACGCGACTTCCGCCTTGGCAGATGGAGGAATATAAACAACAATGGCTACCACCACAGTGAACTCCCTGGGTAGGTAATATGGCCTTAAACTAACCGCTAAAAGTTCAATGTCCTTGTTGCATATCCGTTCTTTGATAGTAGCGTGATTAGGGTTACACCACTTGTTGTTGACGAGCAGTAAAAGCCCCCCTCCTTTCTGCTTACCGCTCGCTCCGGTGTCGCTGTCCGCTCGTATCGTCCTGAAGCCGGTGAAACTGATCAAAGAATCAGGCGTGTGTTCCGTCAGCCACGTCTCTGTCAGGCTAACAATGCTGCTCTCCCGGTACACTTTCTGGTACCTGACCAGGGTTTCTAATTCGTCTAATTTGTTCGTTAGACAGCGAACATTTCCCATGGTGATAGATGGAAGGGCTGGTTTGAAAGTCTTTTGCAGTGAGTGGCAAGGCCCTGGGGAGTGTTGTAGAGCAGAGCAAGCTCGGACTGCAGGTATATAGTTCACAGAAAGTGGCATCACAGGTAGATAGAGTGGTCAAGAAAGGTTTCAGTACATTGGCTGCATCTGGGGTATTTTGTTCACTTCTGATCACCCTCCTATTGGAAGGCTCGTTAAGCTAGAAAGAGTTCCGTCAAGATTTATGAGGATTGTGCCAGGACTTGATGGCCTGCACTATAGGGAGAGGTTCGGCAGGCTAGGACTTTATTCCTTGGAACACAAGCGGCTGAGGGGTGATCTTACAGAGGTGTATAAAATCATGATAGGAATAAGTAGGGTGAATGCACAAAGTCTTTTACCCAGAGTCGGTTATCAAGAGCCAGAAGCAGCGACAAAAAAAATGTTGCGACACTTGAAAAAACACTTAGTATCATACATCATCACGCAGCGTCACGCCGCATCACCACCATGTCACGACGCATCACGCCGCAAATTTTTCGATGATCTGATACCGGATGATGCCGGAAGTTGCCGAAAAAATCACCAAGTGGCACAGACCCTTAAGGGGCAATTTTTTCACACAGTAGGTGGTCTGTATATAATAATAATAATAATAATAATAATAATAATAAATTTTATTTATGGGCGCCTTTCAAAAGTCTCAAGGACACCTTACAAAGTTTAACAAAGTGTAGAAACATGTAAGCGGAATGAAATAAATAGTAAAGACATCACGAGTACACAAATTAAAGCCAGAATTCAATCCAAAAACAAAAATCAAAAAACACAATATGGAAGAGAGAGCAGCGGCTGCTAAAGCGCGCCAGCGTCCACTCTCCCCTCCGGCAGCCATCTTGGACACAAAATAAAATATCATTTACAGACAAAAATCATCCCCCCACAATGATTACCACTGTGGGGGAAGGCACAATGTCCAGTCCACAACCCCAGTTCACCCAAAGTCAGGCCTATTGAGGCCTCCACAGTTGCCTCTACGGAGGCCCGACGTTCCTGGCCGTTCTCACCGGGTGTTGTTGCCCCGGCGTCAGGAGAGTCCTCGCAGCGGCTGGGCCACCTGGAACGGCCGATTTCCTAGCGGAGTCCGTGGCACCTGAAGCCAACAAGGCCGCGCCGATTTGGAGCTCCGAGGCTCCCGATGTTAGGGTCGGCGCCGCCGCCCGCGGCTGGCCGCTCCGCAGTCCCGCAGCCCGGAGGTGTTGAGTTCGGCGGCCACAGCTCACCGGAGCTCCAGCGCGTCGATCCAGCGCGGCGACCCGGGCAAGGCATCGCCCGCTCCGCTCCGCGATAGCGCTCCAGCGCTGTGCCGCCACCAAAGCTGAAGGTGCTGGGCAGTCCCCGCCAGGAAACGGCGCTCCACGTCGCTCCACGCCCGCTGGTAGACCGCAAGGACGGGTCGACGGGGCAGCCCGGAGAAAAAGCTGCCTCACCGACCAGGTAGGGACCTAGAAAATAGTTTCCCCTTACCCCCCCACATTAAAAGTCAAAATTCCCCATGAGACAAAGACAAGAAAATCTAAAAACTAAGTAAAAAAAAGTGAATTTAACGGACAGCTGCTGGTTAGCAGCCGTTCCCCAAGATAGCTCCTCCTCCTCGAATGTATATGAAACAAGCTCCCAAGGAAGTAGTTGAGGCAGGTACTATAATCCATATCATATCTATCTATCTATATACTTTTAAAACTCTCTGGCTGCCGTCCGTCTGTACGTCTGTACGTCTGTACGTCCGTACGCCGCCTTTGATACCGCCCCTGGCCCACACAGCGCGCGGAAAGGCCCATATTTTTTACCATTTCCAAAGAGATGACATTTATCTTTACGAATAGCCACTCCTGATTAAATTCGGTCCTGTTTATGTACACGTTTTTTAATAAAATCCATCCCCCCCCCCCCACCCCCATGTGATTGTCTCCGATTTTCTCCGAAAACGACGCCATCTTTTTTTCGCCGATTTTCTCCGAAAACGAAGCCATCTTTTTTTCGCCGATTTTCTCCGATTTTTTCCGAAAATGACGCCATCTTTTTTGTCCACGATTTTCACCCCGGGGTCTCAAGCACGTTCGGGAACAACACCCCGGGGTGTCAAGCACTTTCGGGGACCAGACCCAACGGGTCTGCACCCCCACCCCCATGTGATTTTCTCCGATTGTCTCAGATTTTCTCCGAAAACGACGCCATCTTTTTTTCGCCGATTTTCTCTGAAAACGACGCCATCTTTTTTTCCCCGATTTTCTCCGATTTTTTCCGAAAACGATGCCATCTTTTTTTTCCACGATTTTCACCCCGGGGTCTCAAGCACGTTCGGGAACAACACCCCGGGGTGTCAAGCACTTTTGGGGACCAGACCCAACGGGTCTGCACTTGGTCTAGTATACTTCTAAAACTCTCTGGCTGTCGTCCGTCTGTACGTCTGTACGTCCGTACGTCCAACGTTCTGCTTGACCTGTGCCGCCTTTGATACCGCCCCTGGCCCACACAGCGCGCGGAAAGGCCCATATTTTTTACCATTTCCAAAGAGATGACATTTATCTTTACGAATAGACACTCCATATTAAATTTGGTCCTGTTTATGTACACGTTTTAAAATAAAATCCATCCCCCCCACCCCCACTCAATTTCGACGCCATCTTTTTTTCGCCGATTTGCTCCGAAAACGACGCCATCTTTTTTCGCCGATTTTCTCCGAAAACAACGCCATCTTTTTTCCCCCGATTTTCACCCCGGGGTCTGAAGTACGTTCGGGAACAAGACCCCGGGGTGTGAAGCACGTTCGGGGACCAGACCCAACGGGACTGCACTTGGTCTAGTATAATATTAAAACTCTGTGTGTCTGCTTGACTTGTGCCAGCCAGCCCCTTTGATACCACGCTACGCCAACACCGCATGCAGAAACGCCGAGATTTTTTCCATTTCGGTAGAGATTTCATTTTTCTTTACGATTAGCCACTCCTGATTAAATTTTGTCGTATTTATGTACACATTTTTAAATAAAATCCATCACCCCCCCCCCCCCCACTCACTCATTTTGTCTCCTCCTGCTGGTCAGCCACCATAACGGCTGCTGTCGACCGCCTCTGCTCCGAAAACGACGCCATCTTTTTTTCGCTAGCGATTTTCACCCCGGTGTATGAATCACGTTCGGACTCTAAAACCCCAGGTTCTGAAGCACGTTCAGTGTCCAGGGGTCTGAAGCACGTTCTGAATTTTCACCCCGGGGTCTGAAACATGTTCTGCTTTTTTTTCGCTAATGATTTTCACCCCGGGGTCTGAAGCACGTTCGGGATCCAGACCCAACGGGTCTGCACTTGGTCTAGTATACTATTAAAACTCTGTGTGTGTGTGGATGTGTTTATTTATTTGTGGGTGTCACATTTGGCCTTTGATTCCTTGCTTTGCCAAAACCACACGCGAAAACTCCACGATTTTTTCCATTTCGCTAGACATTACACTTTTACATACCCTAACACACTCCTTATTAGATTTAGACGTTTTTATGTACACATTTTAAAATAAAATCCATCCCCTCCCCCCCCCACTCACTCATTTTGTCTCCTCCTGCTGGCCAGCCACCATAATGGCTGCTGCCGACCGGCTCTGCTCCAAAAACGCCGCCATTTTTTTCTTTCGCTAGCGATTTTCGCCCCGGGGTCTGAAGCACGTTCGGGGTCCAGACCCAACGGTTCTGCTCTTGGTCTAGTAACTTTTAAAAGGCATTTGGACAAGTAGATCAGTAAGAAATATTTAGAGGGATGTGGGCCAAATGCAAGCAGATATGACTAGTGTAGCTAGGCATCTTAGTCGGCATGGGCAAGTTGGGCAGAAGGGCCTGTTTCTGTGATGTATGACTGTGACTCTATGGAACAATGAATGCACAGTCTTTTTTCCACAGTCTAGACCCACAATCAATAATTACAACGCATACTTTTAAGGTGATGGGGGGGGGGGGAATTTAATAAGAACCTGAGGGGAATCCTTTTCACATGGAGAGTAGTGGGTATATAAAGTAAGCTGCCAGAGGAGGTGGTTGAGGCAGGTACAGTAATGACATTATAAATACATCTGGACAAGTATATCTGGACAAGCTTCCATTATCATCAATAAATAATCTCTATTTCAGGTGATGGATATACTTTGGCTGGCATTCTGTTGTGAACAGTGGAGAAAGTGTTTGGTTCAACATTCCATACAAAAGATGGGACCTTTGGCTGTGCTTCAAAGGCCTTGAACCTTTGACGATATGACCGAGTTATCAAAGTGCAGGTTCTGAGCTGCACCTAACACTGTTAATTCCTAGTACTGGATTACACACTTACTGTATCTTCTCTTGCTAATCTTCCATACTACTTCGGCAGTTTGAGGAACAGCTCCCAATTTTTATTGCAGAAAATGCTGAATCCATTCTATTAGGAAAGGTGAGGTCAACTCACTTTGAATGATTGCCCTTTGGTAAAAAAGATGGGTTTATGATGGCACATAATAATTTTTGAATCCCTTCAGATTCAGAGGGCTTCACTGAACTGCAACATGTTTGTATATGTAGGAAAATTATCTTGAAGAACATTTGCAAGATGGACTGAACAATGTTGCAATAGCAATTGAAATATTGATCTTTTAGTCATCGATTCATTTAGTCTTGTATTGTTCAAACAACAGATCTTCAGAGATTTCTGACCAAAATCCTCTCAGTCTACCATCTAGTTCCTTCTAGACCCTACCTTTAATCTCCTTATACCACATCTGATTGCAAGGAACTGAAGGCCAATATCTGGCTGCCAGAAACCTTACCATTCAGGAGCTGGAATCGTAGCTGTAGGCAGCCAATTTTTTAACCCAAGATCTCTTTTTAACTTGGCATTTTGTTTTTTTTCACTAATACCCATTACAGGTTTCAGATTAATGTGAATTCGATGCACTTATCAACTATACACGTCCAAACTTCCAAGCCAGATGTGTACATCAAGATACAAATCCTAGATCAAGACAAAGAAATAGCCAAAGCAACAGGAAAAGGCCAAGCTGTCATTCCTTCATTTATGTTTTACCAAAGCTTAGGACGTTCTTTTCTGCAGAGTAAGTGTGCGTCTCTACAAGTCTGTTTTAATGTCCCATTCCTTATCACCCACTTTTACACTTATAGAGGCAGATTATTATATCGTTCAAGAGATTGCTCCCTCTAGCCACTCTGAGAAAACATGGGGTGAGGAGAGTGTCGTTTTACGCATGGGAGCTCTCCACAAGACCTTCAAAACCTCTTGAAAGATAAATCTTCATAACGCAGTCTTTTGATTAATAGTTTCTTTATTACTGAAGAAAAACAGTAAGATATTCATCCAACCTTCTTCTTTCACTCGTGCACTGTAATCTTCGTCAAACTTTAGCATGTCGATTTTAAACGTAAAAAACTCCTCATGTCTCAACATAGCTGCACATGGTTAAAAGATATTCCTTCTACCATGCCTCCTCCGAACAGCTTTTTTAGCACAAGAATCCCAGCAGCAAACATGCCCCCGACTTCGTAATAAATCCCACCCACATAATTACAGGCAGAATTTTTTTTAAGGCAAATGCCATAATTTATGACACACAAAATTAAGCCAAATGGCCACTACAACACTTCTTCATGATTGTTTTTAGTTATGACATCTAAATAAATCACTAGGTACAGGTTTATCAACAGGAAAAATCCTTTTAACAGTGTATTGTAATTAATTTATTAGCCAAGTATGTAAAAACATACAAGGAATTTGATTTGCCATACAGTCATACCAAAAAAGCAACAATACACACAACTATATAAAAGTTAACATAAACATCCACCACAGCGGCTTCCCCACATTCCTCTCTGTGATGGAAGGCAATAAAGTCTTATCTTCTTTCCTCCTTAATCTCCCGCATCCAGTGATTGAAGCTCCCGCGTCGGGGTGATTGAAGCTCCCACATCAGGGCAGTTGAAGCTCCTGTGTTTGGAGCTCCCTAACCAATGGACCGCGAGCTCCACGATGTTAAGTCCTCAGGCTCCCGCGCTTCGAGCTCCCGAATTTAATCCCTGACCTACGGCTAGAATACTAACTAATAATATATTATCTTCAAAATTCGAATTATCTAGGGGCAACAGACAAGGATGTTCACTATCACCGCTGTTATTTGCTTTGGTAATTGAACCCCTTGCTGAAAAAATAAGAACACACTCGAATATTCACGGTTATAACACAAAATATTCAAACAACAAACTATCCCTATATGCTGATGATGTACTACTGTACATCACAAAACCACAAATTAGTATACCAAATATATTAAACTTAATTGAGGACTTTGGATCCTTTTCAGGATATAGAATAAATTGGAACAAAAGTGAAATTATGTCGATAAACCAAAAGACTCAACACATCTCAGGAAATTCCCTTTTAAAATAGCTATGGAAAAAATTCAAATATTTAGGAATTGAGATTACTAGAAATTACCATGATATGTTTAAAGCTAATTATAATCCCCTACTTAAGAAATTAAATAATCTGATTAAATTTTGGAAAACACTTCCGATGTCCTTAATAGGTAGGATAAATGCTATAAAAATGATTTTCTTACCACAAATCCTTTACCTATTTCAATCAATACCTATATATCTCCCAAAAAAGTTTTTCAAAAAACTGGACTCAGACATTACAAATTTTATATGGGATTACAAATCCCACAGAATACAAAGAACACACCTTAACAAACGAAAAGAGTTGGGGGGTCTAGCGCTCCCTAACTTTATGTATTATAACTGGGCAGTAAATATTAAAAATATGATTCACCTGCTGGACAATTCTGCCCAGCAGGTGGACTGGATTATAATGGAAAAAGGGGATTGCTCCCCGAATAATATAGGAGCGATTATTCTCTCTCCAATAAATTTGAATAATAAAAATTATAATAAAAATCCAATTATATATAGCACTATTAGAACATGGAAGCAAATAAAACAGAATCTAAAATTAAGAAACCTATCTCTCTTAATACCAATAGTCAATAACCCATCGTTTAAACCTTCAATCATAGATAAAGCATTTATACAATGGGAAAGAATGGGAATTAAAACGCTCGAAGATCTGTATGAATTAGAAAAATTACTATCATTCCAACAACTACAACTGAAATATAATTTGAAAAATAATCAATATTTTAAATATCTACAAATCTGTGACTATTTGAAAACACACACAAAAGATTATTATAATATGCCTTCCGACTTACTAGATGAAGCAATGAAGACAAAGGCGGAATCAGTTAATTTAATATCATACTTATATAATATCATCTTAAATATAGAAATACCCACAACAGATGGAATTAGAAGAGATTGGGAACAAGATCTAGGTATAAAAATTTCAAAAGAGAGTTGGGATAATCATTTATTACAGGTGCATAAATGCTCGATCAACGTACGACATACGCTTATCCAATTTAAAACATTACATAGATTATATTATTCAAAAACCAAACTAAATAAAATCTTTCCTAACGTCTCACCAATCTGTGATAAATGTATATGTCAAGAAGCTACCATAGCACATTCTTTTTGTTTTTTGTACAAAAATCCAAAAATTCTGGTTTGAAATATTTGATATTTTTTCAAAATTAATCAAAATAAAACTGGTACCAAAACCAGAATGGATTATTTTGGAATATCGGAAGGTATTCCTGAATTAAACGTGTATCAGACGAATTTACTCAATTATGGGCTAATAATGGGAAAAAAGCTTATACTTAAATTCTGGAAAAATGCGCCCACACCAACAATAAAAATGTGGACATCAAATATGTTGGAAACATTACATCTGGAAGAGATGAGATTCCTCCTAGTAGGCAAAGTAGATCAATTTCAAAAGACGTGGTCTACGTTTTTGGACCTATTACAAGCATGAGGTGCAATAGTAATTTAGAAAAACAAATAAATAAATAAAAGGTATCTGGACCTGGTAATGGGAGGTAAAATAAAAACAGACTTGGTTGGTAGTTCCTTCTCTATGAAGTATGGTATAAGAGTTATAATAGAGCGATTGTTCCTTCTTTCTTTCTCTTTTTTTTTTCTAGGGTCTATTTTCTAACTTTACTTCCTTCTCTAACTTCTTTTCTAAGGGGCTTTCTTTTCCCAACACTCTTTTGCACTTCACAACCTTTGCGCACTTTCTTCACTTTTCTTACTTCTTTCTTTTTCTTTCTTAAAGTTTAAAAAAGTGAAGCGGTACAAAAAATGTATTAATATATACGTGTTGTACATTACTGTAATCTACCGTACTTCTAAAAAATAAAAAAAATAAAAAAAAAAAAAAAAAAAAAAAAAAAAAAAAAAAAAAAATTTAAAAAAAAAAGAATTTAATCCTGACAAAGGGATTGCAAGCACAACAATGTTAAGTCCACAGGCTCCCGCGGTTGAAGCTCCCAGCGAGGCCGCCAGCTCCATGATGTTAGGCTGCAGCGCAGACGGAAATACGATACGGAAAAAGTCGCATCTCCATTGATGAAAGAGATTTAAAAAGGTTTCCACCTTCCCCCCCCCCCACATAATACAAAACTAAAGATACACTAAAACATACATTTAACAACAGACTAAAAATAACAAAGAAGGAAAAAGACGAGACAGACTTTTGGCGAGGCAGCCATCATTCTGCGCCAGCTGGTGGGTGGCCTCAACCCCTTCTTGAAAGCAGAATTGATTCAATTTCCAAGGAACAACTTGAGAATCCTACTATGCAGGAGTAAACAATTTGGCTTATTTTACTTTTTAAAAAACAGTTATTGAATTATTTAGTTTGTATCTTACCCTTGTTCCATCCTCTTAGTCCTGACATATTCTTAACATCAAATATTTATCAAATTTCCTTTTGATAGTTGCGATTGAGACTCCTTCAACCATCCTTTCGTGTAAAAATTACAATACCACAGGAATTTACTGCATATTTTTTTCTTAAATACCTGGCCTTTGTCAAATTTTCATAATTTATTCCTTGAAAATTTGAAATCATCAAGATACAATCATCAACATGCATGTAACAAATACAGACATCTGTAATTGTAGAAGTGATTATTGGGAGCAAAGTTTAATGCTTGGACCTCGGGAGATGTTCCATTTCACCAAAATGTTTCAAGTCTGTTCTGGCATTGTTTCATAGATTTTACATTCTGTAACAAAGAGTGCCACAAAAATGAGGCTTGCATATTATTGCAGTCCTAGAACTGTATGGCGAGTTGCATCTGTGCTGCCTTCTGAAAGCTCCGCAATTAATCCCAGTTCTTTGCTCTTTCTTTATGCCTTTTAATTTTTCTCTTTTTCATGGAACGTTTTTTACATTAAATCTGCAATCACCAATCATTTAGACTGTGCACTGTTGATAATAATTAATTTATATTTGCTTTTAGAATCTTCAGTTAAACAACCTGAAACTCTTGCTGTTCAGGGAGGCTCCAAGAAGTCTGCAAGTACTTCGAGTAGAATAGGGAGAGGTTCCTTGAGGTCAGGAAGTGATCGAAGAGTATCTCCTTTGAAAGACGAAAGCAGCTCCATTCTAATTCCATTCACTGAGGACATCCATGAGGCCGCGGAAGTGGTAAGTGCTGGAGTGGATTAATACGATGTGTGGCTTCCCTTTCCACTGCATGCTAGGACCAAGAATGCCAACACACTTGGGAATGAGCTCAAAACTGGTTTTCCAAGTAACAATACGAAGACAAGAGCAATCAACTTCAATAAATGAAAATCAGAAAAACAAACTGCACATGCTGAAAATCTGAATTAAAAACAGGAAATAGTGGATACACTCAGCGATTCAAGGTGCATCGAAAGAAAGAGAAGCAGTATATATTTTACTCCACTAACATCTTCCCATCTCCAACCCTTTTCGTCAGAGACCGTTCCCTCCGCAACTTTCTGGTTCTCATCCATTCCCATCCAAACCACCCCCTCCCCAGGTACCTTCCTCTGGAACTGTAGGACATGCAACACCTGTCCCAATACCTCCTACCTCGACTCTGTCCAGGGACCCCGACAGTCCATTTCAGGTTAGGGAGAAATTTATTTGCACCTCCTCAAACCTCATCTACTGTATCCATTGTTCAAGGTGTGCACTCTTATACATCGGCGAGACCGAACGTAGACTGGGCGAATGTTTCACTGAACACCTGGACCTACCTGATCTCCCAATTACACTTTAATTCCCCTTCCCATTCCCACACTGACCTTTCTGTCCTAGGCCTCCTCCATTGGCAGAGTGAGGCTAAACGAAAATTGGATGAACATCATCTCATATTTCGCTTGGGCAGCTTAGAACCCAGTGGTATGAGTTTGATTTTTCCGTCCCTCCCCCTCCCAAATCATACCAGCTTCAAAGTCGTCTTGTTGAGTCTCATTGTCAGTACTCGTTCTCATCTAGCACACAGCTAACAATGGGCTGTTTCCTTTATCATTGCTACTTTTTTGCTTATCTTTTATTAATTTGTTCTATATCTCTTTACATCACTGTCTATATCTCTTGTTTCCCTTTCCCCTGATCTCAGTCTGAAGAAGGGTCTCGACCAGAAACGTCACCTATTCCTTTTCTCCAGAGATGCTGTCTGACCCGCTGAGTTACTCCAGTTTTTTGTGTCTATCTTCGGTTTAAACCCGCATCTGCAGTTCCTTCCGACACAGTAAATATAGTTGACTGTTTTCCCCCTATAACAGGATGACATTCATTCATTCAGAGTTGATGTTAAGAGTCACTTGCTCACACAAAAGGATATAGGAAACTGGAATGGGGAAAAAGCAGGAACAGGGTCCTGATTTTAGATGATCAGCCATGATCATATTGAATGGTGGTGCTGGCTCGAAGGGCAAAATGGCCTACTCCTGCACCTATTTTTCTACATTTCTATGAAACTATTCCTTTTCCCCATTAACCTCTCCCCATCCCACCACAACAGTCTGTGGTTTGGGAACTAGGTGTACTGAAAGTTTCGAAAAAGTGTTGTTGTGGCAAGGATATTAAGGGTTCCTGGACAGCCATGACCCCTCTGAATAGCTTGAACAGCTGAATGGTTCTGCTCCTGTGTTCCTTGTGTTGCAAGAAGCAGCTAGTTCATCCCAACCCTGCCACTGTGCTACAAATGAAACCTAAAACTGGAATTACTGTCACAGTTCTTCCCAATGTCTCCTACAACTTTGCCAAAGCAGTCCATAGAGCTGAGATGGGCTGAGATTTCAGAAGGTAAACGTTAGAACTCATTGTCTAAATTCACTCCCTTGTTCCGACAATCTTTTGTACTTGGAATTTTTAAATTTGGAAGAAGTGATGGTCTAACTCTTCAAGCTTTGGCAAATGTAATCATCTTTTAATGAGATTATTTGAAGTTTCAATTTGTTTTGGTTACTTCGTTTGAACAAAATCGACAGGATATGTGCAAGAATATATGAAATTATTAGAACCAATCCCTCACCTGATGGTAATGTTACTGTATATTAACACTTTGATATTCCACAGACTCACAAATACAAAATTCAGGCATTAGTTCTGCACAAAAGCTGGCCACTAAATGAAGCCGAATTAACCTTTGCTGAATCGCAAAGGGATATGGACAACAGTGAAGTTACAGGTAAAGTTCTGTTTATTGGTTTGAAGGAATGAATTTTTAAGACAAAGTGTTTTGTGATAGCCAAGCTGATTTATTTTTAATTGCTATTTTTTATGTGCAATTCTCACAATATAATAGATGAAAGCTTAATGCACAGAAAATCTATCCTTCGTCTGCCTATATCATTGATGTTCCAACCATAGGACCAAGTTTACCATATTAATATCCTTTAATTTTGGGAAATCCAAGACAAGTTGAGTTTTTTTACAACTTAGCACAGTGAGATACAAGTACAGTGAAAATCTTGCTTGCAGTAGCATCACAGATGCATAGACTCAGACAATGCACAAAATCTCAAGTCCTGAAACTCCCAAGAACTTTTCAATCTTCCGATTGAAGACTGTCGTACAACACTTCCCCATTAATAGCTGTGCATTTAACTGAATAAAACCCAGGCTGCAGAATTCTCTTTGTAAACCTTTCCTTTCCCCTCCTCTAAAATATTCCTTACAATTGCCTTTTTGTTCAATCTATCTGAGACAAATAGACAAATTCTTGAATGATTGTCTCACAAGGCCATAAGTATCCACGTTCACTGTGTCTCTGTAATGAAATTTATCAGAATATCTTGATTTTTACATCAGATGTTAAGGGAGATTTGTTGGTTTAAATATACCTAGTTTGCATTCCTGTTGTCTGACGACATGTACAAGCTGTGAGAAAGAATATAATTGGAACATGTCTATTCGTTCTTTTTTATCTGGTGATCTTCAATTGTACCGGATTTACTGCAAAGCCTTGGAGTATTAAAACAATTAATTTGAGAAGGAAACAAGCAATTTACTTGTCTGTTTTAATAAACCAGAATATTAAACACCAAAAGAGAACAAGGAGAGTACTCTGAAGCCACTATCACCAATTGCCAGACCGTAACAACACCCACAGCTCCTAAAACGCATGCTTTTCCCTTTTTTCTTTAAAGTGCCCCCAGCCTCTGTGAGTTCCTGACTGTGGAATTAGATGTACCCCAGCACTCTAACCCAATCCCTCTCCCAATACTCACATCACCACTCTATCCCCTCATCGAGTTCTGTACTCTTCCCTGGATTCTTCCTCCCTTAGTTTAAAAACAATTCCTGGCAATGGTTTCAGAAGGTCATAAGTGATTGGAGCAGAATTAGGCCGTTCGGCCCATCAAGACTACCTCATTCAATCATGGCTGATCTATCTCTCCTAACCCCATTCTCCTACCTTCTCCCCATAAACTCTGACACCTGTACGAATCAAGAATCTATCTGTCTCTGCCTTAAAGATATCCACTGACTTGTCCTCCACAGCCATCTGGGGCAAAGAATTCCATAGATTCACCACCCGCTGACTAAAGAAATTCCTCCTCATCTCCTTCCTGAAGGAATGTCCTCTAATTCTGAGCCTATGACCTCTAGTCCTAAACTCTCCCACTCCCACTCTTTCCTCGTTCATTTGTGAATAATAGAATGGGAGAAACTCTGAAGGACTTTCCTAGTCATGGCTTTCCTCAAAATAAATCTCCTACTACTCCAGCATTTGAAGAATTCAAGTCTGGGAATAAATTAATACCCTTTAATATAATAAATATATCTTTCACAGAGTCATAGAGTCATACATTGTGGAAACAGTCCCAACTTGCCCACACCAACCAATATGTCCCATCTACACATCCTTAAAGGAAGTAGTTATTTTATAAATACTTTAATCAGGGGATATGGGGAGAAGGCAGGAAAGTGGTACTGATTGTGGATGATCAGCCATGATCATATTGAATAGGGGTGCTGGCTCAAAGGGCCAAATGGCCTACTCCTGCACCTATTGTCTATTGTCTATTATGGATTCAGTCCATTCTCAATGATACTCTACATGGGGATAAATATTTACAATTTGGGGTTTTCTTTCATTTGGTTAAAACATATTTTAGATGCTTAAGCGGAAGTCTGAAAGAATTATATAATTTGATTTCTTAGAATATGTTGGAGACCATGTTCTGGTACAGTATGTCGTGGAACAAATAATTGAGAAAAGCTAATTTATATTTTATGCAATAGACACAGGTTAGTTCGCTATCTCACAGTGAGTATCCTCAGGGAAAGAAAGGATATCATATAGAATTTGCTATCATGTTTGAGGATAATATATTTACTTATGAATTTGGGGTCTGGAAAAGTACTACAGTTATAAGCTACAAACAGAAGTTGATCATATCAGATGAAAGGAAGCAGTTTGAAAAGGTGCCAAATGGTAAACCTAAGGAAGGCCATGAAGTTTTTTTCAAATTTCAGCAAAGAATAATCAAGAAATATAAACTACAGATAAAATAGAATAGTAAGATTAAACGAGAACTTACCTAAGTTTGAAGTTTGATCTTTATTTTATGAGGAGTTACGTAGGTGACTACGTGAAGAACCCCGCCAGTGCGCCTGCGCGTCAATCTTCAAAGCAGCGGTGTGAAATCACAAAAAACAACAACCGAAGTAATATAGTCTCATAATAAAACGAGTAATACAAGAACTTCCATCTGACCTTTATGATAGAGGGTAGGGTCGTGGTGGGCACGTAATCACCTACGTAACTCCTCATAAAATAAAGATCAAACTTCAAACTTAGGTAAGTTCTCGTTTAATCTTACTATTTTACTTCGGAGTCATGTGAGTGACTACGTGAAGATTTTAAAGCTTTGTGATTTCATGCCATGGATCAATCCCGGTTTCTCACTGCATAGATTGACTCGGAACGAGAATAATCAATCATGCATTCATAATAACATTTGTACCACAAATGCAGTAATTCATTTCAATAATGAAATGAATCAGATCCCCTTTAAACCAGAGGAATTTACACAGAACTTAAAATAGTTTCTGCAAACAACCCCGCATTAACAATAGGCCAATGGTAAAAATGTTGAAATATCAACTCATTGGACCACCCGGCGGCTGCGAGGATATGGTCGACGGGGCCGTCTTTTGCCCTGGCCGCCGACGTTTCTGCTGCCCTAGTCGAGTGAGACGTAAAAACATAAGTGTTAATACCAGCAGCTGTTAAGACTTCTTTTATCCATCTGGAAATAGTCTGTATTGAAACTCTCTTGTGTGGTTTCTTGTGTGTGATCAACAACCCAGTTTCCGTATTCTCAAATTCTTTGTGACCTCAATGTATTGTAATAAATATGTCTTAATACAGAGACATGGATCATTTGGATATGCTGCTAGCATAATTTTAAATCCTGTCACACCTGGCCTAATTTACTTTAGTAGGTCATAGATATAGAATGTAACCTTGTCTTCAGTTACTTCCATACTGTCTATTTGTAATTTTCCAAGTGTTTGCACTCGTTGTGCTGTCACTCATGCCATAAGCATGAATACTTTCATACTGAGCTTGACCAAAGGTAAAGACACACTTGATGACCATTCACGAAGTAGTTTCAGTACCACACTTACATCCCAGATTGTCACGTACCTAGGTTTCGGTGGTTTGGAATTAAAGATTCCTTTCATTAGTCTGGAAACAATTGGGTGTGACCCAATTGAGTTTCTTTCTGAATCCAGAACCAAATATGAGGACAATGCACTTCTGGCTGAATTAATTGCACTACAACTCAGACCATCATCATAATAAAGTTTTGACAGAAATTCTAAACATTTGAAATATCTGCAGTACTTTATTGCACATTCTTTTGTACACAGAACTCTTCCCATTTCTTAATATAAGAAAGGTACTGTTTTTGAGTGCTCTTCCTCCCGGCTGCCGTAAGCATATCCACAGTATGCTCAGACAGTCCTCGTCCCAGAAAAGGCATTCTTAAAGCCTGCAAATCAACAAATCCAAACGATGATATAATGGATGTTGTTACCCTGTTACAGGGTGCAGCAATAAATTACTCCTTTTTGGGACTTTCATCAACATTTGTGTTGTTAATTCTAATATCAACAGATACCATGGCTGTATAGGCCAATCTGGTACTACCAATACCCTTGAAGCAGCATCTTGCCTGATTTTAAGCAAACATTGGCTTATGAGGCAGAAAGGTGGAAATATATATGAAAACATACCACCCCAATGTAGCGAGAAAGCATCAATCGCCACTGCTCCTGGATCTGGTTTCCATGAGACATATCTCGATAGCTGATGATTCAATTCAAGATGATGTCGGTCATTCCAAATCTGATTACTATATCATTGAATACCTCTTGATTCAACATCCATTCTTTGTTATCATGGAACTTTTCGTGACCAGGTGTCTGCTATCGTGTTCATTCTACCTGGTAGATAGATAGCTGAAAACCAAATGTTCTTTTCAATACACCAAGATCGAAGTTGATTTAACCATTTTGTCACATGACACCGACTTAATTCCACCCATATCATTAATATAGGCAACTACTGTTGTGTTTATTAATTTGAACTTGAACCTTCCTTTTAGTTGTGTTAGAACCATAAGCTTGGAGTCCATAGAAACCTCCTAAAAGCTCCAAATAGGTAATTCCCCATGTCTGCAGTAACACTAACTTTTCCTGATTCCATCTGCCTCCGCAGCTCCATGTTAAGTCAGTTGCACCCCATCCTAGTGCACTGGCATCAGTTTGTAATATCATGGAAGGTTGTTCAATCAGCACTTTGCCTGAACTGCTTGAGACATGTAGAATCCACCACTGTAGCTTAGAAACAGCATTTGTTGTTACTTGCATGGTTCTATCAAAATGACCAGCATTTACTCTCAGTGCCTGTTCTTTAATTCTCTGCAGCTGTTGATAATGTAATGGTCCATACTGGACTGCTGGGAATCTACTAATTTTCCCAGTACTCGAGCCACCTGTCTAATTAGAGGTTTTTTGCTCGTTTAACAGATTACTGCAATCTTTAATCAACTCCACCCTTTTTTCACTGGGCAAAGTAATTTGCATTTGGGCTAAATCAATTGTGAACCCCAAATAATTAATCGAGGTACATGTTTTTAACCTTGATTTCTTTGGATGAATTTAGAAACCCCCAAACTTTCAAAAGTTTGATTTTATTACTGCAACCGATGCTTCTGTTGACTGTTTTGTCCTTCCTATAATCAGGACATCATCCAGGTATGCCATTAGTACATGCCCCTGGCTCTCAGCAACCCCAGAATTGATTTTTATAAATATTCTGGAAGGGAACGTTAACCCTTTAGGCAGAGCTTTGAACTGCCCTAATTGGTTCATCCATGTAAATTTAAAATACTTCATATCAAATTGTGCTTCTGATTTTCTTTTTTTTGTGTATTTGGAAGGAATTCTGTCCCTGATTTATGTATTGGTCTTTATAACCTTTTTTTTAAAATTCTGATTATATGTTTTCTATAAATCTCTGTATGGTGTCCTTGAGACCTCGGTATAAGGCGCCCGTAAATAAAATCCATTATTATTATTATTATATCTTGCAAGTGAACAAACACTGAACAAAAGGATTCAGACTTGTCAAGTCTATAATAATCCTACATCCTCCATCCTTTTTTTTTTGATCGAGGGAATATTTTTTACCCAAATTGGTGAATTTGGTAGACTGATTCTTTAATAACACCTTTTATATATAGGGTTTTGAAGCGCAACTTGAACCTCCATTACTTCGCAAAGTGGAGAGTTCTGCTAGGAACATGCTGGACAGGCAAATCATAATTTGGATTGAATTCAATTTGAAATCCTTGTATATTATTCAGAATTACCACATCTGAAGTAATCTTCTTCCAATGTTTATAGAAGAGACGTAATCTGCCTCCAACTTTTGGACTTAATCCAGTTAGTATGTTCCCCTGAGAACCAGGTCCACCTACCTCTTGAGTCATTTGAGTATTTTGAGATCCCTGGATTCTCCCGGAAGCACAACCACTTGTGCTTACTCCCGCTGCAGGCCGCCAGCTACGTCCCTGCGTTGATGAGCGACTTGGTCCTGATCTAGGATCCGTATGACGTCTGAAAGGATACTTCCTCTTTACAGACTTTGCAACCATTGATGTATTTATCAATCCTGTTTTTGCTTCATCTTCCAACTCTTTAATATGTCTCCCGAGATCCTCTCCAAAGAGTAAGTTGGGTAATTGTATATTACTTGGTTTGCAGAGTGCTGCGAATTTCGGATTCATAGTAGACCGTATAGCACTTTCCTCAGATAATTGATCTCGAAGTGGGTGCTGCATAGCAACCCCAGTGCTTGCTGATGCAACTTCGTCATCTTTTGGTTGTTACCTGCTATTCTGGTAAAAGCAGTTATTCCAGAACCCAGCAGCTTTAATATTCTCTGCAACTGATTCCAGATAATTTGATTCACTGCTGCTGCTTTCAGCAACCCACAGTTACTTCTTGCAGTCTCATCCATTTCCTGCTGTTCCAGCTAATGGTAAACCAAGTAATTTATTAAGGAGGCCAGTTCTTCTCCTAATGGCTCTCCTGACCCTGACGGGGCAGCGAATCCTACTGCCAGAGGTGGAACATCTGGCAGCAGCCGTTCATCGCCTTGTACAGCCTCACCGTCAGAGTCGGGGTCTGAAATCTCATGACCCGTAGCACGCTCCTCATTCCTGAGGGTGCATTCCATCAGCCCTGAGCCAGGTGCTGTTAAGCTGCTCCTGCAGCTTGGATTACAGTACACTCCTTCCTGAGTGAACTTTGCTCCAACAGCCTATGAAAAAGGCTTTCTATTTGGGCAATACGCTCGAAAGCAGTATCTAGCCCTGTACCAGGAGCTGTTTGAGCTGTTTCCAGCAGCTTGCTTTCAGTACACTCCTCCCTGAGTGAACTTTGCTCCAACAGCCTATGTAAAAGGCTTTCTATTTGGGCAATACGCTCGAAAGCAGTATCTAGCCCTGGAGCTACTTCCATTGCCTGGGACTCCCTCCGTGGGCCGTTGGGATTTAAACTTTGTCTTTTGCCCGACGGGCGCTGACAGTGTTTTCACCAGCCCCAGGTCCACAGTCGCTATGCTCACCGCTGGCGACTGCACCGGGGTTTAGAGGCGGTTGGTCTCTAACCGCGGACTCCCGACTTTCCCGACTTCTGTCGGCTGTGTCGCTCGCCTCTTCCCCCTGTCCGTTTTTTCCATGGCGTCTGTGGAAAAAATCCCCATAGACCCACAGTAAACGGACCTGGAAAACCTGAAAAAAGTTTTTACTTACCTTGTAGTTGAAAAACTACAAACCACTCGAGGAGCTCTGCTCCTCACGTCCGTTTGCGTCAAGGCGTCTGACGTAATGACGCGCAGGCGCACTGGCGGGGTTCTTCACGTAGTCACTCACGTGACTCCGAAGTAAAATGAGAGTAAAGTTGACAGAAATATTATTTAAATAGTTTTAAGTGCTTTCTAACATATATAAAAAAAGATGACTGTGGATTCCTTGGAGGCACAGAATGGACAAAGGAGTTTGATAATAAATTGAACAGGTATTTTGAATCAGTCCTCACTGTAGAAAATATACAGGGCAAGCAGCACATTGTTGGGAACTAAGGAACTAATGAGAGTTAAAAAGTTAAATTGATTACTATTAGAGAAGAAAAAATGCCATAACTAATAATGGAACTAAGCTGCGAACTCAATGCTGAAATGTGTTCTGAAGAACATGATAACAGAACACTTTGAAAATCAACGTGTATAAATAGTCAACAAGGTGTTTTGGAAATAGACACAAAATGCTGGAATAACAGTGGGACGGTCAGCAGACCTGGATAAAAGGAATAGGTGATGTTTCAGGTCAAGACCCTTCTTTAAACTGAGAGTCAGGGTGGATGGAAACTAGGGGTTTAAAAGATGTTTGAGAAAGGGGCTTTTGCGATAAGTGAAGGAGATTCAAGCAATTGGATATGAGGCTATTTAGGAAGTTGTTGTATAAATGTAATGCATGTAGAGGAGAGATTCATAACATCGTTTTGGGATTGGTAATGAACAGATAATTCTTAGGATGCAGGTTGTAACTGGCAAAGTGCCTTTCTAGTGTGAGAGGGCCCGGAGTTTTTACTCCATGTTGGCTAGGTAGGAAAGTAAGCTGTGGGAGGAACCTAGAGGCTGCAAAAAAGAATGAAAAATGATTGGGCAAGAAGGTATCAAAGTGAGCATAAAGCCAGGATGTGTGATATGAACTATTTAAACTGGGAAACCGAAAGGCTTAAGGAAGGAAAATTGTACCGGGGATATATTACCGTCAACGCATTAGAGGGGCGGTGAGGAAATTTACTTTCCCCAGAAGGTGGTGGAGGTCTGCAACTCGCTGCATGGGACTCTTATCACATTTAAGTGTTCTTGGATGTGTGTACTTAAAGAACCACGACCTGCAGGTCATGAACCAGGTGCTGCAGGGAAGGGTTAAGCCTTACTCAGCTCGCATCAATATTGATTGAGGAAATACGCAAAATGCTGGAGTAACTCAGCGTCCTCAGCGGGCAGCATCCTTTTTCAGACTGAAGAAGTGTTCCGACTCAAAACATCACCTAGCCGTTCTCCAGGGATGCTGCCTAACCCGCTGAGTTTTGTGCCTTTCCAGCATCTGCAGTAACTTGATTCTCCTGAATACTAGGTGAATAGCCTTCCCAATGTTTTAAAATGTCATTCCTCCTCACTTTTCTGAGCCATAGGGCTACGGAGAGGGAGTGGAACGGATGCCGATTATCTGTGGTCCGATTGAAGGGACCCGGTGAGCCTTAGCCAATGAAGTTGTGGCTTTTCATGTCTTATGTTAAACTGTAGTGCCATCTACTGTACAAGTTTAGCATTCATATTGTGTTATTAATTGAGCTCCTTGGTTAAAGTTTGAATTCGTTATTTTTAAGACTGGCAAATACTTTGGGTAAGCTTTCAGATAACACAGTATATATTCTCTGTGAAGCCATCTTGTTCTTACTGTGATATGAATGCTTTGGATTCCCAGAGAAGAACACTGGCCCTAGTTCAGAGACTGATGAGTCAAAGCACACACCAACGGCAAGACATACCAGGAAAGGAAAGGACAAGATTGACAAGAGTGACAAGAGTGATAAGAGTGACAAAGGAAAAGAAAAAAGCTCACAACACAAGACAGATACTCCGGTATTTTTTATTCTATTAGTTTGTGGAATGGGCAATAAAGAATCATTGCTTCATATCAATGTGTTTGAAGGAAAAGGTTTGCGATGTAGAGTCAATGACAATATCTAGAAATTCTAGTTCATTCTGAAGGCCTCGGTCCTTCCTCCCGCCTGAATCAGGTATATAATGGCACCTACACACAAAGTACTGGAGTAACTCAGTGGGTCAGGCAGCATCTCTGGAGAAAAAGGATGGGTGACATTTCGGGTAGGGGCCCTTCAAAAAAAAATCACAGTCTGAAGAAGGATCCCGGCCCAAAATGTCACTGCTAAATTGAGAAGTGATTTGGCTAAAGTGGGCGGGAAACAGCATCCTGAAGGTAAATCTGTATTAGGGCAATGCACAGCATTTTCGAAGATTCAAAGCATCTGGCGATCTATGCTCCTGCAAAGAATGGATGTGACTGCAAAATCTAGATGTGGGCAAATGAAAAGAGCTCAGAGACTGGGATAAAGAAATAAAGGGGGGCTGTCAGTGACAGATAGCTTAATATATTCGTGAAAGAGCATATAGGAGGGAATTTAGGAAAGCAAATGGAGGGTATGGAAGAACCCTGGCAAGTGAAATCTAAGCAAATCTGAAGATGTTTCACAGGTACCTAATGAGCACGAGAATATCTTTGGAAAAATTGACGTCCATTATGGATCAAAAGGTCATCTATGATAAAAAGTTTTGCTGCTGTCTTTACAAAACGAGGATATGATGCAGTTGTTGTTATTGAGGAGGAATTGTGAAATATTACATGGGATAAATACGATGAAAGGCAGAGTATTAAGGGGCTTAGCATTTGTGAAAATGAGAAAAAAATCACCAGTCCAGATGAAATGTACATAAAGCTGATAAAAGAAGCAAATGAGGAAAAGGTTATAATTTTCAATCCTCCAGTGTGCTCAAGGTTGAGAGGATTGTTATGCTATGCCACCATTTGAAAAAGGAAAAAATTGAGTAATGACAGGTCATTTAGTGCAATTTCAGTATTGGCCAAATTATTGGGATCCATTTTGAGTATATAGTTCCACATAGATAAGTACAGATGAATCAGGAACAGTCAGCATGGATATGTTCATTGAAAGTTGATTTCCGACTAGCTTGAATTGATTTTTGGAGACATTAACAAGGCAATTAATTGTGTTCAATGAAGTCTACATGGATTTTTGCAAGACTTTTCATGAGATTGCACAAAGAAGGCTGGCTGAAAAAGTAAAGGCCTGGAGATCCAAGGGGAAGCGGTGAATTGGGTCCAAAATTGTCTCAGTAATAGGAAAGAAAGGGTAGTGCTCGACAAATGCTTTTGGGACTGAAATGATGCTATCAGCAGGAGCCCAATACTCGTTTGTGTGAATTTAACTCAGAATAATACAGCCTCTTATCCCATTATATTTGTGCCAACTATGTTGTTGAATCAACCATATCGCATCTGCCTGCACATGGTCTACATTCCCTGCCTCTTCCTGTGCCTATCCAAATGCTTCTTAAATGCCACTATCGTATCTGCTTGCATCACCACCCCTGGCAGCATATTCCAGGGACCCAACATTCTGTGTAAAAATAAATTTACTCCCCACATCCCCTTTAAACTGTTCCCCTTTTAGCTGAAAGCTATGCCCTCTATTATTTGAATTTTCGACCCTGGGAAAAAAAATCCAACTGTCGAGCTATGCCTCTCATGCTTCTAAATACTTCCATCAGGTCTCCCCTCAGCCTCCAATGTTCCAGAGAAACAATCCAAGTGTATCAAACCTCTCCTGACAGCCCATACCCTCTAATTCAGACCAAATCCTGGTAAAACTTTACCTCACCCTCTCCAAAGCCTGTACTGTGGTGACCAGGGCTGCACACAAAACTCCAAATGTGGCCTAACCAAAATTTTATACTGCTGCAAAATGACTTCTGAGGAAGGGTCTCGACCCAAAACTTCACCTATTCCTTCACTCCATAGATGCTGACTCACCCGCTTAGTTTCCCCAGCATTTTTGTCTACCTTCCCTCTGATAAAGGTAATCATGCTATATGCATTCTTTAGTACCCTACCCACATGTATTGCTTTTTTTCTGGGAGCTATAGACTTGTACCCCAAGATCCATCTGTACATCAATGCTTATTGGGGTCCTGCCATTAACTTTCCTCTTACTTTTAACCTCCCAAAGTGCAATATCTCACACTTGTCCAGATTAAACTCCACCTGCATTTTGCCACTCATGTTTCCAAACAGTACTTCAATCCATCATTATGTTGAAGGTTACCCTGAGATCCCTTCTTGGCTAATAAGTAATCATCTTGGCACCCGATGTCCAATGTTATCTCATCTTTGCCCATTATCAATCCCATTCTTTCCCTTCACCATGTCAGTGCTATTTGCTATTTGTCAGTCCAAAAATATCTAAATATTTTGATCGCTTATCTCACTACAATACTCTGTGGAGTACATAAGGTCATGAAGCGAATTTACTTTTGATTTCCCCCTTTATTGCTTAAAGTAACTAATTTGTTTTCCAAACAATTGATTTTTTAAATTGAATTAACTGGAGTGGTTTCTCATATCATGTGACAAAGTAAATTCTGCAGAAGTCTCTCACAGAATGGCAAATTATCTCCAGTCCTACCATTTATTAAATTTTGTTTCAACCTTCCTGATTACTGGAATGTTTTTTAATGTGTGGAGTGATGTTCAAAGCAACAGTTTACTTGAAGTGTACAGTGTATAATTTTAATGTTTTTCAGGCGTGGCAAATTGATTCAACTAAACCTCATTTCACACTCCACTACGTTGTTGACTATGGTGAAAGTGACAGTGTCGAAATTAAGAAAGACACCAGTCGACAGGATGAAATTCAGGCTATGAAACGAGCCTGGGAGGCTGCAGAACCTGGAAGAGCTTTCAAGGTAATTCACATGAATCAACTAATGTCTTGATCTTGGTGAGGGTGTCAATGATCTGTGCGCTCATTCAATTTATAAAAATAGTTTATTTTAGATTTAGAGAAAGCAGCGCAGAAACGGGCCCTTTGGCCTACCAAGTCCACGCCGATCAGCAATCACCCTGCACACTAACACTATCCTACACACTAGGGGCAATTTTACAATGTGGGGGGAAACCGGCAGACCCAGAGAAAACCCACGCGGTCACAGGGAGAACATACAAACTCCGTACAGACAGCACCCGTAGTCAGGATCGAACCCAGGTCTCTGGCAACTCTACCGCTGTGTCATTGTGCCACCCTTGTTGTAAAAAAGGTATTAACTGTATATCCATTATGACCTCAGGATCTCCAAAATACATCATGAATAAAGTCTTATTTTAAACAGAGTTTGTATTTTAGGCAGGTAATATTCTGATGTACTTACAACACGGTTCCACATGCAGCACTGTAATACAGCACTGTATCTTCAATGATTTTGGTTGAGAGATGGATATTGACTAGCTACCAGGATTCCTTCCTTCCTTATTTTCAAAACGGTTCCCTGGGACCCTTTTTTATCTTCTTTTGGGGAGGGCAGGCACTTGATTTTGGCTTAGTAATTCAGTAGTATTGCTACGAAAAAGACAAGATGAAGAATACCCCTTGAGTCTGCGAGAGCAGGGGCGCAAGATGACTCATCGACAGTCCACACGGCAACAGACCTAGGAATGGAATTGACTATGAGTATTACAACTAACACAGCAATTGACAGAGCAGCAGCACCATCAGGACATAAGCTACGAAGTTGTATCTGTGGCTGGGAAAAGATAACAACAGAGAAGGGTCTCAAGATCCACCAGGGCAGGAAAACGTGCCTGGGAGAGCTTGGTGTGGGGCCGCGCATTGACCATTACTTTCTAAGAGGTAGGCCAAATCAGTCGAGTGAAGCCCAGTGGCAGGTTAACAGGGTATCAGCACCCCAGGTGAAGCTCAACCAGGTACAGTACCACCAACGGACACGAGTCCAGAGCCCAACCAGCCACAGTCAGCGGTAGAGAGAAAAATGGAAGGGAAAAAGCCTCAAATCGTGTGGCCTAAATCCTGCCAGAGGAAAGAGTGGGAGACCATTAACACTGACCTCGTCCATCTTCTGGAAGGATTGAAGGGATGTGTGGAAAGAAAACTGGAGAAGATGGGAGACACCATATACAACTATGGGGCGGAAAGATTTGGGGTGAAGGTCATGAAACAGAGGACACAGAAGGAACCAGCACTCCAGTACAAGTCCAGGAGGCAGCAGAAGATCAAAAGACTGAGAAAATTGTGGAGGAAGGTCACAGAGGCAGAAAGGAAAGGACTCGAGGCACTGCAGGCAGAAATAAAGCAGCGCCTGGCAATCCTGCGAAGAGCAGAATGCCTGAGAAAGCAACACAAGAAGAAAGAACGGGTGAGGACAAGTTTCTACAGAGATCCGTATGTTTGTCAAAAGTCTCTTTGTCAAGGAGAAGAGCGGGATCCTGAGAGTACCTGTAAGGAACTGGAGGAGCACCTGAGGAAGACGTACTCTGACAACCGGAGGCATGAGCCAGTCACCATTCCAGATGACATGCCACCTATCCACCCACCTGAGCACAAGATGGACATAAGGCATCCTACATGGAAGGAGGTGGAGAACACAGTCAAACGGGGAAGAACAGCATCAGCCCCAGGGCCCAATGGCATTCCATACAGGCTCTATAAGAACCCCCCTGGTGCCCTGAAATATCTTTGGAAGTTAATGAAAGTGGCATGGGGGAAAGGAATCATACCTAAGGCATGGCGAAGGGCAGGAGGGATCTTAATTCCCAAAGAAAAGAACTCCTCAACCATTAGCCAATTCCGCCAGATCAGCTTTCTGAACGTGGAAGGAAAGATCTTCTTTGGTGTTGTGGCCCAAAGACTCTCGGCATTTTTGCAGAGCAACAACTTCATTGACACGTCAGTACAGAAAGCAGGGGTACGTGGTTTCTCAGGATGTCTGGAACATGCAAACGTCATCTGGCACCAGATATAAACTGCCAAGAAGGAAAAGAGAGATCTGCATGTGGTTTTCTTGGTTCGTTGTCACATGAGACTCTTTGGGCAGCTTTTAATTTCTTCCTATCCCAGAGGTCATCACAAAGCTGGTAAAAACTTACTTCCAGGACCTCCAGTTCTGCATCACAACACAGGACAACACCACCGCCTGGCAGCACCTTGAGGTAGGCATAATGGCAGGCTGTATACCATTTCTCCTCTGGTTTTCACCATGGCAATGGAGCTCATCATTCGAGCATCACGATGGGTGGTCGGAGGGGAACGCGTGAAGAGTGGGCTGCGTCTTCCTCCAATCAGGGCGTACATGGATGACATGATCACAATAACAACAACAAAAGCATGCACCAAACACCTGCTGGATAAACTCCAGGAAAACATCAAATGGGCACGAATGGAGATTAAACCCAGCAAATCCTGCAGTATTTCCATCATCAAAGGCCGGCTCACTGACGAAAGGTTCCGCATCAATAACGAGACAATACCAACTGTCCTGGGGAAGCCTGTCAAAAGCCTCGGGCGATGGTACACGGCATACCTCAAGGATGCAGAGCAGGTGGAACAACTCAGGCAGGATGCAATCAGTGGCTTCAAGCAAGTCAACAACACTGCTCTCCCAGGGAAGCTGAAACTTTGGTGCCTTCAATTCGGTCTACTGCCCCGACTCATTGGCCAATTACCATCTACGAGGTCACATTATCCCATGTCAACCAGCTGGAGAGACTGGTGAACTCACAAGTGAGGAAGTGGCTTGGGCTACCGAGATGCCTCAGCAGCAGAGGGCTCTATGGGAATGGAGCCCTCTCACTGCCAGTCTCAAGCCTGGTGGAGGAATACAAATGTGCCAAAGTGAGGCTGGACATGACACTAACAGAATCCCGGGACCCAATAATAAGAGGTGTCGCTCCAACCCTAGCAACAGGGAAGAAATGGACTCCAGCAGCAGTGGTACTGGATGCCAAATCTGCCCTCCAACACACCGGGACATAGTGGGCCATGTCCAATGAGGCCAAGGGGGCTTTGGCCTGGGAGCAATGAAACCTACCTGGCAAAAGGCTACTCCAGCTGAACGTCAGCACCTGGTGGTGGAGGAGGAGCGCCACCAGGAAGAAGCAGCCAGGTGTGCCAAAGCTATATCCCAAGCCAAACAAGGCCGCTGGATGAGGTGGGATGGCGTTGAGAGGAGGAAGATCACATGGAGAGAGCTGTGGACCATGGAGTCAAATAAGTTGAGCTTCATTATCAGAGCCACATATGGCGTCCTTCCCTCTCTCACAAACCTAAATCTTTGGCTGGGAGAGGATCCAGCCTGCCCCCTGTGTGCCGTTCCAGCAAACCTCAAGCACATCCTGGTCGGTTGTAAGACCAGCCTAACACAAGGCAGATACACCTGGCGACACAACCAGGTGCTGAGGTGTTTGGCAGCTGAACTCGAGTGCAAGAGAGTTACCACCAACGCCATGCCTATCAATGCCCAGATAACATTCCCGCAAATACCATCCTTCATCCGGGAAGGAGAGAAACGGAGGACTAACCCCTCGCCTCTCAACTCATGCCCACTGAACGCAGCCAGGGACTGGGAAATGCGTGTTGACCTAGGCCAGAGGCTTTCGTTCCCAGTTGAAAAAGCAGTTACCAACCTGCGACCAGACCTCGTTCTCTGGTCCAACTCCTGTCGCCGTTTTTTCATCATTGAGCTGACGGTCCCCTGGGAGGAGGCTGTGGACGAGGCTTATGAAAGGAAAAACCTTCGATATTCAAACCTTGCAGCAGAGGCAGAGGAGAGAGGTTGGAGTGTAAGGGTGTGTCCAGTGGAGGTGGGGTGCAGGGGCTTTGTAGCCAGTTCCACCGCAAGGCTCCTGAGGGAAGTAGGAGTCAAAGGGCAGGCACAAAGGAGGGCAATAAAAGAACTTGCCAATGCTGCCGAATGGAGCAGTCACTGGCTGTGGCTGAAGAGGAAAGATGCTGTCTGGGCTGCCATGTGACCATCTAGAGGCTAACAATAAGACACCCAGGTCTGATCAACCTGCGGTGGGCCAGCCTCGACTGAGAGTGTCTTGTGATAAAAGACCGAAACACCCAGTGACGTTGAGGTACACAACTGAAGATATGTCTGATTGTTTGCAAATGCACCTAGTGGTCATACACAAGAATGTCAATTGTAGTGAAATCTTAGGGATTGTAACACCCAGTCCTACTAATCAATCAATATGAAAAGATTTAAAAAAACTGGCAGTCCCTAAACACTCCTGCAAAGACCAACACTCCCTAGGTAAAACATTCAATGTCAATTTGGAATGGGGCTTGAACTCTCAAACTTACCACTTAGTGAGTATAGAAACATCGAAAATAGGTGCAGGAGTAGGCCTTTCGGCCCTTCGAGCCTGCACCGCCATTCAATATGATCATGGCTGAGCATCCAACTCAGTATCCCGTACCTGCCTTCTCTCCATACCCCCTGATCCCCTTAGCCACAAGGGCCACATCTAACTCCCTCTTAAATATAGCCAATGAACTGGCCTCAACTACCACTGAGTCTAAGCCAGCACTTGTGGACCAAATCCAGACCCCAGCACTATGGTCACATATTAGGAGATTTGATGTCCTGGTTTTGATAGCGCAGATGTTGACTTTTGAATTTGGATCGCAAAATTCTACTTAGATCGCACTCTGGGACATCTAAGATGTCCTCCCTTTTTTCAGGAAGCATTGCTTCCCCCTACATTTATGGGTGAAGCCCTCTCCTGCCACCTGTCAACCAATTCCCCTCCTCTTCCTCCTCCTCCTCCTCCAAATCCTCCTTCTGCTCATCACCCATCCCTACATCTCCGGATCCCCTATTTGGCCCCTCCCCCGCCCTATTCTCATCCACACACCAACCGTCCCTCTACATTTCACTCCTCATAGTCCTTCTTAATTAGATTCCACCATCTGCACTTTTTTGTCTTCTCCACTTGGAAGCTCCAGCCTTGGTTTCAATATCCACCCTTCTCTCTCCCACCTGACTCATCTATAATCAAGCACTATCATTTGCCAGCCTTTGACCCATTCTCACCTCTTTCTACCAGCTCTCTTCCCTCTACTCCAGTCTCGAGGATGGATGCCGACCATTTCCGTGCACAGATGTAGCCTGACTCGCTGAGTTACTCCAGCAGTTTGTATTTTGTTCAAGGCTCCAGCATCTAAAGTCTCTTGTGTTTGCATCCCATAATTAATGTCCATTGTTATTTGCCAGCGCAAAATCTCAGATTTGAAAGGCCTAAACCTGATAGTAAACTCGCATATCCTGACTCTAAATGAGGACAGCAGATTTTGAAGTAAAATACCCACTTTTTGTGTTGACTTTAAAGGCTAATGAACTATGAAGATGTCAAAAAGGGAATTCTAAACGAAGAGACACATGTAAGAACACAGCAGTGTTCCATCACCCAACACTGGGTGATTATACATGTGATAGGCTTGGATTACATCATGACGTGCTATGAATAATGCTTTTGGATTTCTCTCCAGATTAATATATTTCACCAAGAACTGAAATATTCATGGATTTATTTATGGAACACAAATTTGCCAAATGTCTGATATAAATATAGGAGAAAATTGAGAAATATTGACCATTGATTAAAGAACTATAATAGATTAGAAATCATTTGAACTCGCTGCTCAATGACTGGCGTCTGTTTCCATTTGGTAATACATTCTATTTAAGCATTGTTCTCTCCAGACCTTCCTGACCAAGCTGGAAAGGGTACAAAGAAGATTTACGAGGATGTTGTTAGGACTAGAGGGTCTGAGCAATGGGGAGTGGTTGAGTCGGCCGGGACTCTATCTCTTGGAGCGCAGGAGGACGAGGGGTGATCTTATAGAGGTGTATAAAATCATGAGAGGAATAGATCAGGTAGATGCACAGAGTCTCTTGCCCAGAGTAGGTGAATAGAGGACCAGAGGTGAAGGGGAAAAGATTTAATAGGAATCTGAGGGGTAACTTTTTCACACAAATTGTGGTGGGTGTATGGAACGAGCTGCTGGAGGAGGTAGTTGAGGCTGGGACTATCCCAACGTTTAATAAACAGTTAGACAGGTACATGGATAGGACAGGTTTGGAAGGATATGGACCAAACGCGGGGCAGGTGGGACTAGTGTATCTGGGCATGTTGGCCGGTGTGGGCACGTTATGCCAAATGGCCTGTTTCCACGTAGTATCACTCTATGATTCTATGACTATGACATTCCAGAAAGAAGTGGATGCCTGTCTCATCCTCAACACAACCACATTGAGGGCAAACTTTGGGCGTACTGAGATTCCAACTGTGCAGAGAGGATCTGACAGGGAGGGCCCTTCTTGCCACGTCAAGTCCGGTCCTGGTTTTTGTTCTAAGATTCTACAGAGGAGTCATTATACAAAATGACAGTCTGCTCTCAGAAGCATCCAACCTAATCCACCATGTCAACCACAATGATTTCCTAGTCTTTTCTCAAGGCCTCACACTATTGAATTTCCTTTCCATTTATATTCTCATTCATCCTTTGAGACTATCTTTATATCACAGCTGGAGACATAAGGAACTGCAGAAGGGTTCCGACCCAAAACATCGCCTATCCGTGTCCTCCAGAGATGTTGTCTAACCTGCTGAGTTACTCCAGCACTTTGTGTTTTCTTCTACAACATAGTTCTTTGACTGAGTCTCTGGTCGCTTGTCATAATATCTCTTCTTGTGAATTTGGTTTGTAAATTGTCCTCTGAAGTATTTTGGGGCCATTTTACTCTGTTAAAAATATTTGTGAGTTCTTGGCATGTTCAAAATGGTTAGGGCATTTCCAGCATTACAATTCAAAAGACTAACATTTGTGGCAGGTAAGTTACCAGGGAGGAGTCTGAGTGTTAAGATGTATTTGGAAAGGCAGTGGTGATTGGTTCTCTGAAAGTAGCATCACAGTTGGCAAGGGTGGTGAAGAAGTATTTTGGCCTGCTGACCTTCATCAGTAAAGGCATTAAGTATGGAAATTGGGATGTTATGTTAAAGTTGTAAAATACGTTGGTGAACAGCACTTTGAATATCATGTTCAGCTTTGTTCACTGCTATAGGAATGATGCCATCGGGTGGTGGGGAAGATGCCAGAGTCAATTATAAAAGATAAGATAGCCGAACATTTGGATAGCAGTAACAGGATCGGTCCGAGTCAGCTTGGATTTACGAAGGGGAAATCATGCTTGACTAATCTTCTGGAATTTTTTGAAGATGTAACTAGGAAAATGGACAAGGGAGAGCCAGTGGATGTAGTGTACCTGGACTTTCAAAAAGCATTTGATAAGGTCCCACATAGGAGATTAGTGGGCAAAATTAGGGCACATGGTATTGGGGGTAGGGTGCTGACATGGATAGACGTGGTTGGCAGACAGGAAACAAAGAGTAGGGATTAACGGGTCCCTTTCAGAATGGCAGGCAGTGACTAGTGGGGTACCACAAGGCTCGGTGCTGGGACCGCAGCTATTTACAATATGCATCAATGATTTGGATGAAGGGATTCAAAGTAACATTAGCAAATTTGCAGAGACACAAAGCTGGGTGGCAGTGTGAACTGTGAGGAGGATGCTATGAGAATGCAGGGTGACTTGGACAGGTTGGGGGAGTGGGCAGATGCATGGCAGATGAAGTTTAATGCGGATAAATGTGAGGTTATCCACTTTGGTAGCAAAAACAGGAAGGCAGATTACTATCTAAATGGCGTCAAGTTGGGAAAAGGGGAAGTACAACGGGATCTGGAGGTCCTTGTACATCAGTCTATGAATGTAAGCATGCAGGTACAGCAGGCAGTGAAGAAAGCGAATGACATGTTGGCCTTTATAACAAGAGGAATCGAATATAGGAGCAAAGAGGTCCTTCTGCAATTGTACAGAGCCCTAGTGAGACCACACCTGGAGTATTGTGTGCAGTTTTGGTCCCCTAATTTGAGGAAGGATATTATTGCTATTGAGGGAGTGCAGCGTAGATTTACGAGGTTAATTCCGGGAATGGCGGGACTGTCATATGCTGAGAGAATGGAGCAGCTGGGCTTGTACACTCTGGAATTTATATGGATGAGAGGAGATCTCATTGAAACATGTAAGATTGTTAAGGGTTTGGACACGCTAGAGGCAGGAAACATGTTCCCGATGTTGGGGGATTCCAGAACCAGGGGCCACAGTTTAAGAATAAGGAGTAAGCCATTTAGAACAGAGACGAGGAAACACTTTTTCTCACAGAGAGTGGTGAATCTGTGGAATTCTCTGCCTCAGAGGGCGGTGGAAGCAGGTTCTCTGGATGCTTTCAAGAGAGAGCTAGATAGGGCTCTTAAAAATAGCGGAGGCAGGGGATATGGGGAGAAGGCAAGAACGGGGTACTGATTGGGGATGATCAGCCATGATCACATTGAATGGCGGTGCTGGCTCGAAGGGCCGAATGGCCTACTCCTGCACCTATTGTCTATTGAAAAAGAGCTGAAAAGATTTATGTTGCCAAGACCTGAGGGAATGAATTATCAGGAGAGTTTGGGAAGGCAAGAACCTTATTCCTGGGACCATAAGAGACTGAGGGTTGATCTTATGAAAGTGTATAAAATCATGCGGGGGTAGATAGGATGAATGCACACAGTCTTTTTCCTGGGGTTGCGGATTCAAGATCTAGAAGCGATATGTTTAAGGTGAGAGGGGAAAGATTTAATAGAAACCTGAGGGGCAACCTTTTCACACTGAGGATGGTGGGTATATGGAATGAGCTGCTGGGGGAAATAGTTGAGGTAAGTACAATAACAACTTTAAAAATGTGTTTTAACGAGTACTGCATATGGATAGAAAAGGCTTTGAGGGCTTTGGGCCAAATGCAGGCAAATGGGACTAGTCTAGATGGGCAACTTGGTCGACACTGGCAAGTTGGGCAGAAGGGCCTGTTTCTGCGCTCTATGATTCTCAACACTACATGCTGCATTATTTCCAGAATTATGTGGAGGCAATGTTTTATCTCCCAAAATCAAAGAAACCCTTTAGAAAGATTGAAGGGATTCAAACTGTTTCTTTATTTTGGTTCCAGAAATTAATTTTAATTTCAGGCTATGACATTTTTTCCTATTGTTATTCTTTACTTCCATGTTATGTTACATCTTATGAGAACAAAGTTTAGCCTGAAGATAGAAGTTAAAGACATGTGAATGAAAGATTACTGTGTGCTGAGAATATAATGAAGCTGTTGGAATAAAGCCAAGGTCATATTGATTTTAACAGTGTGGATTCAGCTCTAATTGTACCAGTGTGGGCATGTTATGTAACAGCCTGTGAATTCACAAATGCTGGAAATAATATCACCAAGGTCATTGATGCCATAATTGCAGAAGGTTTCCGTCTTCCCAGACTTATTTGTTAGATTCACGATAAACATTATTGTGTAGGGTTTTGTATTTCTGTAACTAACAGCATGGTGAATAAGTTTGGATTTATCTTCTTTAAGTTTCGGTTTGGTTTAATAACATGCTCATCTTATAAAATTCAGAACTGCTCTCATGAAGTTCGGTATTGTTGGAAATGCTGACGTCAATGCTTATCGTACCAGGCCCGGCTAAGAACAAATCGGTAGTGTGTGCACGCAAACTTGCGGTTAAAATTGACCAGATGGCTTACTGACCTAATAGTCTAGAATCCAGCGAGTAATGAGAAGACAACCACTTCAAAAGATAATGAAACTCATCCAACTATCCTACTCTTTCATGAAATTTTCTATTATTTCTCCTTTTCCCTCTTGAAAGTTACTACATAATCTGCTTCCTTAATCTTTTGGACAGTATGTTGCAAATTATGATGATTCACTGTGCAAAGATATGTTTCCGCAGCTTTTTGTAATTATCTTAACTCTCTGTTCTCTGGATGCTAACTGTTGGCCCACTGGAAAGCTTTTAATTTAGTCAATGTATTCTTCATTTAACATCACACACATTACACATTGAAAACCTCTCCAAATTAATTGGAATTTTATTAGTTCTTTTCAGAAATTAAATTTTAAAAATGCAATCTGGAATAATCCCTATTGAAATGATTTTGTGTCTATTGTCTCACAGGCCTTACAACTTCGTCTGCGTGTACTGAATAACAAAGAAACAAATATAACTCTCCAGGGCATTGGTGAGAAGCAAGATGAAATTGTCATTGGGGATGCTTCTGAAATAAATACCCAAGCTACAGAACCGGAGATACCATCCACAGGTACATCATTTGAGATTAGGAGTGGCAGAGGCTTATTCTGCACATCAAGCCAGTTTTACCATTCAATTAAACCTTTGCTGATTTGTATCTTCACATCCTCCAGTTTGCTAATTGATTCAGCCTTGCCACTGTTTTAGGGGAACGAGTTCCAGGTTTCTACTTCCTTTTGTGTGACAACCCCTCGGAATGGTCTAACTAGATTTTAGGGCTTTGCCCATTTGTTCTACCACTGAAGAAATAATTTATCTTTATTTTTCTTGGAAACCTCTTTAAATATCTTAAATATTCCATTTTATTACTGCTTAATAACCTATACTAAAGGGATTACAAACCTAGTCTATACAATTTAACATGTTAATCCTAGCTACCATTATGATGGATCTGCATTATGATGGATGTTCAAAATGAGATTTAAGCATTGCACCATGTAACTATAATATAGCTTCCAGCAATGATATAAATCATATTATATTTCGACTTCCCTGATAAAGAAAGCCAATATTTCATAAGCCTTTGAATTACATTTCAGACAATCTGAAAAACAAAAAATTACTGTAAAGGCACTCGAGGTTCCAGTTCTAAAATACATTTTAAAAAGACCAATGTAGGCAAACATCCGATCTAAATGACATTTGAGGACATAAAGCAAAACTCAAAGTTGAAGCATTATGTTAACTCTGATGGACAGCAGAAGTGCAAGTTTTCACCAAGGTTGACCATGAATTAGTTGTAGTCCTGAGGTGATGTTCACAGATTGAGGGGAGATAAGACCTCAGTCTGGCTCAGCAAAGAATATGCGCATTCTGGAAACTGGATTTACCAAATTTCTATTTTATGAGGAAGAACAATAACATTATCTTTAAAAGAGTAAACTGAAAATAACAGCTATAAAATGTGTCTACAACTGCCAGAGGATGATAGGTCAAGGAGTTTGGGATGGAAACACTTTAGTTCTTTTCAGGTGTTACAAAGTTGTATGAAAATAGAAGGCACATAACAATTGTTCCAACTCTTTCACTGTGTCTATGGGACAACAGTAATCCCTGTCCTGAATGCTCTGAGAACCACACTACATGCAGCAGGAATATCAAATCACTGGAGCAATATCCCCAACGTTTCCCCTGCAACATCCACCAAATTAATTGGAAGATTAAGCACCAACCCCAGTGCTTCTCCCAGGACAACATCCATGTTATACTGGGCAGGCTCTGTCATTTACATGCCGAGCACCAGACTCCCATAACAGAGCATCTTTTCCAAGCTATGTCATGGGAAGAGGCTACCAGGCAGGCAGAGAAAAAGATTCAAGGATGCACTTAAAGCTTCCTTGATATATAAAAAAATGACATCCTAGTCTCCTTAGAATCTGTGGCCTATGAATACACAAAGTAGAGAAGGAGCAGTCCCTTATAATATATAATAATAATAATAATAATAGATTTTATTTATATAGCGCTTTTCAGGACTCAAAGTCGCTTGAAATATATGGTGGCGAGAACCTTGAGGACGTGTATCTGGAGCACTTGGGAGCCCAGTGTAAGTGTAAATGGCAACAGGAGCTTATCATAACCTTACATACTATGTATCTACCTGCCCCATCAGTCAACTTAGAAACATAGAAAATAGATGCTGATCATCCAAAATCAGTACCCCGTTCCTGCTTCCTCCCCATAGCCCTTGATTCCGTTAGCCCTAATCTAACTCTCTCTTAAATATATCCAGTGAATTGGCCTCCACAGCCTTCTGTGGCAGAGAATTCCACAGATTCACAACTCTCTGGGTGAAAAAGTTTTTCCTCAACTCAGTCCTAAATGGCCTACCCTTTATTCTTAATCTTCTGCCCCCACTTTGGCCTCATCAGCCACCTCAGTTCTCACAAAGCTGGAGTGGATCCTCACTCCTGGAGTCATCAACACTCAAGAAGAAACTCGACAGTATGCAAATTAAGCCTCTTTAGGTTGATTTTGTCTGATCAAAATTCAGCTATTTAAAACCAAATTGCCCGAAGTATAATGTGTGCCTGCATGAAGATGGCATGCTAGAATGCCAAGATTGTTTATGTGATATGTTTTTATTATTACATTAATAATAAAATGATTAAAATTATTATTCAAAAATGTAATAAACCCAGTGTTATTTGAAAGGCAACTTTCCCAAAGGCTATTAGGGGTGGCATAGTGGAGCTGCAATGGCGTTGCTGCCTCACGGCGTCTGTGCTGAGTTTTGTACGTTCTCCCTGTGAACGCAAGGAATTTCTCAAAGTGCTCCACTGTCCTCCCACATTCAAAAGACATGCAGGGTACGAAAGTGGTCTAACATCGAACTAATAAATGGGTGATCGACGGTCAGCTTCGACTCAGTCAGCCGAAGAGACTATTTCCATGCTGTATCTCTAAACTATTCATTACCATTAGAAGTATTGACTATTAGGAAAAAAGGGCTGCTCGGAAATACTACGTTGCAGCTACAAATGATTTATTTCACTCCTGTGAAGTAACAGTAAAATCCATCCACCCACTTGAGCATCTGCCTCCTTAACACTAATGGTATGCTCATTGACATCATGGGATCTGTCTGAAACAGAAGTATAATCTTAGGGTTCTGACTTCAGTTCTTAACAATGGCCTAGAATATACTTGGAGTGATAATCAGCCTATGCCTATTTCCCACTGACGTGTAGAAGAACTCAGGTCAAAGAATGAACGTACCCCCTAATGGGAACTTCCTCTCTGATATGAATGCTGAGGCTCTGAATACCCCAGGGCAGGGCCTATGAGAGTGAGGTGCAGGGAGTACATCGTACCCAGGCCAGGGCTCCAAAAGGGGGCCCCGGAGCCAAAGGAGGGGGGCCGGATATTCCTGAAATCTCAGAAAATGTTTGCATATATTTTGTGAAGATTAGCATTCACATTTTGTGTGAGCCTACATAGTTTTATATATCGTAATTCGTAGAAATTATGATCGATAATAAAGAGGGGAATTTTAACTAGCGGGTATGAGGTCGGGGTAACCTGATTAAAAGAGAGGGAAAGGGATCTTCCCTGTAGGAGGGGGGAGCTCTAGGATCCAGCAGAGTCAGGCCACGTCTGTCTGCATTGTGGAGGTTGTGGGCCTAGTGCTGCGCCTGGAACTCTGGTGAGGTGACAGCTCTGGCCCACAGGTGGCCGGTGGTGAGGCGAGGGTCGGCGGAGTCGCTGGTGGAGGCCCATGGGGGCTGGAGTAGAGATACGGGCCACAGCATCAGTGGCTTTCTGAAGACAGTGAAGGTCAGCGACAGTGGCTGCGGTGTCCCCGCCTGGGGAGGTGGTGAGAGTCGACGACAGCGGTGGACCCGCCCAGGGAGGTGGTGAGAGTCGGCAGCCGCTGGTGGCAATTTCAGTGGTCCAGACCTGGGCTTGGCTGGAAAGGCGATGAGGGTCGGAGAGGAGTGGATGTTGTTGCTGCTCCTCGTGGTGGCCATCTTGACCTTGAGGTGGTCGGGCAGGCCAAGATGTCGAGGAGTGTCGATGGGGGGGACCGGTCTGGAGTGAGTGGGTGTGTATGTGTGGGTGGGTGTGTGTGTGCGTATGTGTGCGTATGTGTGTGAGTGGGTATGAGTGTGGGTGTTATACGCCAGAATAGGCTACTTTGGGAAAGTGTGTGTTTTACATTTTGGTAAACAATGTTATAGCAGGATTAACTGTCCGCTTCAATGTTGTTAAGCAGTTGGCGGAAAAAATTTGATTTCTTGTGGAAATATCTCACCATGTCCGAAAGTGACGTGGAGAGAAAAGCTTTATCTTTATCAGAGCAATATCCTGCTGACCTAACGGTGATCATTTTGGAAAAGAAATGCAACATTTACCCTCAGTACATATGCTTTAATCAATGCTGGCACCAAGACTACTCCAAAATGGCAGCAACACCACACAAACACACACGCACACGAAATCTATATACAAAACATCCCCCTTTGTCCTGTGCAGCACCACCTGCTGCACGGGAGGAGCAACGGGTCCTCCCACCCCACACAGTCCACCAAACATCACACTTGTGGCGGCACCTGATAGCAACCCAAGGTCACGACGAACCATCGGCTCTAGAGGGCGGCGTCTTGGTGGGGGAGGCGCGAGTCACAAGGTCGGTACCTGGGTTGGTGTTTAAGGCCGGGTAACGCCCATGTGAGAGGGGGAGTAGGGAGCTGTATTACAGAAGAATGAACACGTCTAGTGCACACAACTTGTGTCCGACTAGTTTTTGGATGGACTCCTGCGAGTCCCCGCCACACACTCCAACTTTCCAGTTTGAACGTTTCTATTCCTGAATGAGTCGCCTTGGGGGAATACCACGATTGCAACGTGTCAATCGACGAAGGACCACAGGCAGATCGGCGGGGAATTCATCTGGCGGAACTTTGTCAAGCCAGGTGAGGGGCAAGTCAGGCACTCCAGTATCCACACGATTTGGCACCGGGGTGTCCGACTGCTTGATTCTGGTCAGGTTCTGCTCGGTCTTCGCTGGTGGAACGCGACTTCTTAATTGGTCATCATGCCGTCGGCATTGTCCTTCTTGTCCTTGGACGGTGTACATTTTGGTTCCAATGTGAGCGATGATCCTGCCAGCGCACCATTTGCTTTCCTTCGCCGTATAATTGCGGTAATATACATAGTCGCCAATGTCGAATGTGGACTTCATTGACTTCGTTGGCTGAGTGCGCGCCGTATAAGAGTTATGGGTCGGGTTCATAGCTGATACGGGAGAGTGGACTTGACGACCGAGCATCATCTCCGCTGAAGTTCGACCGGTCGTGCAGTTTGGAACTGTTCCATATTGCTCTAAGAAATCGCGCAATGCCAATTGTTTCGATTTCTTTTCAATTCCTACAGCACATTTCATGGCCTGCTTGAAAACACCGACGAGCCGCTCTGCCTCGCCATTTGAGGGTGGATGAACAGGTGCTGATGTCAGATGCACGATTGAGTCATGTTTGCACCAGTCACCGACCATTTGCGAGGCAAATTGGGATCCATTGTCCAGTCGCTTACGATTGTTAAGGACAATCCACAAATGGCGAACAAATCGTCGAGCGCAGAAGTGGTTGTTTCGGTGGTCGGATACTTATTCATTTGGATAACATGTGGCCATTTCGAATGGGCGTCCATGACGACCAGCCACGTCCTCCAGGAACGGTCCGGCAAAATCGAGATGAAAAATCGAACACTGCCGGCAAGGCGGCCATTTCCCCCGGTGGTCAAAAAGATCACTCGACCATCGTGGAGCAGAATGCCATCCTTTGAGGAGATTTCCGTTTGCGCATTCTGGAATGAGAGGAATTCTTTGTCCAGCTTAGAACTCTTTGACCACCCCTGAGTGACAAAATGTCGTACCTTCGACAAAATGGGGTCTGTGCTCATGTAGTTGGCGACAGTCCTTGCGGAGACGGGGAAATCGGCGATGACCCATGTGTTGAGCAAGTTCACGTCCGTCTCAATTTCCATAATGGCCTCCTCTTTATCGAATGTCAGGTCGGGTCCAATCGGTAGACGTGACATTGCATCGGCATTGGAATGCTCAGCAGACTGTCGGTAAATGATGTGGTAATCATATCCCATCATGATCAGGGCCCAACGTTGTAGACGCTACAACGTCATAACAGGCAAACTTTTCTCCGGACTGAAAATAGTCAGCAGCGGCTTGTGATCGGTGATGAGCAGGAAATGTTGCCCACTCAAATATTGGTGGAACTTCCGGACACCAAACACGATCGCCAGTGCTTCTTTCTCCACTTGGCTGTAGTTTTTCTCAGCGGTCGTCAGCGTTTTGGATGCGAATGCGATTGGTTCTTCCTTGCTGTTCGGCGCCGTTTGTGAGATTACAGCTCCAAGACCATACGGCGATGCATCGACGGCAGCGAGATCGGCTTCGATGGGTCGTAGTGGTCCAAACGCGTCTTCTGGGCGAGCATCTCCTTCAACTTGGTGAATGCATGGTCACACTTTTTGGACCAGTGCCATTCAACGTCCTGTTTTCGCAGGTTGTTCAATGGTGCGCACAAAGTCGAAAGTGCTGGTATGAACTTGCCATAGTAGTTCACCTTGCCAATGAAGCTTTCAAGCTGCTTCACATTTTCACAATGGCGTCCACTCTTTCTTCCGATGGCTTCAGACGACTTGCCGAGATCACATGTCCGAGGTATGTGACCTGTTGTCGGAAGAATGCGCACTTGTCCATGCGCAACTTCATGCCGTAGTTGTTCAGTGCCGTGAGGACCTGTTTTAGGTTCTGCAGGTGTTCTTCCTCTGTCCGGTCGGTGACAATTATGTCATCCAGGTAGGCGGCTACGTACGGAATCCCGGCAACCAGATTGTCGACCAGATTCTGAAAGATGGCCGGCGCCGGTGCTGGTCCAAACGACAATCAGTTGTATCTGAACAGTCCCTTGTGCGTGTTGATCATGAGCAGGTTTTTTGTCTCGTCGTCCAGTTCCACTTGGAGATACGCGTCGGACATGTCCAATTTCGAGAAGTACTGTCCTCCTTGCAGCTTGATGAACAGCTCGTCCACTCTTGGTATGGGGTGTTGATCAATGTGTAATTGAGGGTTTACAGTCACTTTGTAGTCGCCACAGATGCGCACCTTGCCGCAAGGCTTCTGAATGAGAACTATGGTTGTGGCCCATTCTGAATGGTCCACATGGGTGATAATTCCCATTTCTTCAAGACGGCAGAGTTCCTTGTCGACAGCGTCCATCCGACTGAACGGAACTGGTCTTGGTTTGAAGAACAGGGACGGCATCGTCTTTGTGCACGGGAGAAGCAACGGGTCCTCCCACCCCACACAGTCCACCAAACATCACAGTGACCTGTTTCCAAATGTTTGTGTTAGCTTAAGGATACTATTAACAATTCCAGCAACAGTAGCTTCTGCAAACTCAAGCTGATTAAGAATTATTTAAAGTCTCCAATGTGTCAAGAACGTCTTGTTGATTTGGCCAGGTTAAGTATTGAATCAAACATTGACAGAACAATAAATGTTCATGCTGTGATTTGAAATTTTTCACATAAAAGGCCAGGAAAGCTCTTTATTTAAAGTAAATACCAAGCCTATCTACTTTTTTAAAACTTTTTATTAATAATTATGTCTTCTGATGATCTGATCTGCATTGAAATATAAAAGGATGTTTCAATGTGAATTCTTTCTCCTTATCTGTATTGTAGCATAAACAAAGATGTTCAAAACAATGTGCTTTCTTCTCTCTGATCCTTTTACTTTATTGATATCTATTTATAATTATCATGGAGGGAGTATGGGTGATTCTTCAGTAAGTGTCTGCTTTTAAGTTTCTGGAAACCCCAAAATAAAACATAAATCTTTGCAACTTTGAATGTTGTTTCACATAGATGAACATCTCTACTGTGGGAAAAATATGTTTGGCGCAATCTTTTAGAGAATTTAATTTATTTTTTCCTCTTCTTTTTCCAGGTTGGCCATTGCATTCAGTCATATCCGTCATATTATTATGATGAACAACACTGCAAATTATAACGGATTTAAGAATATTAAATTAAATTTATGGCGCAGTTTTTCAAATTCTTGAGTATCTTCCTCAATTAAACCACCAAAAAGAAATACCTTTTCAGTCTAACACAGTAATTTTAAACCTTCGTACTGCCGAAAAAAGTGGTGATTTTTCAGCAAGAATGATAACCTTCACATAACTTTTCACCAACTTCCTCTAAAACAATATTAACTTCAGAAGAATAGGCAGAAGCATACTGTTCATTTATCAATTACAATTGATAATTACGGTCATTGTATTATTTTACACATTTAGAGCATAAAATACTCCTCGGACGGATATGACTCAGCATGGTGGAGATGATCAAGTTTGGGAGCGTTACATGATGGAGATGACTAAAACTATCTTTAGAACTAGGGCTGGGGTTGGAGCTGGGGCTAGGGTTGGGGCTGGGGCTAGGTCTGGGGCTGGGGCTAGGGCTAGGGCTGGGGTTAGGGCTAGGGTTAGGGTTGGGGCTAGGGTTAGGGCTAGGATTAGGGTTCGGGTTGGTGCTGGGGTTAGGGTTGGGGTTAGGGTTACTTACCCTCAATCTCCAGGTCCAGCAGCTCCAGCTCTAGCACCAGCAGCATCAGCTCCATCTCCAGCAGGACACAAAGCCGTCGCATCTTCCCGTGACCCGATGTCCCTCTCCACGCCCGGCCCTCTTCAGCCCTTGTTCCCCGATGTGACAGTTGGAAACTGCAGGAAATTAATGCTGTGGTGTTGGACCGGGAGTCCAGCATCGAGTGGAGCCAGAGTGACTACAACTATCAGCTGTGAGGAAATTCAGGACTTCTGTGTTTACTAAACATCCTAAACCTCTGCACGGTTACAAAGATAAACATTGGAAGTTGTCTCTGAAATTCTGATCTTCGTAGAATTTTAGGGCATTAATACAATTAACTTTTCCACAAACTTTAGTACCTTTCAGTTTCACAGCGTACTATGTGATATGCACATTGCTGGTTAAATATATTACCCAGGATTTTAATGCAATTCATGTTTTATATGATTCAGAATTACTCTCACTATAAATGACATGGTCTGAGGATGTTAATTTACAAATAATTAGCATACTACAAAAAGGATGCATTAACTTATTTAAATCTTTTGATGAAAAGTAACACTCAAAAGGTTGTTATTCTGATCTGAATCATACTGAACATTTAAATTAGATTAGAGGAATATTGAGACATATATAAACTGCCTGTATATTCGTGGGTCAAAAGGGCCTTTATGTTTAAATGTGACATGACATTTGTATTGTCTTGTAGCCATTTTGCAGGATGGTGAAGAAATTCAATACACAGCTGTTGATGGAAAAGTAAGAATATCTGATGATATTATTAAACCAATGAAATGGACCAAATATATCAGGTAGTTACATAGAACGGTGTATCCAGTTACCTTAAGATTAATTTTAACATCTACAGTTACCTCGAGATTGACTTTAACATCTACTGTTGCTTTTCATGCTTTTATTAAATATGCACAACTACTCAGGAGTGAAGGGCAAGATGTCTGTATGATAGTGTAGATCAATTTTACAATTCTCCCCGTCCAACTACTTCCCAACTACTGCTAAATATCAGGGTAAAAATATACTGACACTCGTCACTATTCAAGTGAGACAGAAAGCAACAGCCCTCGTCTTGTCCGATCATAAATCCTGGGGACATGTCCGTCAGATTACTCAGATGACACATCAGGTCCCCAAGGAGACTAAAATCCACAATCTGTACATGAGCCATTTCTAATTAATCTGACAAAGGGTCTTGAGGTCAGTCAGGCCTTAAAAAAGCAATGGATAACCGATCCCCTTCTCAAGAGTGTGGTGCAGTATAAATATTCTCCTGTGCAATTTCTAAAGCCTACATAGCTATTGTGGCAGGATTCCTATGCAACTGAAAGAACCGTGCACATTACTCTGGTTAAAAAAATCTGTTGTCCTGGTCAAAGGCAAGATCTGGGAGTTGGAGGAGAGTGATGATATTATCAAAGCAATGAATTGGTTCCACTGTGTAAGGTATTTATGGAGAGATGTGTGGCCAGTCATCTGCGGATGATGCATTGCCTTACCTCAAACAAGGTCTGCACAGGGCAGTGATCAAGTTAAATAATCAGGAAGAATAGTGATGTGGGGATGGGAGAATCAGGGCTAGGAGAGGGTCTGCAGGGAGGGTAGGTAGCAGTGATTAGGTGAGTGGGGTGAGATGTTAAAGCGATTGGAGATGATGAAGATGACTTAGGGATCAAAATTGTGTATTCTAGCCACAAGTCTGTGACCAATGGTGTACCACAGTAATCTGTACTGCAACCTCTGTAGCCTGTGATGTCTATAAATAGCTTGGATGTAAATGTAGATGGGTTGATTAGCAAGTCTGCAGATAACACCAAAATTGGTGGAATTGTGCATGGTGAGGAAGTCTGTCAAAGGATACCGCGGGGTTCAGATCAGTTACAGAATATGGGTGTGAAGTGATCCAATTTGGGAGGTCAAATGTTTGGGTAAAGCATACAGTTAATGGCAAGACCCTAAACTGCATTAGTGCACAGAAGGATCTTGGTGTCCTAGTGCACAGCTTCCTGAAAATGGCACAAGCAACTGACCGCATTACCTGGGTGGAAATGTCAATAACTGGCTTTAAGGTCTGAAATTCACAAGTATCTGATGATATTACTAAACCAATGAAATGTCCCAAATATATCAGGTACTTCCATAGAACGGTGTGTACTGTTACCTTAAGATGATTCTTGGTCTCGACTTTAACATCCATTTTTCATATTTTTATTAAAAGTGCACAATTACTCAGGAGTGAAGGGTAAAATGACTGAATGATAGTGTAAAAGAGATGTGTGGGGCTAGGATTTTACACAGCACAGTGAGTGCCTGGAATACACTGCCAGGAATAGTGGTGGAAGCAGGTGTTTAAGAGGCTTTTAGATAGGGGCATGGATATGTGGGAATGAAGGGATATGGATCATGTGTGGGCAGAGGAGATTAGTTGAATGGTAGCATTTCCAACACAGACATTTGTAGGCTGAAGGGCCTGTTCCTGTTCTGTACTGTCCTATGTTCTATATTACATTATATAATAGGTTTTTCAAATCAGTGCAGTGAAAATCAAACTTAGACATCTTGAGAGTGTCCAAAAATGGTTGCTCCCAGGACAACTGGTCTACTTTAAGGAGCATTGCAGGGATACAGTGTATGGAACACCTGCAGATGTTGTATCAGATATTGAAGGACGAACCCATGATGATGTGTCCAGTCAAACTACTGAACTGGCCTGAAACAATTCAGTAATGGCCTTTATTGGATTTCACGTTGGGTACAGTTGATCCCAATTGAGTCATACAGTCCAGAAACCTGCCCTTTGTCTCTAACTGTTGACCACTAAGAACCCAGTTACATGAGTCCCATGTTTATTCTCTCCTCATTCCCATCCACTTTCCTCCCACCCCCAATTCCAACATTCACCCACAAACAAGGATTAACTTACAGCGGTCAATTAACCTGCTGATCCACACATCTTTGGTATGTGCGAGGAAACCAGAACACCTGGGGAACTGAATGCAGTCACGGGGAGAACAAGCAAATTCTGCATGGACAGCTCAGAGGTCAAGATAGAACCCAGATCGCTGGAGTTGTGAAACTTCATTGCTCCAGGCTGCACCACTGTGCACCCCATTTCAATTGCACAATATTGGGGAATAAGCAGTTGTCGAGCAGAAGGATGGAATTAATTGGATAGCTTTGTCAAAGAGCCAGCACAGCCTGGTGGCTTGTTAGCCACCTCTTGTGCTGTGTGATTCTTCAGCACTAATTGCAGCAAGTTGTTTCTAAAACCCAAGCAGAATATTTTGCGTTGAAAAGTGAGAGTCCAAGTGGGTAATACTCTGGGCTTTTTACATTTTAACAGGTCGACTCTTCCTGAACCAGTTCTGCAGAATGGAAAAATTATTGCAGAACGAGAGAAGATTAAGGCGGAAGTAATTTACAATTTCCGCCAAAAACGAGAGATAGTCTTTCAGCAGCGTGACAAAGAAAGAGAGACTCGCTGCCAACTGAAGGCACAGCAGCTGCAAATGTTTGAAGATTTGCAGGTGAAGCCATTTATTTCACATACATTCTTTACAGAGCCATTTTGTAAATTGAAAATCCCAGCCTTTTTACAGCATATGCTCCAGAAGAGCAAATCTAGGCCGATCTTCCTGTGCAACACGAAGGGAGTGATGCAGATGGTGAGAGATGCGCTCCTTCAGGATGTGAGATTAAACTGGGTTTATGAATTGCCATGATATTCAAGTCTGCGCTTGACAGTGCAGTAAATCTTAGAATTAATGGATCCCTTTATAATGAATTTTGGTTATAGTGGAGGGACCAGCCAATGTCACACCTGGCTCACACCGCCTCCCCTCCGCTTACAGTCCCGGCTTCCGATGCCACCCCCGACTCGCAAGGTGCACTAGCGAGCCCCTTCTTCACCCACCGCATGGTCTGGTTGACGTGGCTGTTGTTACTGGGGACACAGGGAACAATGTTTTCTCCAGACGGCTGCCACCAACAAAACACGCTTGGTCACCACGGCCTCCCCTCTCATCTGCTGCCATTTCTTCCTTCACTCTGTCCACTCCCCTGCTGCACCCTCCTTCTCCCATTGCCCTGTCCACGCGGCCTCTTATCCCCACCCCCCTCCACTTCATCACCTACGTCTCCTCCTTCTCCCTCGGAGTCGCCAACATACTCCACCTTGGAAGATGTCAGCAACTACGGGGGGAGGAAGAGGAGGGTGCAATGGAGCGGGGAGCAGACAAAACAAAGCATGAAGCAGCAGCAGGTGAGAGGGGAGGGAGCCCCATGGTGACTGAGTGCATCCTGTCAGTGCCAGTGGCCTGAAGGAAGTGCTGTTCCCAGGATCTACAACGTAAGACGCAACAACAGCCATTTCAGCTGGACCATGAGGCAGCTGGTGAAGGAGGGCTCGCTGGTGCAGACCAGCAATATCAGCACCTAATTTTAAGGTGAAATGACACAAAGTGCTGGAGTAACTCAGCAGACTGGATCAGTCTGAAGATGGAACCCAACATCACCTATCCATGTTCTCCAGAGATGCTGCCGGACCCGCGGAGTTAAGGGCCTGTCCCACTTACGCGCCCTTTACAGACGACTGCTGGCACCCGTGATAGGTCGCCAAAATGTTCATCATGTTGAAAATTCAGCGGCGATCAGAAAGACGCTACGACTCTTTGGAGACCTCTCACGACCATAGGAGACCTCTCACGACCATACAGCGACCCCTGGCGACATGTCGCGGGTGACCTCTCATGACCATAGGAGACCTCTCACGACCATACAGCCTGTCAAGTCGGGCTAGTCAAATCTTTCTCTGGGATATTCAATAATATGATTATCAAGCTACCATGTCTTGTATTATTGATCTGTGTTGAACATTTAATTATATGTCTATCTGCCGTCCCATATAATTCAGCACCTTTTAACTCTTATTTTCCAATGTGGCATTATTTCTATTGAAATGAAGCAGCTCACAGTTATCTACAGTGAAATTAGTTTCTTAGTTAAATGGCCACGAAGCAAATTTATTGTTGTCTTCCAATATGATTGTAAGCTGTATGTGCTGTGTGACTCTATGGTGCCCCTGTATTGCTCCACACTAACTACCACTCCCAATGTGATGTTGTATTTGCACTGCAGGTAACCTTAGATGAAGCTCGGCAAGACATCTTTCAACTCAGAGAGACATACAGAACTAAACTTATTGAGGAGGAAATGAAGAAGCAAAGAGAAATTGCGCAAATGGAGGCACTCCAAGCAGAGCAAGAGAGGAAAACCAAAAGTGGCTCCTCCAAGAAGTCAAAGAGTCCGGGAAGGAAAAAGTAAACTACAAAAAAGCCTAGTATCTATGTGCATCCTCAAACATATTTCATTACATCTCCTCTAATGCAATCTTCATAACATTTTTAAGAGTTAACAGCAACATTCCATGCTTACTTCCAGCGAAATTCTCCATTGTTCACCACACACACTTCCTTGAAATAAGAGCTGAAAAATTCCAAAAACACATGGGTCAGTCAGCATCTGAGAAAAGTCAACTATAATTTCACCCTGTCCACCACTAGAATTCCTGAACTTTTATTCATTTTGCTGCATTATAGGGTGACCAGACCTCACACGTGACATCAGGTGCAGAAGTGCTTTGGCATATCTTGTTTGCCTTCTGCATGTTGATTGACAGACCTGCTTGTTGTTGCAATTTCCATTTTCTTTGCAGTCTTTTATTCCATGTACATGCTATTTTTACAGGTAATTCTTTGACCTTTTCAATGGTGGATCACAGTATCATTAAAGTTTATTTTATTGTCAATGTTTCCATTAGATTTACTGGAATAGATGTATTTGCTGATATCAAAACAACCACATGATGACAAAACAAATAGAAGATGACTTATGCATACCATACATTCCCTGAGGAGAATGACCATTTTTTGTAAATGTAATGTACCCATTCAAAGGAACCTTATAATCTGAAGCGAGTGCAAAGCCAATATCGTGCCTCAGTCTTTATTGTCTGGATTATTTGAAGAGGTGGCAGCTCCCGTTTAAATGCTGACAGCATCTGTATGGCAACACTTGCTGGACCTTCTGGAAAACCCATCCAGCAGTGAACCAGCAGCTTGGGCCAGAAGCTGTATTTTTGTCATGTGTTTCTCATCTACCCACTGCCATGAGGTTTGCTGTTTGCCTCTGGCATAACAAACAAGAAGCAGTAAAATTCCACATCGCTCTCGCCTCCATTTTTAGTATTCATTCTCAGGGTATGTGAGGCACTTAAAAGGCCAAGTTCTCTACTCATCTCTAATTACACTGTTGCTCTGCTGTCCCTGCATGATGGACTCTCACAATGTCCTCAAGGAAGGATTCCCTGAGGTTGACCACTGAAAATTAAAACCTTGCAATACAGTAAATGTTCATAATAACAGACCATATGGGGGAGAATGGTGTTTGTTATTGCCGATTGTCCACTATAATCGAGTGAGGGGTGGTAAAGTTTAACCCAAGGCCATGAGGGAAGAAACGTAGCATTGGGGAGGGTTAAACAAGTGGGAATTCACAGCCCAGGAAGCCGCAGAGCCCCCGGTCCCATACGCCATGCGCCGGGGAATGGTTCGGTATTCACGGCGTCTTTATTCTGCTCGTTCTGTCCACTCCCGCAACTGGAAGCACGCCATGTGGCGCCAGCTCACTGGGTAAGTGGGGCGGGTGGGGGGGAGCTGCAACGGGATCAGAAATCCGCTAAATGAATTTGTTCCAAACCAGGATGGTGGAGATATCTGTGGTTATAACATTACTATGATATCATTGCACTTCTCCTTTCTGGTGGTAGAGTTAAGGAAGTGTTGACAAAATAACGTTGATAATTTGCTGTGGTGCATCCTGCAGATTGTAGACACAGCACCCACAGAGTGTCAGTCAAGAAGGAAATGCTCAATCGAGTAGGATATTGTAACCTGTTGAATTTCTGAAATGTGAGTGTGGCTACAGAGGCAAGTAGGGGAAGTTCCATTATTTATACTTTATTTATAGGTCACCCCTCAACCTCCAACATTTCAGAGAAACAATCCAAATCATTCCAATCTCTCTTTGTCCCTGACACTCATCAAATCCAGGCAGTATTCTGGTGAACCTCCTCTCCAAATCCTGCACATCTTTTCTGCAATGAGATGACCAGAACTGCTCGCAATACTCCAAATGTGGCTTAACCAAAGTCCTATGGAGCTGCATCGGGACTTGTCCTATGAAGGGAAGCTCGGGAATATGGGTTGTATTCCTTGGAGTTTAGAAGAATAAGGGGTGACCTTATTAAAATGTTTAGGGTTTGACAGGGTAGATGTTGAAATGTTTTCACTTGCAGGAGACTCATGAGTCCTCTGACACAACTATAAAATAAGGGGCCAGTCACTTAAAAATGAGGTGCATAGAAATGTATTTTCTCAGAAAGGGATGAAACTTGAATTCTGCCCAAGGGTGGTGGAAGCCACATCATTAGATAAATTTAAAGATGAAATAGATAAATAGTTGAAAGATCAAGGAATTTGGAGTTATGGGGAACTGGCACCAAAGAGAAGTTGAGGCCAGTGTAGATCGGCCATGATCACATTGAATGGTGAGGCAAGCCTAAGAGCTTGATGACATATACCTGCTCTTTTTTTCTTGTACACCAGGATGTACACTAGAAATAATCCTGAGTTTAATATTTTTTAGGTCCTGTTGTAATTTTGTAATTTATCTCCCACCCCTGAAATTTAATTGGAAGCACATTATTTACCTGCATCTAACTTGTCCAGTCCTTTTGTAATTTTATACATTTCTATAAGATCCCCTCTCACCTTCTAAATTCCAGTGAGTACAAGCCCACTCTTTCCAATCTTTCCTCATATGACAGTCCCACCATCCTGGGGATTAACCCCGTGAACCAACGCTGCATTGCCTCAATAGCAAGGATGTCCTTCCTCAAATTAGGAGAACAAAACTGCACATAGTACTCCAGATGTGGTCTCACCAGGGCCCTGTACAACTGCAGAAGGACCTCGTTATTCCTTTACTCAAATCCTCCCGTTATGAAGGCCAACATGCCATTAGCTTTCTTCCTTGCCTGCATGTTTACTTTCAGTGACTGGTGTACAATCAGGTCTCGATGCACTTCCCTTTTTCCTAATCTGACACCATTGAGATAATAATCTGCCTCCTTGTTCTTGCCGCCAAAGTAGATAACCTCACATTTGTCTACATTATACTGCATCTGCCATGCATCTGCCCACTAACTCAACCTGTCCAAGTCACCCTGCAACCTAGAAACATAGAAAATAGGTGCAGGAGGAGGCCATTTGGCCCTGAGCCAGCACCGCCATTCATTGTGATCATGGCTGATCGTCCCCAATCAATAACCCGTGCCTGCCTTCTCCCCATATCCCTTGATTCCACTAGTCCCTAGAGCTCTATCTAACTCTCTTAAATCCATCCAGTGATTTGGCCTCCACTGCCCTCTGTGGCAGGGAATTCCACAAATTCACAACTTTGGGTGAAAACGTTTTTTCTCACCTCAGTCTTAAATGGCCTCCCCTTTATTCTAAGACTGTGGCCCATGGTTCTGGACTCGCCCAACATTGGGAACATTTTTCCTGCATCTAGCTTGTCCAGTCCTTTTATAATTTTATATGTTTCTATAAAATCCCACCTCATCCTTCTAAACCCCAGTGAATACAAGCCTAGTCTTTTCAATCTTTCCTCATATGACAGTCCCACCATCCCAGGGATCAATCTCGTGAACCTACGCTGCACTGCCTCAATCACAAGGATGTCCTTCTTCAAATTAGGAGACAAAAACTGTACGCAATACTCCAGACGTGGTCTTACCAGAGCCCTATACAACTGCAGAAGAACCTCTCTACTCCTATACTGAAATCCTCTTGTTATGAAGGCCAACATTCCATTAGCTTTCTTCACTGCCTGCTGTACCTGCACGGCAACTTTCAGTGGCCAGTGTACAAGGACACCCAGGTCTCGCTGTACCTCCCCCTTACCTAACCTAACCCCATTGAGATAATAATCTGCCCCCTTGTTTTTGCCACCAAAGTGGATAACCTCACATTTATCTATATTATACTGCATCTGCCACGCATCTGCCCACTCACTCAACCTGTCCAGGTCACCCTGCAACCTCCTAAAATCCTCTTCACAGTTCACACTGCCACCTAGCTTTGTGTCATCCGCAAACTTGCTAGTGTTGCTCCTAATTCCCTCTTCCAAATCATTAATATATATAGTAAACAGTTGCAGCCCCAACACCGAGCCTTGTCCACTCGTCACTGCCTGCCATTCTGACAGGGACCCGTTTATACCTACTCTTTGTTTCCTGTCTGCCAACTAATTCTCTATCCATGTCAATACCCTACCCCCAATACCATGTGCTCTAATTTTGCCCACTAATGTCCTGTGTGGGACCTTATCAAAGGCTTTCTGAAAGTCAAGAAACACTACATCCACTGGCTCTCCTTCATCCATTTTACTTGTCACATCCTCAAAAAATTCCAGAAGATTAGTCAAGCAGGATTTCACCTTCATAAATCCATGCTGACTTTGACTAATCCTTTTACTGCTATCCAAATGCGCCGTTATTACTTCTTTAATAATTGACTCCAGCATCTTCCCCACCACCGATGTCAGGCTAACTGGTCTATAATTCCCCATTTTCTCTCTCGCTCCTTTCTTGAAAAGTGGGATAACATTAGCTACCCTCCAATCCACAGGAACTGATCCTGAATCTATAGAACATTGGAAAATGATCACCAATGCGTCCATGATTTTTAGAGCCACCTCCTTGAGTATCCTGGGATGCGGACCATCAGGCCCTGGGGATTTATCAGCCTTCAGTCCCATCAGTCCACCCAATACTATTTCTCGCCTAATGTAAATCTCTTTCCATTCCTCTGTCTCCCTAGATCCTGTCCTCTAGTACATCAGGGAGATTGTTTGTGTTTTCCTTAGTGAAGACAGAACCAAAGAATCTGTTCAACTCTTCTGCCATTTCCTTGTTCCCAATAATAATTTCACCTGTTTCTGCCTTCAAGGGGCCCACATTTGTCTTTACTAATCTTTTTCTCTTAACATACCTAAAGAACCTTTTACTATCCTTCTTTATACTCTTGGCCAGCTTACGCTCGTACTTCATCTTTTCACCCCGTATTGCCCTTTTTGTTACCTTCCGTTGTCCTTTGAAAGTTTCCCAATCCTCTGGTTTCCCGCTATTCTTTGCTATGTTATACACCTTTACTTTTAGTTTTATTCCATCCCAAACTTCCCTTGTCAGCAACGGTTGCCTCTTACTCCCCTTAGAATCTTTTTTCCTCTTTGGAATGAAATGATCCTGCATCTTCTGCATTATGCCCAGAAATTCCTGCCATTGCTGTTCCACCATCATTCCTGCTAGGATCCTTTTCCAGTCGACCTTGGCCTGCTCCTCTCTCATGCCTTCATAGTCCCCTTTGTTCAACTGCAACACCGACACTTCTGATTTAACCTTCTTCCTCTCAAATTGCATATTAAAATTTATCATATTATGGTCACTACCTCCTAGCGCAGTGGTTCTTAACCTGGGGGTCGTGACCCCCTATGGGGGGGTCGTTTGGGGCTTTGCTGGGGGTCATGAAGGGGACACAAATAATATCGATTTGTTGAGCCCATGTTTAGGAACCTAACAAAGGTACATACCACATACAGTATTTTGTTCGTGTATGCGCGTACTGATGCCACTGTTAAGAACTACTGTAGCGATTCCTTTACCTTGAGTTCCCTTATTAAATCTGGTTCATTAGACAACACTAAATCCAGAATTGCGTTCTCTTTGGTGGGCTCCAGTACAAGCTGCTCCAAGAATCCATCTTGGAGACACTCTACAAACTCCCTTTCTTGGGGTCCAGAACCAACCTGATTTTCCAAGTCTAGCTGCATATTGAAATCTCCCATAACCACAGTGGCATTACCTTCGTTACATGCCAATTTTAACTCCTGCTGCAACTTGCACCCTATATCCAGGCTACTGTTTGGGGGGCTGTAGATAACTCCCATTAGTGTCTTCTTACCTTTACAATTCCTCAATTCTATCCACAGTGACTCTACATCAGTCCCAATGTCACCCCTCGCAAGGGACTGAATTTCATCCCTCACTAACAGTTACCCCACCTCCTCTGCCCACCTGCCTGTCCTTTCTATAGGACGTTTAATCCTGAATATTCAGTTTCCAGTCGCGATCCTCCTGCAGCCATGTCTCTGTAATCCCCACAATGTCATATCTACCAATCTCTAACTGAGCCTCAAGATCATCCACTTTACTTCTTATACTTCGCGCAATCATATATAATACTTTTAATCCATTACTTACCTCTCCTTTCACATCGATTCCTATTTCACTTGGCCAAACTCTCTTACCCCTTCGTGAGCTTTCTGCCCCGTTAATTCTGGTGTCTTTCTTAACTTTTCCTATACTCTCTTTCCCTTTAACTTCATCCTTCAATTTCCAATTTGTCTCCTCCCCCAGCTTTACAGCACTGAATCAAGATGTATTCACATGAATCCTCCGTTTAAAATGCACAGAGCAATATTCTGGCCCCCTGCTGAGTAGTAAGGACCACTGGTTGATAAAACCCTGAGGCGCAATGGGGAAAAATAATCATCAAATTTCAGGTCAGGTAGCATCTGAGAAACCGTGCAAACGTTTCAGATTGAAGACCTTTCACCAGAATGTGGAAGAGATGGAAATGAAACAGATTTTATATTGCAGGGAAAGGGGAGAGGAACAGAGGGTGAAAACCCCACAACATTTTCTTCCAGCACTGCGTCGACTTTTAGTGTAGCAATATAATTAGTGAAGCAACCATATGGAAAGTTAAAGGAAGGGAAAGTGTGTGACAGGGTAGAGACCCGGGATGAAACATGTGCTGGCAGAAAAAGTGACAAATGTTAGTGAATAGCGAAAGTTGTGTCTGGGGTATGACTGTAGAAGAGATTAATGAAATTTGAAATTACCAGGAGAGAGGAAAGAACAGAATGTCATTATTCAGCTGTCAAAACTGAATGTCATTATTTTGCCAAACAACATGATGCAAATTAAACTTTTATTTAAGAGACATCAAGTACAAATGAAATCAGATTATATTGTATTTACATAAAAATCTTTGTAAAAAATGTAGTAGCAGTTTAGCATTACCCTCCCACCTACAAATTATTATTTTAGAATGGACTTTTGCATTTTTTTTTATGTGGCGCCTACATTTCTCTCTCCCTTGCCTACACATAAATTGTTGTTTGAGTACAGTAACCAATTAGTGTCCAAGCACATTTATGTCCTTGTATCACCCAGTAGGATCTATTAGAAATGGTGCTAATACGTGCAATGCTGTTGGCTGCCCAGAGGAATGCAAGGTGTCAGAATGTAACAAGGATAAGAATGGCTCTGTCCACACTGCTCAGGCGCAGGAGGAAATGGAAGAGGAGACGAGTCCACTCGGCAGATTTATGCACAGTCCGTCGGTGAACAACTAATCTCTGATTTGCACTGCCTATCTACACAAGCCCAATTCCCTAAAAACGTCAATATCATGAAAAGTCATAGACCTGAGATTATTATCTGTTTCTCTCTTCATAGTGGCTGCTTGACCCGCAAAAGTGGAACCTACTGCAGAGTAAGCATTCCAAATCACAGCCACTTCATATGTGGAAGCACGTCTAGTTTGTTATAAACATAAGTTGTTCATTCGAGATACCTGCCTTCTTCCCAAGATGTTGTCTGCCCAGGTGCACTTCATGATGCCACCCAATGTCTGAGGAAGGCTGCTGGCTTGCAGTGAAGGAAATGCGGTTGGCTTTGGAAGATGTGCTATAACAGGTATGGTCCAACTTTCAACTGCAGCTTCTTGGCATAAGTAACCGTGTCTAGACAAACTGACAATGGCAGTGGTTAAATCAGGAGCACAGTTTTTCTGAGAGATGACAATAGGTCATGCTTGACAGTGGCACTCCCACAGGGCTGCACATGAACAGTTTACTGAAGGGCACATTGCTGGACTGCTTTGGCACCTAGCGCTTTGGTCAGAGCAGCCTGGGCACATTGAGTGACCTCTGCTTGTTTTATCCTGGAAGCTGAGACCTCGGTCATCATACATTGCCTTGTGGTTGGCTCAACAAGTGTCCTGCTACAGTTCCTCGGCACTTGCACGGTGGTGAAAATGGGCTGAAGGTTTTTATAGAAAGGTCTGTACAAGGTGAAGAGAGCTGGGGCGAATGGTACAGTAGCTGGAAAGTATGTCAACCAGCCTCTGTCATTGGAAAACTAGAAGTCATGGATGAATAGGGGCAAAGGAATGCAAGGACTACCAAGAGCCACTCGTTATTTTTGGGTGATGTGGCTGTTGCCGTTGATTAGCTAGTAGCGTGGGTAGTTTGCGGACTGTAGTTACGATGCTTCGTGCAATGCCTGAGGGTGCAGTGCAGCACACAGAGAGTAGCGGTGAGTCTTGATCAATAAAGACCGCTGGCTGGGGGAGTGGTGCATTATGCAAGTCCAATGGGGTAAATGCTGTGTTCAGGCAGGGGTATTGAAACCTTCACAGTCTCGTATTTAGGACCTCAGCATTGATATTCAGGGCTACCATTGTGGACTGAGGCCACCACACACCCCTCCCACCTCCACTCATGAACATATCACATCACTCCTACTGCTCCACCCACGCCAGTTTCAATGCAACATCCCAACATTGGGCAGCACGGTGGCGCAGCGGGAGAGTTGCTTGCCTTACAGCGCTAGAGATCCGGGTTCGATCCTGACTATGGGTGCTGTCTGTATGGAGTTTGTATGTTCTCCCCGTGACCTGGTGACTTTTCCCCAGGTGCTCTGGTTTCATAAGGTCAAAAGTGATAGGAGCAGAATTAGGCCATTCGGCCCATCAAGTCTACTCCACCATTCAATCATGGCTGATCTAACTCTCCCTCCTAACTCCATTTTCATGCCTTCTTCCCATAACCCCTGAGACCCATACTAATCAAGAATCTATCTATCTCTGCCTTTAAAATATCTATTGACGTGGCCTCCACAGCCAAGTCAATGGATATTCAAAGAATTCCACAGATTCACCAACCTCTAAAGAAATTCCTCCTCATCTCCTTCCTAAAGGAAGTCCTTTAATTCATAGACTATGACCTCTAGTCCTAGACTCTCCCACTAGTTGAAACATCCTCTCCACATCCACTCTATCCAAGCCTTTCACTATTCTGTATGTTTTAATGATGTCCCTCCTCATTCTTCTAAACTCCAGCGAGTGCAGGCCCAGTGCTGTCAAACACTTATCATATGTTAACTTGGTTAACTTGTTTACTTAGCTTCAGAAAAATTGTAGCTAGTGTGTAGGATAGTGCTAGTGTACGGGGTGATTGCTGGTCGGCATTGACTCGGTGGCCGAAGGGCCTGTTTGCGTGCTGCATCTCTAAACTAATCGAAACAAAAAGTGCAAAGCACTATCCCCTGCGTCAGTTCATTGCCCTTTTCACTCATCCCCATTAAAGTAAATGTTACTTTAAAATATATATTTTACATTATCTAAGTTTAATTCAACAAGCAATTGCCCAATTTCATTTGGTATATTAAATCAGCATGGTTAATGTTGGCTGGATGCTACAGTTACTTTCATGAGCAGACAAACTAAAAATGCACTAATCAGTTGGTGCATTACCATGTTTTGATCCTCTTGACTTTCCCAGTGCTGTCCAATGTAAACCCATCTTTTTTTTCTATTTTTGGAAATTGGGGGAAAGATTTGACTAACCCATAAAACTGAGTGAAGTAATTGAATAAGATGTCCCATTGATTGTTCAAAGGGTAGCCTAGCATTTTGGTGCTACCAATTATTGAATGGTTCTGTTTTCTGGCTTCATTGTTGCTCGGGCAATGCTGCTGGAGATGCTCCAGGTATTTGCATGGGAGGAAGTCGGAAAAGATTGTGCCAAGAATGTTGAACCAAGAATCTGAACGCTGTGCTGAATAACTTGTGAATGAAGCTGTGGGACTTGGGGTGAATAAGGAAGAATGGGAATGGGAAAGAATGGAGGGGTGTGGGACTGAAGGTGAACGAGAAAGGGTGGGACTTGGGGTGAAGGGCCAGGTGGGACAAAGGGGAATGATGCAGGTGTGGGAAGTCAAGTCAAGTCAAGTCACATTTATTTATAGAGCACATTTTAAAAACAACTCTCGTTGGCCAAAGTGCTTTACATTTGTTATAAGAATAGCATAAACAAACAAACTACATACATATATACATATAGCCCTCGCTCAGAGGACGTCAAGAAAGGCTTGGGAGTATAGATAAGTTTTTAGTCTTGACTTAAAGGAGTCGATGGAGGGAGCAGTTCTGATGGGAAGGGGGGATGCTGTTCCACAGTCTAGGAGCTGCAACCGCAATGGCGCGGTCGCCCCTGAGCTTATGCCTAGACCGCGGGATATTCAGCAACCCCAAGTCGGCCGATCTGATGGACCTGGAGGTGGAGTGGTGGGTGAGAAGACTTTTAATGTAGGTGGGGGCAAGCCCATTGAGGGCTTTGTAAACATAGAGGAGGATCTTGAAATGTATACGGAACCGCACAGGGAGCCAGCGGAGAGAGGCTAGGATCGGGGTGATGTGGTCCCTTTTTCGGGAAGGGGTGAATAGGGAACTGGAGAGGTGTGGGACCACTGGTGGATTGAGAGATGTAGGGAGATGTGGGACTGGTGGTGAATGGGGTTTTGTGCTTGTATATTCATCTTCACAGAGATCATGCAAGACTGGTGCTAACAGTTGACAATAATGACTCGGGTGTGCAGCCAACCTGCCCACATTGTTCACTGGCGGACCACATATCTGGGATGGTGTGATTTCATGGCTGAGGCTGGGCTTCACACCATGCTTTGCCTTCTTGTTCCAGAGAAGAGGGTAACCCCTGTGTGATGTTTGGTGGACTGTGTGGGATGGGAGGACCCGTTGCTCCTCCCATGCTGCAGGTGGCGCTACACAGGACAAAGGGAGATGTTTTGTATATGTTTCCTGTATTTTGTATAAGATGTTTCCTGTCCGTTGACAGTGTGAGTTTGCAGCTATTTTTGAGTTGTCTGGCTGCCAGCATTGAGTAATGTAATAAAGATTTATGTTGTACCTTGAAGACTCTCAAGTTTTATGCACACCTAGAAAAAGAACACGAAAGGGTGGTAAAGAAAGCTTTTGGTGTGCTGGCCTTTATAAATCAGAGCATTGAATATAGAAGTTGGGATGTAATGATAAAATTGTACAAGGCATTGGTGAGGCCAATTCTGGAGTATGGAGTACAATTTTGGTCGCCTAATTATAGGAAGGATGTCAACAAAATAGAGAGAGTACAGAGGAGATTTACTAGAATGTTGCCTGGGTTTCAGCAACTAAGTTACAGAGAAAGGTTGAACAAGTTAGGTCTTTATTCTTTGGAGCGCAGAAGGTTAAGGGGGGACGATAGAGGTCTTTAAAATGATGAGCGGGTTAGATTAGACAGAGTTGACGTGGATAAGCTTTTCCCATTGAGAGTAGGGAAGATTCAAACAAGGGGACATGACTTGAGAATGAAGGGACAGAAGTTTAGGGGTAACATTAGGGGGAACTTTTTTACTCAGAGAGTGGTAGCTGTGTGGAATGAGCTTCCAGTGGAAGTGGTGGAGGCAGGTTCGATGTTATCCTTTAAAAATAGATTGGATCGGTATATGGACGGGAAAGGAATGGAGGGTTATGGTCTGAGTGCAGGTAGATGGGACTAGGGGGAAAAAAGTGTTCGGCACGGACTTGAAGGGCCGAGATGGCCTGTTTCTGTGCTGTAATGGTTATATGGAAAGTGGTGTCAGAAGTGGTATACTTCGGATTGCGTCCAAAGACCCAGATAAGAGCCTATTTTTCGATTTAAAATGTTTTTAAAAAAATGTTTGAGTTCTGTAGTATACTCAAACTAACATGTCTCGGCAATTCGATCATTTCGATCCCGAGCGAGAAAGGTGGTCATCATATTTAATGCGCGCAGAGTTTTAGTTTGAAAGTGTGGCAATTACTACTAACCTTAGGAAGAAGGCCCTCTCGTGTTCATCAATGTCTCCAGAAATTTTTGCACTGCTTCAAAATTTACTTACAGAAGAAGTAACTGAAGTTTCATATGCTGAAATCACAACGGCTTTGCAACTGCATTTCGAACAGTCAAAATTTCCTCGCAGCTCGCTTTGATTTCTACCGGATGGTGCAACAGGAATGGCAACTGATCACCAAATTTCTTGCCGAACTTCGCACCAAGGCAAAGGCATGTGAGTTTAAAGCTCAATACTGCGAAAAGTGCAAAGATTGGTCATGGGCTACAGGCACACATTCATCCAGCAGGCGATTGTCAAGGAATCGGACGCCTCATTGAAGAATGTGCTGCAGTGTGCTAAGATGGCCGAGCTGTTAAGTAAAGAACTGCACAAAATGGCTGGCGAAACAGCGTCGAAGCTCCCTCAGGAGGTGCATACAGTTCGTCAGACTCGTCTGCAACGCCAGAAACCACTTGATCGACCCAGAGCAAATCCTGAGAAGGTAGGACAGTTTCAGAAGAGCCGTCCCCCTGTGGGGGGAGGATCGAAACCCTGCTACTGGTGCGGCTCGACTGCTCATCATCACCGTGCGTGCCCATATATCGAGTCCGTTTGTTATGCCTGTTACCGAAAAGGTCATCTCCAGGCAGTGTGTCAATCCATAGGAAAGCTGAGAAAGGGCAAGAAAGCGCAAAACACAGTCGAACAAACCGCGGAGACCATTTCTATTGAAGTGCTCGGTGTGTCTACGATCACCGACAAGCTGAGGATTTCGCTGCGGGTCTCGAACATCGATCTACAGTTCCAGGTGGACACTGGTGTGGCTGTGTTGCTAGTGGGTCAGGACATCTGGGAGAGGATCGGATCGCCGAAACTGAAACCGGCCAACATCCGCTTGATCGGATACAGACGACAGCCCATTCCCAAGAAAGTTAAATGCACTGTCGCCGTTTCCTGTAATAGTATGACACAGATGTTGCCGCTGATCGTCGTTGGTAAAGAAGGTACATCCCTGTGCGGCATCGACTGGATCCATGTTTTCAAGCTCGACATGAACGCCTTGATCTAGGACGGATCAACTACGGCATTGTCATCTACCACAGATTGCAACATGGTCAGCAAGTGCGAGAACAACCTGCAGAAGGTTCTTGACCCGTTTTCGGCAGTTTTCGCACCTGGACTCGGACATTGCACAAAGATGAAGGCACGGCTCATACTCAAAGACGATGCCGTCCCTGTTCTTCAAACCAAGACCAGTTCCGTTCAGTCGGATGGACACCGTCGACATGGAACTCTGCCGTCTTGAAGAAATGGGAATTATCACCCATGTGGACCATTCAGAATGGGCCACACCCATAGTTGTCGTTCAGAAGCCTTGCGGCAAGGTGTGCATCTGTGGCGACTGCAAAGTGACTGTAAACCTTCAATTGCACATTGATCAACACCCCATACCAAGAGTGGACGAGCTGTTCGTCAAGCTGCAAGGAGGACAGTACTTCTCGAAATTGGACATGTCCGACGCGTATCTCCAAGTGGAACTGGACGACGAGACAAAAAACCTGCTCATGATCAACACGCACAAGGGACTGTTCAGATACAACTGATTGTCGTTTGGACCAGCACCGGCGCTGGCCATCTTCCAGAATCTGGTCGACAATCTGGTTGCCGGGATTCTGTACGTAGCCGCCTTCCTGGATGACATAATTATCAGCGGCCGGAGAGAGGAAGAACACCTGCAGAACCTAAAACAGGTCCTCACGGCACTGAACAACTATGGCATGAAGTTGCGAATGGACAAGAGCGCATTCTTCCGACAACAGGTCACATGCCTCGGACATGTGATCTCGGCAAGTGGTCTGAAGCCATCGGAAGAAAGAGTGGACGCCATTGTGAAATTGCCGACGCCCGAAAATGTGAAGCAACTTGAAAGCTTCATTGGCAAGATGAACTACTATGGCAAGTTCATACCAGCACTTTCGACTTTGTGCGCACCATTGAACAACCTGCGAAAACAGGACGTCGAATGGCACTGGTCCAAAGAGTGTGACCATGCATTAACCAGGTTGAAGGAGTTTCTCGCCCAGAAGACGCGTTTGGTCCACTATGACCCATTGAAGCTGATCTCGCTGGCTGCCGATGCATCGCTGTATGGTCTTGGAGCTGTAATCTCACAAACGGCGCTGAACAGCAAGGAAGAACCAATCGCATTCGCATCCAAAACGCTGACGACCTCCAAGAAAAACTACAGCCAAGTGGAGAAAGAAGCACTGGCGATCATGTGTGGTGTCCAGAAATTCCACGAATATTTGAGTGGACAACATTTCCTACTCATCACCGACCACAAGCCGCTGCTGACTATTTTCAGTCCGGAGAAAAGTTTGCCTGTCATGACGTTGCAGCGTCTACAATGTTGGGCCCTGATCATGATGGGATATGATTACCATCATGATCAGGAAGCTGGGGGGCAGTGTTAGCTGTGAGGAGGATGCTAGGAGGCTGCAAGGTGACTTGGATAGGTTGGGTGAGTGGGCAAATGCATGGCAGATGCAGTAAAATGTGGATAAATGTGAGGTTATCCACTTTGGTGGCAAAAACAGGAAAGTAGACTATTATCTGAATGGTGGCCGATTAGGAAAAGGGGAGATGCAACGTGATCTGGGTGTCATGGTACACCAGTCATTGAAAGTAGGCATGCAGGTGCAGCAGGCAGTGAAGAAGGCGAATGGTATGTTAGCATTCATAGCAAAAGGATTTGAGTATAAGAGCAGGGATGTTCTACTGCAGTTGTACAGGGTCTTGGTGAGGCCACACCTGGAGTATTGCGTACTGTTTTGGTCACCGAATCTGAGGAAAGACATTCTTGCCATAGAGGGAGTATAGAGAAGGTTCACTAGACTGATTCCTGGGATGGCAGGACTTTCATATGAAGAAAGACTGGATAGACTCGGCTTGTACTCGCTAGAATTTAGAAGATTGAGGGGGGATCTTATAGAAACTTACAAGAAGTCCAGAACAAGGGGTCACAGTTTAAGGATAAGGGGGAAGTCTTTTAGGACCGAGATGAGAAAAACATTTTTCACACAGAGAGTGGTGAATCTGTGGAATTCTCTGCCACAGAAGGTAGTTGAGGCCAGTTCATTGGCTATATTTAAGAGGGAGTTAGATGTGTCCCTTGTGGCTAAAGGGATCAGGTGGTATGGAGAGAAGGCAGGTACAGGATACTGAGTTGGATGATCAGCCATGATCATATTGAATGGCGGTGCAGGCTCGAAGGGCCGAATGGCCTACTCCTGCACCTATTTTCTATGTTTCTATGTTTCTATCATTTACCGACAGTCTGCCGAGCATTCCAATGCCGATGCACTGTCTCGTCTACTGATTGGACCCGACCTGACATGTGATAAAGAGGAGGCAATTATGGAAATTGAGACGGACGTGAACTTGCTCAACACACGGGTCATCACCGATTTCCCCGTCTCCGCAAGGACGGTCGCTAACTACACAAGCACAGACCCCATTTTGTCGAAGGTACGACATTTTGTCACTCAGGGGTGGCCAAACAGTCCTAAGCTGGACAAGGAATTCCTCTCATTCCAGAATGCGCAAATGGAAATCTCCTCAAAGGATGGCATTCTGCTCCACGATGGTCGAGTGATCATTCCGATGGAACTGCGATCGCAAATTCTGAAAATGTTGCACAAGACACACATTGGAATCGTGCGAATGACGGCGCTCGCCCGCATGTAGGTGTGGTGGCCGAATATCGAGACCGATATAGCCGACCACTGCAAGAACTGCACACCATGTGCCAAAACAGTGCCGAATCCACCAGAAAAGACCTCCGCATGACCCGTCCCCAACCAACCATGGCAGCGAATCCACATAGATTTTGCCGGACCGTTCCTGGAGGATGTGGCTGGTCGTCATGGACGCCCAATTGAAATGGCCACATGTTATCCAAATGAATAAGTATCCGACCACCGAAACAACCACTTCTGCGCTCGACGATTTGTTCGCCATTTGGGGTTTGCCCTTAACAATCATAAGCGACAAAGGACCCCAATTTGGCTCGCAAATATTCGGTGACTGGTGCAAACAACACTCAATTGTGCATCTGACATCAGCATCTTTTCATACACCCTCAAATGGTGAGGCAGAGCGGCTCGTTGGCGTTTTCAAGCAGGCCATGAAATGTGTTGTAGGAATTGAAAAGAAATCGAAACAATTGGCATTGCGCGATTTCTTAGAGCAATATGGGACAGTTCCAAACTGCACTACCAGTCGAACTCCAGCGGAGATGATGCTCGGATGTCAAATGTGCTCCCCCCTATCAGTTTTGAACCCGACCCGTAACTCTTATACGGCGCGCACTCAGCCAACGAAGTCGAACAAGTTCAAATTCGACATTGGCGACTACGTGTATTACCGCAATTATATGGCCAAGCAAAGCAAATGATGCGCTGGCAGGATCATGGCTCACATTGGAACCAAAATGTACACCGTCCAAGGCCGACGGCATGACGACCAATTAAGAAGCTGCGTTCCTCCTGCGTTCCTGCACAGAACCTGACCAGAACCAAGCAGTCGGACACCCCGGTGCCGAATCGTGTGTATACTGGAGTGCCTGACTTTGACGAAGTTCCGCCAGATGAACTCCCCGCCGATCTGCCTGTGGTCCTTCGTCGATCGACACGTTGTAATCATGGTATTCAAGGACTGAAGGAAATAGTTAGACAGGGTTTTGACAAATTATGGTTCTGTTATGTCATATGGTGGTCCTGGAAGTGGTGGTGGAGAGGAGGTGGGATATCCAGTTTCTAACAGGAGCAGAAACAACATATCACATTACACTGTTTCTTCCATCTTGGGGTGACGAACAGTGCACATGGTTGTGTACCTGTTCCCCTCAATATAGTCTTTACCAAAGTACTATTTAACTATTAGCCCAACTGGATTTTACTGGGGCTGCACATTATTGATACATTCTGACATCTGCACTGAAATTACGCGTGCAGTTCGATAGTTTGGAGCTAAGTTTGAGCTTTAGGTGTGTTACCATCTCAGCCCCATCTACAAATATCACAGGTAAACATGAATAAGGGATTTTACTTTGACAGGACATGCCAGGTGGAAAGTTGCAATCTCCAACCACCTTTGGTCCACATTCAAGGCCACACACCAGATAAGATTGTGAGGGCTAAAGGTTATGCATTGAAGGGCAGCTTCAAGGGTTGGAGATCAATGAGGTGCCACAAGGGCAGGTCAACCTGGGGCCTTTACATGCGAGCCTTCATTGATCCTTTCCCCCAGGACGCCAAGAATGGATTACCCTTAGCTGGGTAAAACAATTACCCTTAGCTGGGTGTGGTTACAATTAGGGAACTGCTTTACTTGCTGCTGTTATCTGAAGGGAGTCATATAAGAGCAGAGGTATGCACAGGGAGGATAGCCACTAGAAATATGGGTCCATCCAGTCATTAATAAGCAAATGTGTGGTTAGGAGCAGGGTGTGTGTAAAATGTGTATATTTACTTAACCACTCCAACATTAGACAAATTTGTCCCTGTGTAATAGTCTAGGACTACAGAATTAGGACTTTGTACCTGCCAGCACAACATAGTACATGGAACGGTACAGCACAGGAATAAATCATTCAGCCCATGATATCTGTGCTTTGATGCCTTTTTAAACTGCACATGGTGATATCCCTCCAATTCCTGCCTGTTCATGTGTCTGTCAAAATGTCTTTTAAATATTGCTGTAGCATTTGCTTTCACCACCTCCCCTGGAAGTGCTATCAAGCACAGTGATGTACAGGGGCGGCACAGTGGTGCAGTGGCAGATTTGCTGCCTTACAGTGCCCGAGGCACGGGTTTGATCGTGACTATGTGTGTTGTCTGTATGAAGTTTGTATGTTCTCCCCGTGACCTGCATGGGTTTTCTTTGGATGCTCCGGTTTCCTCCCTACACTTCATAGACGTACAGATTTGTAGGTTAATTGGCATTGGTAAAATGGTAAATTGTCTCTAGTGTGTAGGATAGTGTTAGTGTACGGGGTGATCGCTGGTGGGCCCTGACTTGGTAGGCTGAAGGACCTATTTCCGCACTATATCTGTAAAGTCTAAAGCACATACCGTTCTCTTTGGGGAGAGAGAGGAGGAAACTAGCCTCATAAATCTCCTTTAATCTACCCCCTCTTACCTTAAGCCAATAGCCTCCAGCATATGACATTCCAGTCCTGAGAAAAAGACTGCGAGATAATGAACTCTTGGGAATTTTGGACTTTCATCCAAATAATTTTTCTCTGGTGAGTTCCTGATCAATATTTGACCTGAAGTTGGCATCTCACTAATCAAGAATTGGAAAGGAAGTTGATCAAAAGTAGATTCCTAAATGGACAATGACGCGGTTCGGAATCAGCAATGAAGGATGCAGTGGTGGTATCGCCGCTAAATTACCAGACAGGTAACCCAGAGGACTACCAAACCAGAATTCATATCACACCATGGCAGATGTGAAATTTGATTTTGATTAATAATCTGGAATTCAGAAATAACTATTCATCGGCATTGATAATCGCAAACTACTGGGTTGTTGTAAAAACCCATCTGGTTTCATTATTGCTTTTCAGGTGAAGAAATCTGCCACCCTTAACTTGTCTGGCCTCTTGTTCACCAATATAGTCAAAATAGTGGAGCAAGGCTCTCAGTTCAAACACAGTTAGGAATGGGCAAATAATGCTGGCCTTGCCAGTGACATCCAGATCCTGAAATATCAATTAATATAAGGGAATCTGTCTATATGTATGCAGTTTATATATTTAGATAAGATTTAATAAACCCTGCATGATACAAACCTTGGCTGCCTGATGCCATCCGCACTCAGCAAGGAGTAGGGAATGGATTAGGCAAAAACACCTGGAAGATCTGGGATCGAATGCAGAAGATAATCATATATATTGAGGAATCAGTCACAATGATTTGATATTTTTGAACTAGATAACCTGAAGATGTACATTTTACTGAAGAACTTGTTCCAGTTTTACTGCTGATCCGTGATAAATTCCCCAGCAGTCACATAGTTCATTCACTGACAGAAAGTGCTGCCACCAGTCAGTGAGTGTATCTACAACATGACAAGTATAGACTTTGCAGCGTACATGTAATATTTTCACCTCAGCCTTCTCGTTGTGGTCAATCCAATGAGTAGTGTGAGTACCTTACATTTAGGAGCATGCTGCCCCATCCAATGGTTTGCATATAAGACAGTGACTTCAAGAATCCAATTTAAGCACACTTAATTATTTAAACGCAGTTTTTGGTAAATTACTTTCTGCATGTTTCTTCAAAACTTTCAAAAGCAATTAAAGGGCCTGTCCCACTTGGGCGTCATTTGTGCATCATGCAGGTGGCGCGCGAGGATTTTGAGAATCCCCAAATCCTATGGCGCCGCGCGCTAACGCGCATCACTGCCTACGCCACCACGTCTCACCACACCCCATGCGCGAGTGACGCGTAAATGATGTCGCGTAAATGACGCGCAAATAACGCCCAAGTGGGACAGGCCCTTAAAACACCTTGGGCAACTTTCAAAAGCAATTAAAACACATTGGGCAATGGAGCTGGTGTGAATCAACAGGACTAGAGGACTTGAGGGCCTCACCTATTGGGAGAGATTTGGCAGGCTGGGACTGTTTTTTACACAAAGTAGGGGAATCAACAACCAGAAGACATAGGTTTAAGGTGAAAGGGGAAAGATTAAATAGAAACCTGAGGAGCATTTTTTTCACATGGGGTGGTGGATATATGGAATGAGCTGCCAAAGGAGGTAGTTGAGGCAGGTATTTATAATATTTAAAAAATGTTTGGACAGATATATGAATGGAAAAAGTTGAGAGGAAATGGGTCAAACATGGGCAGATGGAACTATCGTGGTTGGCATGGGCATGTTTTTGTGCTGTATGACTCTGGCTCTAGTAAAGCAAATTGGAGTCATAAGTCACTCGGCACAGAAAAAAGCCCTTCGGCCCAGCTTGATCATGCTAACCAAGATGCCCAAACTGAGCAAGCCAGCTTTACCTGTACCTGTCCCATATACCTCTAATTCTTTTCTATCTACAAACCTATCTAAATGTCTTTTAAACATAGTTATTGTAACTGCCTCAAATATTTCCTCTGGCTGTTCCTTCCATGTGCATATTCTAAACTTGCCATCAGGTCTATGCCCTCTAGTTCTTAATTCCCCTACCCTTGGAAAAAGACTCCCCAACTCTTTCTATTCCACTCATGATATTATATACTGTAAGATCACTTATCAGAATTGAGTGCTCCAAGGAGTAAAGTCCTAGTCTGCCCAACCTCTTCCTATAGCTTAGGCTGTCGAGTGATGGAGGTATCAATGAAAGTTAGAAGGGTTGGTGGGTGGGAACGGGTCAAGGAGTGAGTGGTCAGTGAAGGGCATGTGGCTAAGTACTACAGTGGGAAGACTGAGAGCCCTTGACTGACCTTTCCCAATCATGACTGATCTCAAGACAACTTGGTCCAAATTATTCTCACAATATTGGAAAAGATGCAATCCACAGGGAGCGGTATCACCACATGTGCTTCAAGGCTTAGAACAATGATATGAACTGTCTTGGATAGCACTCTTTTCACTTTATAAAACAAAGAATCAAATGTCAATTGTGTAATGCAGGGGGACAAAAATCATTATACTACCGAATTTTAAGGCACGGTATCTTAATATTTCCTGCAAGAAGAAAGTGAGATAAAAATTTTGAATTACACCGCATAGGTACAGGGATCAATCTATTGATCGAAAGGCAAAAGATATATTTTTTGGATGGAAGTAGAATTCCATCTGCACATGTCAATCCAATTACCACCATCATCAAATCCTGCATCTCCTGAAGGTTAGATGTCTTTGCAATGGATGAGATTGACATGTAAGTAAATCTATTTCCTTTCATGTTCACTTATGTTGAGTATTTCAATCTGTGCACTCTCTAAATCATGTCACTTCTTCGACTAGTTACTGAAACACTTAAACAGAATGTGAAACAGCAACTGCCAATCCTGTTTGTTCTCCCAACCCCATAAGGCAGATTATAATTGCCCCAGTGCAGACAGTATTGTCTCCTACCTGTCACTTCCATTCATTAGTTGACTCCTGTTGAGGTCCATATCCCTTCTCCTAAACTCACACTGCAGTCATAACCTGTGCTCTAAGAGCCATTTGATCTAGAATTAATTAATCTCTCAGCACCTGCACATTCTGCAGTAAGATGAACATGCTCTGTGATATTATTACTGATTAATGGCTCTTTGGTTGATTGAGCAATGTCAGGATTTCCACTGTAAATTCAGATTCAATAAAAGATTGCAACCTGGAATAATTGCAGGAAAACAATGACAGGAGATGGATAGAATCTCCACCAGAAACAGCAAAACATATCTGATTCACCACGTTTATTGCTGTTGTGTTTATTTTTCATATCTTCTGTCACCGTTGCATTGGGGAATGGGTCAGATAAATAGTCTTGCATAATACAGTAATTGTTATATTACTGGGCAAGAAAACCAGAGACCTGAATGTGAGTTTAACTTCCACTACGTTAATTAGCTAAATTCATTACAATTCAAAAAGCTTGTGGCCATTAATTGTTTGGATGATACAGAATGAAAACACGCCCTTTGGCCCACTGAATCCATGCTGAATTGTACACACTCGTGCTATGTTATCCCACTTTTGCAACCACTCCTACACAACCTATAGAGGCCAATTAACCTACAAACACACACATCTTTGGGATGTGGAAGGAAACAGGAGCACCTGGAGGAAACCAAGTGGTCACAGGAAGAATGTGCAAACTCCACACAGACAACACCCGAGATCATGATTGAACTCGGGTCTATGGCACCGTGAGAAAACTGCTCTAGCAGTCAGACCACAGTACCGCCCAATGCCTTGGATTATCGCAAAACGTTAACTGGCTTAATAATGGGCCTGTCCCACTTACACAACTTTTTACGCGACTACAAGAGCCTATGAGGTCGCCACATGTTCGCCACATTTCGCTGGAGGTTGCCGGGGTGTCGCCTGCATGGTGGTGAGTAGTTTCCGCATTCTCGTAACTGTTGAAAAATTAGCGCCGACCAGAATTTTGACGCCAAGGAGAATTTTCGTGATGTAGGTACGGGTCGCCAGGAGGTCGGAGTTTGTCGTAGATTCTCATAGGTTGTTGCCGGTGCTGACCGGTGAATTTCATTGGCTCATTGGAAATAAAAATGTAAACAGTAGTTTTCAGAACCAAGGATAACCAGAACCGGTAATGTTAATGTCCGCCGAGCTTCACAACCGTGTATCTCTGGCTTCTTAAAAGTTGTCTCCACTCCTTCTCCCCACCCCGTCTCCCCCGTTTCCCCCCTTCTCCCCCCTCTCCTCCCCTCTTTTAAAGGACTTAAGTGACCCTTCCCGTACACTGTGCTTTCACCATCTTAATTACAGCGCCAACCTTCCTGTTCATCGTGATGTGTGTCTGTATCACATTGGCTTTGCACCGTGTGAATTTCACTCAGACAGCGCTCCCCCCCACTTGCCCTGTCCCCTGACTGCATAACTGGTTGGTGAAGGAAGCGATGTGTGTATGTGCGTGTGTGTGTTCCACTTCTACAGTCGCCGTTCCAGTCGCCGGTTTTTCAGCGACCTGCTGCGACTTGACAGTCGCCGACAGTCGCCTGAAAAATTGCCTAAGTGGGACAGGTCCATATTGTTCTTTAGGGAAGAAAACCATGTCATCCTTGCACATCCTGGCTGATAAATGATGTGAGTTCCACACCAGGTGGTTGACTACTGACAGACAGACCTCAAAATTGGCCCAGAAAGACCCTCTGTTGTGGTACCAATTTAGCAGGGTAAACAATGTTAGGCAATAACTGTTGATTATCCCATAAATGTCCAAATCCCGACAGTGAATTACAAAAATAATTTAAGTTTATAATTAATCTTGACTCTAGTGTGGAATGGAAAGGTGATGAAAGCTAGCTCCGGTCTGGCACCTAGTGGTAGTAACTTCAAGTTGCAAATAAAAATCTCATCCATTCAAAGCCTGAAGGATCAAAACAATTCAATGTCACATCTAAAAAGGTCCTTTGGGACTTTATGTACAAAGGCATCATTTTCTCGGTATTTCCCAATAAGATGAGATATGATTTACTCTTTGGTCCACACAAGGAGAAAAACATGATTACAAGTTCACAAGTAATTGGAGTAGAATTAGGCCATTCGGCCCATCGGGTCTATTCCACCATTCAATCATGGCTGATTTCTGCCTAATCCCATTTTCTGCCTTCTCCCCATAACCCTTGACTCCTGTTCTAATCAAGAATTAGTCTATCTAGGACTGCAACTTGATCATAGTCCACACGTTTGAATTAACATCTAGCCTGTGGATGTGACACAGGGCTAACACTGTTTCCGCCAATCTTTCCACCACTACGCACAAAAAGCACAAGACGCCATTGTATACAGATGCCGAGAAGTGTGTTCAGCTCTGGCTGAACAATTTCTAATCTTGTGATGTGGACTCAATAAGGAGAACACAGAATTAACATTTACAATACAGGACTAATATAGGGTTAACATTTACAACACAGGACAAACATCTGCATTCTAGAGCAAAAATAGGGACAATATTTGCAATGTAGGATTAACATTTGGAATGAAGAGCTGACATCTGGAACTCAGGGCTAACTTCTGCATTTTAAAGTTAACAGCTGCAACCCAGGACTAATAGCTTCAAACACACAATTGTAAAACAGTGCCAGTTCTAGTATGTAAATAAGGATGGAGTGATGTATCTTATTTTGTCTCACCTTCCTCTGCTCCCACCAATGAAGCGCTCAAATTGAAAGCTGTCCTAAAATGGTAGGCAAAGGAAATTGTTAGTGACCTGATGGGTTCTGATCTTGCAAAATCCCCAAGATTCTGGAATGGTTCCAGCAGATTGGTGCCCCCTCGGCCATTAAATATTCAGGGAAGAGAGACAACAAACAGGTACTCTAGACAGATCAGCTGATATCTGTCATTAGGAAAATGCTAGAATCCATGACCAGGGAAGTCGTACTAACAAGCAGGGAGCCAATAAATTGTAGTGTCTTTCGATTTCCAGAAAGCATTCAATAAAGTTACTAAATAGGGTAAGAGATGTTGTGGATAATATGCTAGCATGTATTGATTAACAATAGCAACAATGAAAGCTTGCATAAAAGGATCATTTTGAGGTTGGTGAGCTATGACAAGTGTATACTGTAACAGTGTTGAGCACTGAGGTCCCAACTAATGATGTTAATGTTAAGGGGCAACGTTAATGCGGCTAAATTTGTTGACAGTACAAAAATAGCTTGGAAAGCAAGTGGTGTAAAGGGTCTACAAAGGGGCCGAGATGGTATGAGGAATGGGAAAATATGATAAATGTGAGGTTGTCCACTTTGGAGAGGCTACAGAATGGAGCTATGCAGGTATCGTATACCAGTGAAAACTGGCTGGCAGATACAGCCAGTAAGTAGGAAGAGAAATGGAATGGTCACCTTTATTGCAGAAGGCCATGGAGCACCCAAACAAGGTTATGTTTGCTATGACTGCACAGTGCAAAAATGAGACCACAAATGGAGTATTCTGTACAACCTTGGACTCCTTTTATGAAAAGATTACTTGGAGATAGTTCTGAAAAGGTGCATTTGGTTGATTCCTGGGATGAAGAAGTTGTCATGAGGAAAATTTGAAAAGTTTGGACCTATAGAAATTGGGGTTTAAAAGAACATTCAGTGATCTTATTGAAATATATATGGTTCTAAGGGGGCTTAATAAGATGAATGCTAAGATATTGCCACATAACAATAAGGGTCACCCATTTAACATGGGGATGAGGAAGAATTTCTTGTCTCAAATGATGAAGTTTTGGAATACACTACTCCAGTGAGCTGTGGAAGCTTTTGAAATATCAAGTGATATGGAGTTAGTACAGGAAAGTTGCACCGAGGTAGAAAAGGTGTGAGGGGTTTGATGCTCACTTTGCTTATATTTATTACTAGACTAAGTGGGACCAGTTGGGTCCCATGTTCACACGGGGAAGCTGGTCCCCCAACGCAATATTCCACCTCTCCACCAATTCCAATATTGCTGGCCAGTGGGTGGGGGGCGCTTTCTGGAGCGCTAGTATGGGTGTTGTGGGCTGAAGGGACTGGTTTCCAGAGGGCTAGTATGGACATTGTGGGACAAATGGATTCTTGGGCTGTGAGCTCAGTCACTCAGGGCTGGTGGGCTGGCAGCTCAGTCACTCGGGCCTGGTGGGCTGGCAGCTCAGTCACTCGGGCCTGGTGGGCTGGCAGCTCAGTCACTCAGGCCTGGTGGGCTGGCAGCTCAGAAACTGACAGAAAATCTGCCCAAAACAGGTGAGAGACTGTGAGAGAGAAGGGGGAGAGAATGGAGAATCAATTTTAGACATTTTTCATCTTTTTCTGCAGATCACAGCAATGAACGAGGAAAGTCTATCCTGGCCTGGATCTCACAGGGAGCAAATGAAGGGAGGGAGAAAAATACTGGGGTGAGGTTTAATACTTGTAGGGGGAATACTTACTGATGGGCCGAAGGGACTCCTGGGCTAGTACAGGCCCTGGTGGGCCGAAGGGACTCTTTAAAAAAAATCTGAGTGAAATCTCAGTGAAAGGCACTTTTTCTGGACTTTTCCTCGCCTGGCACGGGCCTTTTGGGCCAAAATGCTCCTCCTGGGCTAATACGGGCATTTGGGGCAAAAGGTATTGGTTTCTCGGCTAATAGGGGCCTTGTGGGCCGAAATGAGCAGTTTCAGGCAGGCCAAACAACTCATTTCATTTCATTTCCAATTGCATTGCAGTTTCAAACACAGGGCAGGCCGAATAGCTCATTGCATTTTCATTTCACTTCCATTGCCATTGCAGTTTCACGCACAGGGCAGGCCAAGCCAAACAGCTGATTGCATTTTCACTTAATTTCCATTGCCATTGCACTTTCAAGCACAGGGCAGGCTCAAGCCAAGCAGCTGATTGCATTTTCACTTCATTTCCATTGCCATTGCACTTTCAGGCACAGGGCAGGCTCAAGCCAAACAACTGATTGCATTTTCACTTCATTTCCATTGCCATTGAACTTTCAAGCACAGGGCAGGTTCAAGCCAAACAGCTGATTGCATTTTCACTTCATTTCCATTGCCATTGCACTTTCAAGCACAGGGTAGGCTCAAGCCAAACAGCTGATTGCATTTTCACTTCATTTCCATTGCCATTGCACTTTCAAGCACAGGGCAGGCTCAAGCCAAACAGCTCATTGCATTTTCACTACATTTCCATTGCCATTGCACTTTAAAGCACATGGCAGGCTCAAGCCAAACTGCTCATTGCATTTTCACTTCATTTCCATTGCCATTGCAGTTTCAAGCACAGGGCAGGCCCAAGCCAAACAGCTCATTGCATTTTCATTTCATTTCCATTGCCATTGCAGTTTCAAGCACAGGGCAGGCCAAACAACTCATTTCATTTTCATTAAGGGCGAACAAATATTCAAGTACATTGCATACTCACAGTGTTCTGTAGTTTCCCAGCTTAGACAGAGAGTCGTGACCTCTCCCTCGCCGTCTTGCAGACAGACTGAGCCATGCCCACACTTCGGGGTTTTATAGTCCCTTCCACCCCTCCCATCAGAAGGGGCGTGGTCTTCATGGCGGTGATTGACAGGAGAGAGAATCTCAAGAATTTTTAAACACTAATAAGTCTTTTATTTTTCATCAATGGGAAAAATCCTCGGGGCCTGCGCAGCGGAGGAGGACTCTGAGTAAGATGGCCAAAAAATCACAGCCATATGTTGTAGTGTTTTTTCTAAAATCAAAGCACTGTGCAAACAGGAAGTGGTCAAGATGAGACGTTTAATTATATAAATGCCAAACTGGTATATTCAACACTGAAATACACACACGTGTACTTACACACATAAAATCATTCCCTCCATCAGTGGTCTTCATGCCCTCATCACAGTCAATGGGTACATCCCATCCCACTGACACAACAGACCACTGAGGTGATGCCATTACCGATGGAGGAAGTGGGCATGGTGCATCTCAACATTGACTTTGACCTCATATGATATCACAGCACTGGATCAAATGCAAGCAAGGAAGCTTTTAATCCACATCACATCACACAAAAGTAGCACCAGCATTGATTGTGTGGGTCAACATGATTTGAATAATTATTGCACCACATTATTCTGTTGAACTCAGATAGTTTTCAGAACATAAATTGAAACTCAATTTGCTTAACATAATAAGTGCCAGAAGACTGTGATCCTGTTGTTCCATGAGGTAAGGTTGTACAGGTTTGACTTACTATCCATTGGTGTTAGAGGGGTAATAAGGGACATGATTGAAATGTATAAGATGAGAAGACATCGTGACATGGTGCTTCTTATATGAGAATCTAGAACCTAAACATTGATAACTGTTTAACAATAAGATGTTGCCCATTTAAAACAGGGATGAGGTAATTTTTCTTCCCATCAGATGGTCATAAGTCTTCAACACACTCTTCATCAAAGGGCAGCTAAAACAGGAGTTATGAGATACTTTTACAATAACAGTAGAAAGATTATTGATAAACAGGGATTGAACATCACCAGCGATTTGGCAAGAATGCAGTTTAGGTTGGGTTCAAATTTGCCGCACCTTGGCCATGAAACCAAGTGACCTTCTCCTGCCCTTAATTTACAAGTAAAGCTCACCTCAAATTTATTTAGTTTATCTATTCAAGGGACAATGGCATCAGTAGCATCTATTGCCCATCCCCAAGTGCTCGCAAGAAGGAGATAGTTGGGCCATCTATTTGTTGTCATCGCAATGAGGGTCCAGTGATGAAAAGGTTAGGATTTGAACACAGCAACAATGAAGAAGTAGTTCTTCACCTATCTCACCTATTTGTCCAACTAGAGGTGAGAGGAAGTCAAGCCATGTGATCCATGTCCTTCCAGGATTTGTGAGATACTGTTGAAGAAGAATTGTTACTGCAGGTACAACATTGACAGCATCCATTCTCCATGATTCGTTGTTTTTCAATGTCCAAGCTCCAAAGATCAGATGTTGAATTAGAAAAAGCAAGCCAACTTCACTGAAAATCAACTACAAAGAAATATGTTCTACCACATCGACCACAATGTGAATTGGTGACAGTGGCCTCTAACGGCAAGGAGACAGGCATTTTCCAGAGAGGTGCGGGCTGCAGGCATCCTGGCCTCAGGATCATTCCAGGCTTCAACATTTCATAGTCTACTGCTCACTGCTATGTTAAGGAGCTCCACGCTAGAGAAGCAGAGACTTGATCCATTTTGTTTTGGTCCACAGGTGCAGACAGACAGACAAGCACAGACACTTACCTACAAATACACGCTTCCCCACAATACAGTTATTCACAGACTTTGGAAAGTTGACTGGGAAAAGGCTGCCTGGAGTGCTTGGCTGTATTCCTGCACGGTTTTCATGGACCACAGGTACAAATAAATATGCCTCCATATGCACCATCATACACCAGTCTGTCCAGGTCACTTTGTCTGCTCTGGCAATCTGGATCTCCTGGATCCCAGCCATTTTAATTCCCCTTCCCTTTCCACACCAGCCTGTCAGTCCTCGGCCTTGTTCACTGCCAAGTTAAGGCCAAATGCAAACTACAGGAACAGCAGATTGTATTCCGCCTTGGTAATCTGCAGCCCACTGATATGAACATTGTCTTTTGTGCCTCTGGATCCCTCTGATCCCCACTCAATCCCATAAATGCGGCATTCATTCATTATGTAGCCGCATTCACCCCTGACTGGAAGAGGATTATGGTCTGTCGCTTAAAGTGCTGGCTTCAGTGATTGTCTTGCTACATTACATGCTGAGAACCATGAGATATTGGCCTGACATTCGCAACACTGTTGTGTGATACTTGCAATTGAAGTCTGCAATCTTCATGCGCTTGCACTAACAGCATTAGGGCGACCTGCAAAAGGCAAAACAAGGCCAACTTTGAGGTTATGAGAGAAGGTCTCGCTCAAGTTGAATGGAGCAGGTTATCTGAGGGGAAAGGAACATCGGCCATAGGATGTTTTTTTAAAGCGTGCTGACAAAAGCTCAGGATACGTACGTCCCCGTTAGAGTGAAGGGCAAAGCAGGCAAACTTAAGGAAGCTTGGCTAACGAGGAAAATTGAGGCATTTGGTCAAAAACAAGAAGGATGTATGTGACAGGTATATTCAGCTGGGATCAAGTGCATCCCTTGAGGAGTTTCAGTAACTAACGAGTAAACCGAAAAAGGAGATCAGAAGGGCAAAAAGGGGCCAGGAGATAGCTCTGGCGGGTAGCATTAAGGACAATACCAAAAGATTTTATAAATACATAGGCGGGAAAATGGTAACTAGAGAGAGAGTGGGACCTCACAGGAATCAAAACGGTCACTTCTGTGGAGCCACAGGAGTTGGGCAAGGTCCTCAATGAGTATTTCTCCTCTGTATTTACCGAGGAGAAAGACAGTAGGACGGAGGAACTTGAGGCAGACAATGGAAGTGTCTTGAGAGCAGTCAGGGTTAGCATCGAAGAAGTACTGAAGGTACTATTGTGTATGAAGATAGACAAATCTCCAGGGCCTGGTCAGATATATCCGAGGACATTGTTGGAAAGCAGAGAGGAAATTGCGGGAGCACTGGTTGAAATTTACGAGTCGTCCTTAAATACAGGAGAGGTGCTGGAAGACTGGAGGGTGACAAATGTTGTGCCTCTTTTCAAGAAGGGCTGCAGGGAAAATGCTGGGAACTATAGGCCGGTGAGCTTAGCATCTGTAGTTGGAAATTTACTTGATAGTATTCTGAGGGATAGGTTATTCAGGCTGTAGTGACAGTCTTTACGACGTCTCAAGGTATTAGCCTTCGATAGTCACTAATTTGCTGACTATGGTTCAGAAGGTAATCCACGAGACATTCAAAGCCATCGAAAGATGAGTATTCCAGAACAGTCTCTTGATTAATAGTTTCTTTATTGTAGTAATACAAAACAGTAAAACCACTCTGAAAACTTCTTCTTGTATAAGTACATCGTCTTCCAGCATACTCGTGATCATGCTCATAATCATGGTCAAAAACTATATCTTCCCCCTAGTCTTCACCGAACTAAACTAAAAACTAAAAACTATCTGGGAGTCTGCGTCAGATTCCTAGCCACGAACACGCCCCAGACTACGTATAAATCCCACCAACATAATTACAGGCAGATAAAATTAAAGGTAACTGGATATAAATATAATATACTGAGTTAAGCTAAATGGCTACTACACAGGCATTTGGATGGGCAAGGGCTGATTAGGAATAGTTAGCATGGTTTTGTAAGTGGGAGGTTGTGTCTAACAAATTTGATTGAATTTTTTGAAGATGTGACCAAAAAGGTCGATGAGGGCAGAGCTATAGATGTTGTATACATGGATTTCAGTAAGGCATTTGACAAGGTTCCACATGGTAGGCTGCTCTGGAAGGTTAGATCGCATGGGATCCAAGGAGAGAAAGCTGAATGGATAGCTAATTGGTTCCATGGAAGGAAGCAGAGGGTGATGGTGGAAGGTTGCTTCTCGGACTGGAGTCCTGTGACTAGTGGTATGTCTCAGGGTTCGGTGCTAGGCCCGTCACTGTTTGTCATCTACTTCAATGATTTGGATGAGAACATACAGGGAAGGATTAGCAAGTTTGCTGATGATACAAAAGTGGGTGGTTTTGCAGGTAATGAAGATTATCTAAATGGTGGCCGACTAGGAAAAGGGGAGATGCAGCGAGACCTGGGTGTCATGGTACACCAGTCATTGAAAGTAGGCATGCAGGTGCAGCAGGCAGTGAAGAAAGCGAATGGTATGTTAGCTTTCATAGCAAAAGGATTTGAGTATAGGAGCAGGGAGGTTCTACTGCAGTTGTACAGGGTCTTGGTGAGACCACACCTGGAGTATTGCGTACAGTTTTGGTCTCCAAATCTGAGGAAGGACATTATTGCCATAGAGGGAGTGCAGAGAAGGTTCACCAGACTGATTCCTGGGATGTCAGGACTGTCTTATGAAGAAAGACTGGATAGACTTGGTTTATACTCTCTAGAATTTAGGAGATTGAGAGGGGATCTTATAGAAACTTACAAAATTCTTAAGGGGTTGGACAGGCTAGATGCAGGAAGATTGCTCCCGATGTTGGGGAAGTCCAGGACAAGGGGTCACAGCTTAAGGATAAGGGGGAAATCCTTTAAAACCGAGATGAGAAGAACTTTTTCACACAGAGAGTGGTGAATCTCTGGAACTCTCTGCCACAGAGGGTAGTCGAGGCCAGTTCATTGGCTATATTTAAGAGGGAGTTAGATGTGGCCCTTGTGGCTAAAGGGATCAGAGGGTATGGAGAGAAGGCAGGTACGGGACACTGAGTTGGATGATCAGCCATGATCATATTGAATGGCGGTGCAGGCTCGAAGGGCCGAATGGCCTACTCCTGCACCTAATTTCTATGTTTCTATGTTTCTATGGTTGTGAAAGATTGCAGCAGGATCTGGATCGATTGGCCAGGTGGGCTGAGGAATGGTTGATGGAATTTAATACAGAGAAGTGTGAGCTGTAGCATTTTGGGACATCTAACAAGGGTAGGACCTACACAGTGAATGGTAGGCCTTTGGGGAGTGTTGTAGAGCAGAAGAATCTAGGAGTGCGGGTGCATGGTTCCTTGAAGGTCGGGTTCAAGTAGATAAGGTGGTTAAAAAGGCTTTTGGCACATTGGCCTTCGTCAGAGTACAGAGTATAGAAATTGGGAGGTCATGTTGCAGTTGTATCAGACTTTGGTGAGACCGCATTTGGAATATTGTGTTCAGTTCTGGGCACCATGTTATAGGAAATATATTGTCAAGCTTGAAAGGGTTCAGAGAAGATTTACGAGGATGTTGCCAGGACTAGAGGGTGTGAGCTATAGGGAGAGGTTGAGTTGGCTGGGTCTCTATTCTTTGGAGTGCAGGAGGATAAGGGGTGATCTTATAGAGGTGTACAAAATCATGAGAGGAATAGATCGGATAGATGTTCAGAGTCTCTTGCCCAGAGTAGGGGAATCTAGGACCAAAGGATATAGGTTCAAGGTGAAGGGAAAAGCTTTAATAGGAATCTGAGGGGTGACTATTTTACACAAAGGGTGGTGGGTGTATGGATCAAACTGCCAGATGAGGTAGTTGAGGCTGGGACTATCCCAACATTTAAGAAACAGTTAGACAGGTACATGGATAGGTCAGGTTTGGAGGGATATGGACCAAGCACAGGCAGGTGGGGCGAGTGTGGCCGGTGACATGTTGGCCAGTGTGGGCAAGTTGGGCCGAAGGGCCTGCTTCCACACTGTATCACTTTGCCTCTAACGTTGTGGAGCAAGCTCAAGGTTAAATTGCCCAAAACGAATTCCAGAACGACTCTCAGAAACTGAACAAAGCTCTGTGCAGCTAATGCAGAACTTTCTCACTCTGAATTCCAAAATCTTTCTGTTGCTGGATTCCATTCCACTTTATTAATTATTTTTCTACCTCTATACTAGATTTTAGTCATATGTGCTAATATTCATCCAAATTATTTTTCTTTTCTGCGGTTCCTAATTGCTCTCAACAGGAAAATCTACCAACTTGTCTTTCTCAGATTCAGTGCTTATGTGACCTCATATCATGTCATAAGGAATAGTAGAATTAGGCCATTCGGCCCATCAAGTCTACTCCGCCATTCAATCATGGCTGATCTATCTGTCTCTCCTAATCCCATTCTCCTGCCTTCTCCCCATAACCTCTGACACCTGTACTAATCAAGAATCGATATCTCTGCCTTAAAAATATCCACTGACTTGGCCTCCACAGCCTTCTGTGGCATCACCTCTCATGCAAACAACTTTGCAGAAGTTTATCTTCAATCACTTGCATATAGCACACATGGTGACTCAACTGTGCATTATTCTTCACATCTACAAGTCAGTCAAATTCAGTCAAAGTCAATTTTATTCGTCTCAAGCACCCGAAGGTGCATTGTTTTTTCTGAAATTCAATTTTTTTTCTTAAATTCAGTTTAATTTCAGAAAAATGCTTAAACTTGTGTTCATACTGGTATTAGCATTAATGATAGGATTAATTTCAGAATTGCTGCTGTTAATATTTATATTATTTATAGGAGTACTGATGCTGGTATTAGTTACTGAAATTTAATGGAGTTTTTAACATTGATACTAGTTTTAGTATTAGTGTCGGTATGAATATCTTGTGAATGTCCACTGCAGGAGACTGAACACAGAATCTAAACTAATACCCATGCATAGTACTGAGAGTGCTGCCCTGGCAAAGGTATCATCTCACAGATGTTAAACCATGGATCTATATCTAAATTGTTTACTGCCTTTCCGAAAGAATTTATAAAATACTTGTTTAAATGTGATAATCGCAAATACATATTATTTGTTTGAAATGATTTATTCATATCAATATTCTCGGTGCCTTCCCATTCTCTTTGTTCACATCACTTCCAGAGCAATTCAGGGTGGCAAATAAACATACCGTGAATTAAGAAATTGAAAGTAGCCTTTCTGCTTTTGTTGCCCCTCCAACTTTACTATTCTGCTGCTGTACCTGCTAATTCTAGTATCATTGTATTGTGCTCCTATTAATATTGTTCCTACTATTAATCCGATTGATATTACCTTCAGCCCAATTTATTTTTATTATCACCAGTATTTCTATTAATTCCAGTGTTCATCCTCATAAGTTGTCGGAGCAGAATTAAGTCATTTGGCCCACCAAGTCTACTCTGCCATTCAATCATGGCTGATCTATCTTTCCCTCTCAACCCCAATCTCCTGCCTTCTCCCCATAACCCCTGACACCCTTACTAATCAAATGTTTTTATGAATTCTGCATTTACTAATGTTTTTATGAATTCTGCATTTACTAGTTGACTGAATATAACAATTCATGCTTACAGTCAGTAGTTTAACTGCTCTTGTTACTATTTATGTTGGGATTATTATTAATCTTAATACCAGTATGATAATTACTTAACTGTTCCTTTTAGTGTTGTTGTTACTATTACTTTATGGAAACACTATTGATCTAACTGGTCCTAATCCTGCTACTTATATTATTGGTCTTGTTGTTTCTATTATTGCCAATATAATTTCAGATAATTTTACCAAACATTATACTGCAACGTTAGAACAGATAATCTTGCTTCTGCTATTATCCTCGATTCTCCCATTAGAGTTGCCATTATTATTAATCTAGCTATTTCAACTAACGTTAGTACTACTATTATTATGGCTCTTCTCTACCAATACTGGTGTTACTATTAATCCTATTATTACTATTACCACAGCCTTCCTAGTAATGTTGTTATTATAATTATTCCAGCAGTATTCATAAAAGAAAAACTAAACATAAATAGTTATAAAATCAGCTGAATAAAATTAAAGATGCCTTCAAGTCATGATGATTAACAATACTGCCATAGATATTTCTCATTGGTGCTCCCTTGATCCTTGCCTCTATTAGCACTTTCTATTAGTCCCACGTTGACAGAAGTGGCGCACGTGGTTATGGGGGTGATTTATCCCTCCTGTTCCCAGGAATGATTAGGTTAACAATGCTTTAGGTTTGAAGGCACTGGGCCTGTACTCGCTGGAATTTAGATGGATGAGGAGGGGACCTCATTGAAACTTACCAAATAGTGCAAGGCCAGGATAGAGTGAATGTAGAGATGATATTTCCACTCATGGGATAGTCTAGGACCACAGGCCATAGGCTCAGAATAATAGGATGTAACTTTAGAAAGGAGATGAGAAGGAATTTCTTTAGTGAGAGGGTGGTGAATCTGCCGAATTCATTGCTACAGACGGCTGTAGAGGCCAAGTCAATGGATATTTTTAAGGCGGAGATTGACGAAGGCAGGAGAATGGGGTTGAGAGGGAAAGATAAATCAGCCATGATTGAATGGCGGAGTCGATGATGGGCCGAATGGCCTAATTTTGCTCCTAGAACTTATAAACGTATGCTCCACAGAAAGGTGCTCAGTTACCATAATGCAATGTCAAGGTGTCAATGTTGGTTAGTTCGAGGCAGCCCATAATGTCTGTGCATGTTCTTCAGCACCGAATATTTTTTCATTATGATTGGACTGTTTCTACGCAAGACCTGAAATATTTTCAGGGTTTTTACAGCTGCCATTATTCCAGCAGATCCTATTACTATGAGACTATCAATACCAATAAATTCAAGGCTATGTACAAAAGACTTTTGGTATGCAAGTTTTGGTCAATGGAACAGCAGCAAACTGGAGCTGAGGCCAAATTCAGATCAGCTGTGTTATTATTTGCCAAGCTCTGTACAGCCTTCTGCTGCTCCTATTTCTTATGCTCCTGTGCAACCCTGTTTGGTGCTGGATCAACACAGGGGGGATTACGAAGATCCTGAGTGACTGATTACAATCCCCATTTTGAATTTGTAAGCTTTAAGGTGGTGTTGTTTCATGCACAAGATCTCTCCCTTGCCTTCTCTGTGTACCTTGAAAGAGGCAGTGTAGTATGTGGCATTATAGATTATCACAGTGAGCTGAATGGATGCCTTGCTGGTTCATTTTTGTTTCAGCTAATTGCTCGCATTGCAGTTGCGCAAATGCCAGAAGATGACCTGGATTTTGATTGGATCTGGCCAAAGCTGACAGGCACCATAACAGCCAGACTGCCCACTGGGTGCAGCTGTCGGAGTGTGCTTGATCTGGGTTAGTATTGCAATTGCTAGGCTAGTATTGCAAGTCCTAGACATAAATAAACTCCATAAATAAACATATTTGTGTGAATTGGTTAGTCATTTGTGCCATGTTAAATAGAGTGAATTTACTTCAAAACAATACACCTTACCCTTATTAGTAATGTTGTTCCTGTTTAATTTATAATTCATCATTAACATAGAAACATAGAAAATAGGTGCAGGAGTAGGCCATTCGGCCCTTCGAGCCTGCACCGCCATTCAATATGATCATGGCTGATCATCCAACTCAGTATCCTGTACCTGCCCTCTCTCCATACCCCCTGATCCCTTTAGCCACAAGGGCCACATCTAACTCCCTCTTAAATATAGCCAATGAACTGGCCTCAGCTACCTTCTGTGGCAGAGAATTCCAGAGATTCACCACTCTCTGTGTGAAAAATGTCTCAGTCCTAAAAGATATCCCCTTTATCCTTAAATTGTGACCCCTTGTCCTGGACTTCCCCAACATCGGGAACAATCTTCCTGCATCTAGCCTATCCAACCCCTTAAGAATTTTGTAAGTTTCTATAAGATCCCCCCACAATCTTCTAAATTCTAGCGAGTACAAGCCGAGCCTATCCAGTCTTTCTTCATATGAGAGTCCTGACATCCCAGGAATCAGTCTGGTGAACCTTCTCTGTACTCCCTCTATGGCAATAATGTCTTTCCTCAGATTTGGAGACCAAAACTGTACGCAATACTCCAGGTGTGGTCTCACCAAGACCCTGTACAACTGCAGTAGAATCTCCCTGCTGCTATACTCAAATCCTTTTGCTATGAATGCTAACATACCATTTGCTTTTTTCACTGCCTGCTGCACCTGCATGCCTACTTTCAATGACTGGTGTACCATGACACCCAGGTCTCGTTGCATCTCCCCTTTCCCTAATCGGCCACCATTCAGATAATAGTCTACTTTCCTGTTTTTGCCACCAAAGTGGATAACCTCACATTTATCCACATTATACTGCATCTGCCATGCATTTGTCCACTCACCCAGCCTATCCAAGTCACCTTGCAGCCTCCTAGCATCCTCCTCACAGCTAATACTGCCCCCCAGCTTTGTGTCATCCGCAAACTTGGAGATGTTGCATTCAATTCCCTCGTCCAATCATTAATATATATTGTAAATAGCTGGGGTCCCAGCACTGAGCCTTGCGGTATCCCACTAGTCACTGCCTGCCATTCTGAAAAGGACCCGTTTACTCCTACTCTTTGCTTCCTGTTTGCCAGCCAGTTCTCCATCCACATCAATACTGAACCCCCAATAGTTCCATTGTTCCCATTTATACGTGTTCCTATTCATACAGTTGCTCCAAAAAATGGTGGTTTTACTATTCGTGCTGATGATACAATTTTCATGCTAGTTTATTTTCCTAAGCATTCTGATGATAATAACTCGTGCTGTTCTTGTAGTACAGCTGCCATTATTCCAGCAGATCCTATTACTATGAGACTATCAATACCAATTAACCAGTCTTAGTATTAATCCAATTGTTCCTATATATGCTGAAAGCACTCTTCCAGCTGGACCTATAACTTCAAGTGTTATGATTAGTCAAGGTGTTCTTGTTAATACTGGAATTACTATTACTTTCCATAATACCATAAACAACAAATTTACATGATCCATTTAACACTGATATGAAAACTGTTTTTGTTCCTATTAATGTGGGTTATGAAGCAAGCTAATCCCCTTAGCACTGGCATCTTTTGGTGCATATTCTTCCTTTTTCTTCTGGGAATTGCTCTTGGGTCTGTTGCGCCTGTTAATACTTTAATAAGATTATATTAATCATGTTCTAACAATATATACAAATTATGGTGTTAAAACTAAAATTGATAACAATACTGTATTAGTAATACTGGGAGTATTTAGTTCTGTTTCTTGGGCCGTCTTAAGCCGGCACACTTGGACATTGACAAACCAGTGCAGGTGGCACAGCCCCACCGTCACAACCGCACCTGCCCTCAACTCTGCCAGCTGCGAGCCCGAACACAGGAGACGCCAACACGAGCCTAACTGCCTCCATTACTCTGGTTCTGGGGGGAGGGGGTGGGGTCATGCGGCGGGATGAGCAATTTTGTTATCGAACCGTCGTTGGTCGGGCTCGAACTCTCGCGTGGACCGGGCATGATCTGGGCCGATCAATCACGCAGTCAGGGGTCGGGCCGTTAGGCGGTAAGGAATTCAAAGGTGGCAGTTGCAATTCGAAGGTTTGGCGTTTGGTGTGGAACTCGGGTGTGCTCACGAGCAACGGCACAGTAGTAGTAAAATATTAACTTGATGCGCGTGTGAGCGAAGGGGCTGTATCGGTTAATTATTAAACAGTGTGTTTACACAATGCGTGGACCTCTACAGGTTGATATTTGTGGCACTACGACTGTTTAATGAAGGGTTAGTATGTGGAAGACAGGATGCGAGTGTTTATTATTTGTCTGCGTGAATTAATCATCTGTAGTTTCCTTTATTTAGTAGGTACTGGTTGAATAGGTAGTGAGAGCAGGTATTGAGGGGGGTGGTTCTGGGACGCCAGAACTAACTGTTGAGCCTTCCTGCGGTGTCGTGGACCTAACCCAATGAAACACCAGTGAAAGGAGCTGCCCACTTGATAATCCCAATGATATACTTGCATCTACAATAGATCAGTTTTTATGTGCTTGTTAACATGTAGATAGCTTGTTATTGCATATGGAGTTAGATGTTGTCCATAGCATAGGTTTGTGTAATCACTTAAGGTAGTACTTTGGCTTTGGGCTTGCTTTTCTTAGTTGAGCGCTTATCCTGGTGTTATAGCACAAGTACTTTGTGTTTTCATTGTAATTTAGAATTCTGCCATTTTTCTATTAATTCTCGTTTTACTGTTAATCATAAGGCTCAAGAGTCAAGAGTGTTTTTTTGTTATACTAGACCAAGTGGGACCCGTTGGATCCCGTCCCTCAACGCAGGGGGGGGGGGCGTGGCATCACACGGGAGGGCTAGTCCCCAAATGCAATATTCCACCACTCACCCATAGCTCCCAACTGCGCAGGCATGGCTGACGGGTTGCCGTTGTGACATAGAAGATGGAGGCATTAATGTGCAGGCTAAGTGCAGACATGTTGGGTCTGCTCCCCCAACGTAAGCTTCCACCACTCACCAGTTCCCCCAATGCAAACCGTTCCCCCAATGCAATAATGCACCACTCACGCATAGCTCCCAACTGCGCAGGCGCAACTCATTTCTCCTCATCCCCCAGCACTCCCTCCTCTTCCTCTTCACCCTCCCTCTTCAATCCCTAGAGAGGGAGAGGTGGTAGAGAGGGAGAGGTGGTAGAGAGGGACGGGTGGTAGAGAGGGAGGGGTGGTAGAGAGGGAGGGGTGGTAGGGAGGGGGGCAGAGAGGGAGGGGGGGGTAGAGAGGGAGCGGGTAGAGGGAGAGAGAGGGGAGTAGCAAGGGAGGGTAGAGGGAGGTAGAGAGGGAGAGGGGCAGAGAGGGCGGTAGAGGAAGGGAGGGGGTTGAGGGAGAGGGAGGGGGGTAGAGTTGCGGGGAGGGAGGGTACACAGGGAGAGGGAGGGGATAGAGAGGGAGGGGGTAGAGTGGGAGTGGGTAGAGAGGGAGGGGGGTAGAGAGTGGGAGTGAGAGTAGATAGGGAAGGGGCATCTCCCTCCTCCACCCCCCCCATCTCCCTCTACCACCCCACTCCCCTCACCATCTCCCTCCTCATTTCCCTCGTTCCTCCTCCCCTCATTCCCATCCCTGCCCCAGGACCTACCCAGGTCGTAGAGCAGTGCCAGTGCTTGGAACTCGGCCTGGTTCTCGTACTCGGCCCTGCCCTGACTTGGTTCCAGCAGTGGCTTTTTTTCGTCGCCGGGCTCGGCTCTCATTCCAGCTCGAGCACCAGGCTCGGCTCCAGCCAGGGCTCGCGGCTCCACCCTCGCCACCAGGTGTCGGCGGCATGGCCCCATCCCAAACCCCGGGCTTGGCACTCACTCCAGCTCGAGCACCAGGCTCGGCTCCAGCCAGGGCCCGCGGCTCCACACTCGCCACCAGATGTCGGCCATCGGGCGCCGGCAGCCGCTGCACGAGCGCTGGAGTGCCTCTCCCTCCCGGAGTGTCCCGCCCTGCCTTGCGAGTCCATTGTGACATCACTCGGGGGGGGGGGGTTCCCGAAATGGGTGCGTTTTCTGGCTTTTTTAAAACTTCAAATGATTAAAAAGTACGGAAATATAGATGGGAATGTGAGGGGAAGATGTTTATTGCCTCAACGGGAAAAATGTGAGTAGAATGCGTGAAAATGGGAAGGCTGTGGTCTAGCGTTTGGAAGAAAATAGGAAAATAGAAATTGGCACACATACACACAGACAGCCACAAACAAGACAAAGAGTTTTAGATGTTAATAGTATAGATGTCCCAGATAGGACAATGACATTCTTACTTGCTGCAGTACAACAGAATATGTAAACATAGTACATAACGGCAGAAAAAAAGTTCAGTGTGTGTATACACATGCACACATACTCAATAAATAAACTAATATAGTGCAATAATAATAAGTCTGTTGCAGTTCAGAGCTTATTTGTTGTCGTGTTTAATAGCCTGATGGCTGTAGGGAAGAAGCTGTTCCTGAACCTGGACGTTACAGTTTTCAGGCTCCTGTACCTTCTTCCCGATGGCAATGGTGAAATGAGTGTGTGGCCAGGATGGTGTGGGTCTTTGATGATGTTGGCTGCCTTTTTGAGGCAGCGACTTTGATAGATCCCTTCAATGTTGGGGAGGTCAGAGCTAGTGATGGACTGGGCAGTGGTTACAACTTTTTGCAGTCATTTCCGCTCTTGGACATTCAAGTTGCCGAGCCACACCACGATGCAACCAGTCAATATGCTCTCTACTGTGCACCTGTAGAAGTTCAAGAGAATCCTCTTTTACATGCTGCATCTCCGTAATCTTCTCAGGAAGTAGAGGCGCTGATGTGCCTTCTTTATAATTGCATCAGTGTGCTGGGTCCAGGAAAGATCTTCGGAAATATGCACGCCCAGGAATTTGAAGTTTTTGACGCTCTCCACCATCGTCCCATTAATATAAACAGGATTGTGGGTTCTCATGCTTCCCCTTCCAAAGTCCACAATCGGTTTTACTTATGTTGAGAGCCAGGTTGTTGTGCTGGCACCATTTGGTCAATCTGTTGATCTCACTTCTATACTCTGGCTCATCACCATCCGTAATTCGTCCAACAACTGTGGTGTCGTCGGCGAACTTGATGATGGAGTTCGCACTATGTCCAGCTACACAGTCATTGGTATAGAGTGAGTAAAGCAGGGGGCTGAGCACGCAGCCTTGAGGTGCTCCTGTACTGATTGTTACTGAGGAGGAAGTATTTCTGCCAATTTGAACAGACTGTGGTCTGTGGATGAGGAAGTCGTGGATCCAATTGCAGAGGGATGTGCAGAGACCTTTGCTCCTTGACAGTACTCCTTTATTGCCATTATTATATCCAGCTAATCCTGATAGTTATTTTATTGCTTTTAATAACATATTATTTGCATTCATGTTATTTTTTCAAAAGTAAGGTTATTAAAAGTAAAAATTACTTATCACTTGTTCTGTTCTTATTAATGCACTTGATGTTCTTACAATTAGTTCTGCTGTTGCTGTTAACACTGATTATACTTGATGCATCTGACACTCTTGATGCTGGAATAACCATTCCTCCTACAGCTAATTTATAACTTAGATCTGCTGCATTTATTAATGGTGGCATTTCTAATAGACAGATTCTCCTTTTGTTACTGCTATAATTCTTAGTTTTATTATCCTATGAATGCCATCAATTTAGCTTAATTCCACTTTTCATCTTAATGTTGTGTTACTATTAATCTTGTTGACGAGACCAACCAAAACATTAACAAAATATAACATTTCGAATTGTAAATAGATACAGCCAATGGCTTTCCAATTCCAACACTCCTGCTTTCATCTGCTAACCTTTATCTTTTTTCCAGTTCCAATGATGTCATCAACCTGAAATGTATTTTTCTTTCCCCACAGAGGTTGACTTGATGAGCAGAATATTCCTGACATCTTATGCTTGTATTCCAGATTTCTATTCTTTGCAGAATGTTTCTTCATTTTCGTATTAAACATCTTGTTGTTTTAATGCTACTTTTACCACAGGTCCAACTGATCCCATTACAATGACAGTCATGTCCCAAAACGGAACAATGAAATTCTTACTTGCAGCAGTACAACAGATATGCAAACATAGTACTCAGTATACACCATTTGCTATTCTAGGGTTGCAGTTGCACTATTAATGCTGCTACATAGAACTATTTATAACTTTAGCCACTACTAAGACTGCTATTCTAACGCTATCAATGCACTTTTAATGTTTATTTATGACCAATTTATGATCAATATCAATATGAAAATTGCTATTCCAATGCTGCTATCACACTATTAAAGCAGGTATTTGCAGATATTGCCAGCAATAATGCTGCCATTCTAGTATTGCTATTGCATTATTAACACTGCTATTTAATATTGCATGATTAATGTTGCTATTCCAGTTCCACTATTGCACTATTATCCTTGCAATTCATTCTGCTGCACTATTATTATTACTATTCCAACTAGTATTGGACTATTAACTCTGCCATTTTGGTTCGGCCATTGCAATCTTAATACTGCTATTAATATCTACATTATCGCAGTTGCTATTGAACAATTATGTTGCTATTTTGGTATTGCCACTGTGTTTTCAATGCTGCTATTAAATGATTACACAATTAATGCTGCTATTTATTTGCTGCTCTTGCATTGTTAATATTACTATTTATTACTATTGACACTATTAACATGGTATTTTACAGTTGCACGATTACACTGCTATCTAATACTACTAATCAATGCTGCTATTTCTTGTACTAACATTGCACTCTTATTGCTGCTGTTTAATACTATTCCCTTTCAATGCTATTATTCTGATATTTATCTATATTACTAAAAGTCTGATCTTGACCACTTCCTGTTCTGTATATTGATTTTAGAAAAAACGCTGCCACTTACGGCTGTGATTTTTGGCTATCATACTCAGAGTCCCCCTCCGCTGCTCAGGACAAGAGGAATTTCCCATTGATGAAATATAAAAGAGTTATTAGTGTTTAAAAAATGTTGTGATTCTCTCTCCTGAAGGCCATGCCCCTTCCGGAAGGACTATAAAACCCGGAAGCGTTGAGTGCCTCAGTCAGTCTCTGCAAGATGGGGGAGCGAGAGTCAAGTCTCTCAGTCTGAGCTGTGAATAACACTGAACACATGTCTACTAAACTGTGAGTGGTTTTACTGACCTGTCAGTGCCCTTAATGTGGTTTGAAAATATAGTTTGGAAATGCTAAAGCTGTGTTGCCTTTGGTTTGGAAATGCTAAAGCTGTGTTGCCTTTGGTTTGGAAATGCTAAAGCTGTGTTGCCTTTGGTTTGGAAATGCTAAAGCTGTGTTGCCTAATTAAAGTTGCCTTGCCTAATTAGTTGCCTTGCCTAATTAAAGATGCCTTCCCTTCTATATAATTAAGTCTAATCTTGACCACTTCCTGTTTGCGCTTTATATTGATTTTAGAAAAAACACTACCATGCACTGCTGTGATTTTTGGCCATCTTACTCAGAGTCCCCCTCCGCTCATCAGGTGCTGAGGATTTTTCCCATCGATGAAAAATAAAAGAGTTAGTAGTGTTTAAAAAATGTTGAGATTCTCTCTCCTGTCAATCATGCCATGAAGGCCACACCCCTTCTGGTGGGAGGGGGGGGGACTATAAAACCCAGAAGTGTGGGCGTGGCTCAGTCTCTGCAAGATGGAGGAGGAAGAGGTCACGACTCGCTGTCTTTAGTGGCCTTGCACCCTGCTTGAAGTGGTAAGAAACTGCACTTGAATTTGGTGGCCTTGCACCCTGCTTGAAATGGAATTTCAAGGAATAGCCGTGAGTCAACTGCCAGCCCACCAACCGTGAGTGAGCTGCCAGCACAACAGGCTTGAGTGACTGAGCCGCTAGCCCAAGAATCCATTCAGCCCACAATGTCCATACGAGGCCTCTGGAAACCAGTCCCTTCAGCCCACAACATCCATTCTAGCGCTTCAGAAAGCCCCCCCACCCTCCCCCACTGGCCACCAATATTGGAATTGGTGGAGAGGTGGAATATTGCGTTGGCGGACTAGCCCTCCCGTGTGATGCTGGGACCCAACATCTAGTATTCCACTATTGCTACAAATATTTACCATCGCTACATCTAATCCTGCAGTACTAGTGCGGCTATCACACTATTACTGTTATTTACTACTTTAGCCTCTAACACTATTATATTGCTAGTATTGCACTATTAAAGTTGCTGCTTTCGTATTGCACTATTATTGCTGTTATTTATTATTATTTCCTCTACTAACACTTTTCTAGTATTGCTATCACACTATTAAGGCTGCTATTTGCAACTAACACCACACTTGATGCTATTTTAGTACTTCTATTTTAGTATTACTATTGCCCTATTAACACTTATTCAATATCTATACTTATGCTATTTTAATACTGGTTTTGCATGATTAACATTGCTATTTGTTACTGCGCTATCAAAATTGCAATTCTACTGCTCCCACTGTGCCAAAAGCAATAATTTTACTTCTACTTCAACTATTAATGCTGCCATTCTCATGACACTTTTATGTCATACTATTGTTAATATTAATGCTGCCATTTTTGTACTATGTTACTATTTATTACTATTTCCACTTTTAATGATGCTGATCCCATACTATTATTGCACTATTAATACTGCTATTTACTTTGTCACTATAAACATTGCTATTTATTACTATTGCCACTATCCATACTGCCATTCTCACTATTATTGCACGGTTAATGCTGCCATTTACTACTATTGTCGCTATTAGTGCTGCCATTGCACAAATACCGCTGCCATTTACTACTGTTATCACTATTCGTTTTTTCCGTTCTGGTATTTCACAATTAACGCTGCCATTTACTACTGTGGTCACTATTAGTGTTGCTATTGCACCATTGATACTGCCATTTACTACTGTTGCCACTATTCACACTGCCGTTCTGGTACTATTATTGCACGATTGACAGTGCCATGTACTACTATTGTCACTATTCACATTGCCGTTTTAGTACTATTATGGCACGATTGGCGCTGCCATTACTACTATTGTCGCTGTTACTGCTACAACAGTGCTGCTGTTGCACGATTAACGCTGCTATTGCACATTCATCGCAGCCAATTTACCACAGCGGGTGCAGCTCTACCGAAACCCTGCTGGCTGTTGCACTGACAGCGCTGCTCCACGCCCTGGTTGTGTCAGCATTAGTGCTGTCCCTCCCCACCCCTGTGCTGTGCAACGCTGCGCTCGAGCGCCTCAGGTGCACCGGCTCCTTGACATCCGGGTGCGCGCGCGCTCGGTGGCGGCAACGGCAACGGCGCGCAAGTGCGGAGCTGCGGTCCGGCTTGTGGCTGCGTTTCCGCGTCTAGCGATAGGAGGGAGAGAGAGAGAGAGAGAGAGAGACACACACACACAGACAGACAGAGAGACAGACCGAGCAAGAGAAGGACGAGAGCGAAGGGGAGAGACGAGAAGAGACGACGGGCAGCCGGTGCCCAGGAGGGTTGAGTCGGGCAGAGCCGAGCACCGCAGCGCCTTGCCCCGCCCCGCTCCTCAGCCCGCGGCCTGAGCGGTGCTGCCGGCCGCCCTGACATGTGACGCGGGCAGCGGCACCATGAAGAAGTTCAACATCAGGAAGGTGCTGGACGGCCTGACGGCGGCGGCGGCCGCCTCGGCCTCCTCCTCCTCATCGTCATCGCAGCAGCCCGGCCAGCGGCCCGCCGACAGTGACATCGTCGAGAGCCTGTGCTCCGAGCACTTCCAGCTCTGCAAAGTGAGTGCGGCTCCCTCCCATCACAACCTCCCCCCTTCTCTCTCTCTATCTCTCTCTGCCTCGCTCCTTCCTCGAGGTTCAGGGTCAAGGCAACAAGACCGGAGGGGGAGGACAGGCTGCCCCCCCTCCGGTAATGCGGCATTTAGGGGGGACCGGGGCAGGATGGTGACTGTCACCCTGCCGACCCGTTTGTCACAGCGGACCCCGAGCCATAATTTCTTCGGTTAATCTCCATCTGTCAATCTGTCTCTTACTCAACATAGTCCCACCCCTTTATCCTTGTCAAACCCGGCCTCTCCATCTCACCCCTTCATCCTTGCGAATCCCAGCCCCTTCATCCCACCACCCTCGACCAACCATAAAGCCTTCCTGATCTCCTTGATTGCCACTCTTTCCTTCTGAATTTTGTAGTCGGCAGGGCAGTACTCTGCATATCGCCAACTTGGACAATTTTACATTTTTTTTATCAAGCCAATTAACCTACAAGCCGATTAACCTACTACACGTCTTTGGAGTGTGGGAGGAAACCGAAGATCTCGGAGAAAACCCACGCAAATCACCGGGAGAATGTACAAACTCCATACAGACAGCACCCGGAGTCGGGATCCCTCAACTTCTATCATTTCCAGTTTCTCCCCAGCGCTGCTTCAGTCTTTATTTGGTCCTCCCAACACACAGCACCCTTTCCTTTCCCTCATTTGGCTTTTCACTCCTATTTTCTCTTTTCCTGTCAGCCTTTTGTTCCCGACCAAGAGAGACGTAGAGTTAGATTTAGCTCTTGGTGCTGAGGGAATCAAGGGATATGGGGGAAAAAGCCAGAACGGGGTACTGATTTTGAATGATCAGCCATGATCATATTGAATGACGGTGCTGGCTCGAAGGGCTGAATGGCCTACTCTTGCACCTATTTTCTATGTTCCTAACTGTCTTTTCTCTGTTGGCCATCAAATGTCATCTATTCAGCCATTAAATCCATTTACCTGATTTTCTGTGTCCCAAGTCAGTAAAGTCTACTGCCAAATGATCACTAGCCTTCCCCTATTCCACCTCTTGCCACATTGACCTGTTAATACCTGTTTCTCCCTTTTTGTACCTGTTTTTTTCCTGCTGCTACTTATATTAGACGGTTCGTCATGGATTTCCATATCAACCTTCGGCCATGGCTTTTGATCCAGTGCAGAAAATCCTGGCTATTGGAACCCAATCTGGATCATTAAGACTGTATCCTTTAACTGCGACTGGAGAGAAAGTAATGAGCTTAATTTATCACTTTTAGAGCCCTTGGCACCTTGCTCCATCCAATTGGAGAGGGTGGCCTGTCATTCTGTGTTTCTTTGCCTTCTCAAAACGATGATGGTGCATGGACTGATAGTATGCTACATTTCTCTTGCTATAGCAATGAAGATGTGCAAGAGAAATCATTTTTTATGATCATCGGTCATTGGAGGTAATGCTTTAGTATTTTGATTGTTGTATCTGCTGGTACCATGCTAAACTGTTGTGCAGCAAATAGTCTGCAATTTCTCATGTTGCATTTAATATGGATTCTAATGATCAGACTTTAAGCAGTGGGTCCCGTGTCTTTTGCCTGTTACTATTGTGCATATACAAGCTATGATAATTCATTTCTGGTTTGTCATATGCTTTGTGGTTCATTATCTATCTATACATTATCAGTATAGCTGTTCCCCTCTGTGAACATGTGCACTGTTGCTTGTTATATTTTACAACTGTTTTGGTTGCAGCATACTTCGTTTGCCATTGCTTTTTTTCTTAAAAGATAAGGTGTCATGTTGTTGACTGCATTGTTTTTAAATTTCCCTCCTATGATACTGTTTTTGATACTTGATGCATTTGTGTTACGGTATAGAGGTGGCTTCTTGTTAGTGGCTTGTTTCAAAGCTTGCAGTTTGTGTGTTGTTTGTGTGAGAAGTTAAATGAGAATTAAGTTCGAAGGGCACATGAGGTAAAAAGCTCCAAACAGCAACAAACAGATCTGGAAGCTCTTTAGTTAAGGCCTCTGCTCTGTCTTGGAAAAATATAAATTGCCATTTGCGACTACGCTTGTGGATGTAAATTGGCTCTGTATCAAATATTGCTTTGATTTTGTTACATTTCTAATCTTGTATCTGGATCGCCTTGTAGTCTTTTTTTGGTTATCATTCAGCGATCTGTTATCATTCTGTGATCCTTCAATTCTGGCTGCTTGTGCAACTCCACTCTAAAATTCCTCTCCTTTTAAGATGTCCAAGCTTTCGTCAGCTTTTCAATGTTTTTTCCTTTCTCCCCACTTCTACAATCGGTCTGAAGGGTTCAGTCCCAAAACATCGCCTGTCCTTTCCCTCCAGAAATGCTGCCTGACCCGCTGAGTTGCTCCAGGACTTTGTGTTTCACTCACGATTTCAGCAACAGCATTTCCCTGGGTGTCCATTTTCTTGTATAAATCTGTCAGCATTTTTTAAGTTTGTGCAAAGTGTATTTGCATGTTTTACTAAATTGATATAAATTGACTTACAATAACCTTTAAGCTAATGACCCTATCCCTTTGTTTCCTAACACAGCAAGGTGCTAAATTAATGGTAGTCATTTAAGGGGCTTTATGAATGCAGGATGCTTTCATTGTCTATTATTAAATCGCCAATTCAAGTAGCCAGATGGAATGGTCTAAGTTTAGTTACACTTCTAAGCATCTGGGACTGGTCTCCAATCCAATACTTTCTCAAAGATCCTTCCTCTATTTTGAAATGCCATAGCCTTATCCTTTCTTAAAACAGAACTGAAACCATCCTACCCTCCATAAATTAATGTCATTTGACTGCTAACAAAAAATAGTTTTAAATTATTTTGTTCATATTTTTCTGCCGAGAGCAATCACTCTTAAAAATGCCATTCTAACCTTTGGAAATTACCAGTTTAAGTGTGTTAAGCATCATTGCCTCTCTAAAACAACAGTCAGTTTATTTTATTTGTCTTTTCCTTTGCTTAGCGTCAAGGTAATCAGCAAATCTGGAATTTTCTTTGCTTAATAATAAAACATCTCTCAATTTAACTTCAGGGTGTACTGTTACACATTCAATGCATGTCTGAAGTTTCCTCCATGCTCTACAGAACCAGTTAACTCCAAATATTTGCTGCTGAACTTTTAGTTTATCCCCATGAGATTTAATCAAAAATTAAGACCACTATATGTGATCTCATCCAGGTTGCCATTCCTATGTTCTTCAGTTTCATGACTGTTGAGTTGAATTCTTAAAATCTCTGACCTGAATTATTCAGCTAATCAGTGAAACTGCTTTCAGTCTGTTGTTCTCTTCTCTCCGAAGGCGTGCCATTTCTCATTGGTTCAAAATGCCAAGGGTCACTGAACCTAACAGTACTTAGGGTTACCTGTGGCCTAATATTTCAAAGATGGGGACAACCTTTGTGTACATGAATTAGAGATGTCATCAAATCTGATTCAAGATAATATCTAGAAGCAGCAGTGCCCTTGCCAGTTATTTTGTATATTAGATGTTCCTTGGACATGGATGAATTATAGTTCCTTTGCTGTCCCTGAACAAGCAAAAGTCAATTATGAATTTGCCAAATACTCAAGAAGTTACCTGTTCAGTTTAAATCCGGGATTCACACTTTGTCCATTTCGATCTGCTGATTTGAATCTCATTTTAAACCAAATTTTTATTTTGAAGTTAGATTCAAAAATGTGAAAATTCTGTTTCATATTGAATAGACTATTAAGATTGTGAATTAGTCTGAAAGATTATGACATTTTCGTACAAAAATATACAAAGTAATTACATGCACGCCTGCAAATGTGCCTTGATATTTTAGGTGCTAATTCAGAGGTAACAGTTGGAGAAGTTATAATTAGAAATGAAGAAGGGATATCTGACGTATACAAATGTAGTCAGAATGCATATTTTTAATTTATAAAATCCCTTCTAATATTTATCCTTATTATTATTGGTTTTACCTCCTTCAGAACCTGTTGCCACTGACTTCCCGCACCCATCCTAACTAGTTGCAGAGAGAAGGGGAAATGGTCCTAAGTTTTTGCTCTAGTTGTGACACTATCCCCAAGAGTTGCATGGGTACCATTGAAATGAATTTGGATCTTTTGATCAATCAATAACTCTTGGATTTTCTTTCTCTCTTGTTCCTTCACCCTCTTACGCTCTGTCTCCTGTCTGGGAGTAATGAGATACAGTAAACTTGGAAATAGTGGTCAAAAACAAACCTACTGTGAAGGAGCTGAAATAATGTTGCATTTTTTTAATAATGGAGAAATAAATGGGAAATTAAAGCCAATAAATCCTGAGGACGCGATGAGTTGCATGCAACTCAACATTTTGAGAGAAATGGCTCTGGAGTTCATGGATGCATTAGTTGTCATCTTTTAAAATCCAACAGCTTTCACCATGGTTCCCACAGATTGGGAGGTATCAAATGTAACCTTATTATTTAAGATGGAAAGAGAAACTAGAAAGCTTTTGCCTGTTAGTATGATATCAGTGGTAGAGAAAATGTTGGAATCTATTATTAAGGAACTGAACTGGCAACAGAGTACTTAAAATTAACAAAAAACGTAGGCAAAATCACTAAATCTATGAAAAGGAAATCACGGTTGTCAAATCTATTGCAGGTTTTTTAGATTGCAACTAATCTAATTCTTCTTATCGAGTCCACATCACAAGATTAGAAATTGTTCAGGCAGAGCTGAACACACTTCTCGGCATCTGCATTCAATGGCTTCTTGTGCATAGTGGTGGAAAGATTGGTGGAAACAGGGCCGCGACGTGAACGCTCTTTCCTTGACCCCCAACTAATCTAATAGATTAGGCAGACAAGTTAAAATCATAGTTATACAGCACTGAAACAACAGGGGAGGGGGAATTTAGATAAGGATAATTTAGATTTAGAGACGTCAAAAGGGGTGGAGATCAAGGAAAATGTAGAATAAATCATTGGAGAAGGTAACAACAAAGCAAACAGAGATAAAATGTAATCAGGGACAGTCAGACTGGTCGGAGAACTGGGAAGGGAGAGAGAGAGAGAGAGAGAGAGCGAAAGAGAGAAACCAAGGGTTACTTGAAGTTAGAGAAGTCAATATTCATACCGCTGCTCAAGCGAAATATGAGGTGCTGTTCCTCCAATTTGTGCTGGACCTCACTCTTGACAATGGTGGAGGTCCAGGACAGTAAGGTCAGTGTGGGAATGGGAAGGGGAGTTAAAGTGTTTAGCATCCGGGAGATCAGGTAGGTGTAGGCGGACTTAGCGGAGGTATTCAGCGAGACGATTGCCAAGCCTGTGCTTGGTTTCACCGATATATAGGAGTCCACACTTGGAACAACGGATATAGTAGATGAGGTTGGAGGAGGTACAAGAGAACCTCTGCCTCACCTGAAAAGATCGGGGTCCTTGGTGTTGAGATTGGGTTGCATCAGCGACAGGTGTTGCATCTCCTACGGTTGCAGGAGAAAGTACCTGGGGAGGGGGCGGTTTGGGTGGGAAGGGACATATTAACCAGGGAGTTGTGGATGGAATGGTCTCTGCGGAAAAAGGAAAGTGGTGGCGATGGGAAGATGTGGTTAGTGGTGGGATCCTGTTGGATGTGATGAAAATGTCGGAGGATTATGTGCTGTATAGGGGGGAAGTGAATATGGAGGTTAAATTGCAGTATATGAATGCACGAAGTGTAAGGAATAAAGTGGACGAGCTTGAGGCTCAGTTAGAAACTGGCAAGTATGATGTTGTGGGAATTACTGAGACATGGCTGCAAGAGGGCCAGGGTTGGGAACTGAATATTCAAGGATATACCTCCTATCGAAAAGACAGACAGGTGGGCAGAGGGGGTGGGGTTGCCCTGTTGGTGAGGAATGAAATTCAGTCCCTTGCAAGGGGTAACATTGAAACAGGAGATGTGGAATCAGTATGGATAGAACTAAGGAATTGTAAGGGTAAAAAGACCCTAATGGGACTAATCTACAGGCCCCCAAACAGTAGCCTGGACATTGGGCGCAAGTTGAATCAGGAGTTAAAATTGGCATGTAGTAAAAGTAATGCTGTGGTTGTTATGGGAGATTTCAACCTGCAGGTAGACTGGGGAAAATCAGGTTGGTACTGGACCCCAAGAAAGGGACTTTGTAGAGTGCCTTTGTGATGGATTCTTAGAACAGCTTGTATTGGAGCCTATCAGGGAGAAGGCAATTCTGAATTTAGTGTTATGTAATGAACCGGATTTGATAAAGGACCTCGAGGTTAATGAGCCATTAGGAGGCAGTGACCTTAACATGGTCAGGTTTAATCTACAATTGGAGAGGAAGAAGAGTAGATCGGAGGTGACAGTGTTGCAGTTGAATAAAGGGGACTATGGGGCCATGAGGGAGGAGCTGGCCAAAGTTGACCGGTAAGATACACTAGCAGGGATGACAGTGGAACAAAAATGGCAGGTGTTTCTAGGAATAATACAGAAGGTGCAGGATCAGTTCATTCCTAGGAGGATGAAAGATTCCAAGGGGAGAAGGGACGACCATGGCTGACAAGGGACGTCAGGGACAGTATAAAAATTAAAGCGAAGAGGTTCAACGTAACAAAGATGAGTGGGAAGCAAGAGGATTGGGTAATGTTTAAAGAACAACAGAAGATAACTAAAAAGACAATACGGGGAGAAAAGATGAGGTACGAAGTTAAGCTAGCCAAGAATATAAAGCAGGATGGTAAAAGCTTCTTTAGGTATGTGAAGAGGAAAAAATTAGTTAAGACCAAAGTTGGACCCTTGAAGACCGAAAAAGGTGAATTTATTATGGGGAACAAGGAAATGGCAGATGAGTTGAACAGGTACTTTGGATCTGTCTTCACTAAGGAGGACACAAACAATCTTCCTGATATAGTAGTGGCCAGAGGATCTGGGGTGACAGAGGAACTGAAAGAAATCCACATTAGGCAGGAAATGGTGTTGGATAGACTGATGGGACTGAAGGCTGATAAATCTCCAGGGCCTGACGGTGTGCACCCCAGGGTACTTAAGGAAGTGGCTCTAGAAATCGTGGATGCATTGGTGATAATTTTACAATGTTCCTGTGGATTGGAGGGTAGCTAATGTTATCCCACTTTTTAAGAAAGGTGGGAGGGAGAAAACAGGGAATTATAGACCAGTTAGCCTGAAATCGGTGGTGGGGAAGATGCTGGAATCAATTATAAAAGATGAGATAGCCGAACATTTGGATAGCAGTAACAGGATCGGTCCGAGTCAGCATGGATTTACGAAGGGGAAATCATGCTTGACTAATCTGTTGGAATTTTTTGAAGATGAAACTAGGAAAATGGATTAGGGCGAGCCAGTGGATGTAGTGTACCTGGACTTTAAGAAAGCATTTGATAAGGTCCCACATAGGAGATTAGTGGGCAAAATTAGGGCACGTGGTATTGGGGGTAGAGTGCTGACATGGATAGAGAAATGGTTGGCAGACAGGAAACAAAGAGTAGGGATTAACAGGTCCCTTTCAGAATGGGAGGCAGTGACTAGTGGGGTACCGCAAGGCTCGGTGCTGGGACCGCAGCTATTTACAATATACATCAATGATTTGGATGAAGGGATTCAAAGTAACATTAGCAAATTTGCAGATGACACAAAGCTTGGTGGCAGTGTGAACTGTGAGGAGGATGCTATGAGAATGCAGGATGACTTGGACAGGTTGGGGGAGTGGGCAGATGAAGTTTAATGCGGATAAATGTGAGGTTATCCACTTTGGTAGCAAAAACAGGAAGGCAGATTACTATCTAAATGGCGTCAAGTTGGGAAAAGGGGAAGTACAACGGGATCTGGGGGTCCTTGTACATCAGTCTATGCAAGTAAGCATGCAGGTACAGCAGGCAGTGAAGAAAGCGAATGGCATGTTGGCCTTTATAACAAGAGGAATCGAATGTAGGAGCAAAGAGGTCCTTCTGCAGTTGTACAGAGCCCTAGTGAGACCACACCTGGAGTATTGTGTGCAGTTTTGGTCCCCTAATTTGAGGAAGGACATTCTTGCTATTGAGGGAGTGCCGCATAGGTTTACAAGGTTAATTACCGGGATGGCGGGACTGTCATCTGCTGAGAGAATGGAGCAGCTGGGCTTGTACACTCTGGAGTTTAGAAGGATGAGAGGGGTTCTCATTGAAACATATAAGATTGTTAAGGGCTTGGACATGCTAGAGGCAGGAAACATGTTCCCGATGTTGGGGGAGTCCAGAACCAGGGGCCACAGTTTAAGAATAAGGAGTAAGCCATTTAGAACGGAGACGAGGAAACACTTTTTCTCACAGAGAGTGGTGAATCTGTGGAATTCTCTGCCTCAGAGGGCGGTGGAGGCAGACTCTCTGGATGCTTTCAAGAGAGAGCTAGATAGGGCTCTTAAAAATAGCGGAGTCAGGGGATATGGGGAGAAGGCAGGAACGGGGTACTGATTGGGGATAATCAGCCATGATCACATTGAATGGCGGTGCTGGCTCGAAGGGCCGAATGGCCTACTCCTGCGCCTTTTGTCTATTGTATGTGACGGCTGATGGGGTGAAAGGCGAGGACGAGGGTGACTGTCCCTGTTGCGACTGGGGGGAAGGGGGAGCAAGAGTGGAATTGCGGAGTATTGAGGAGGACCCCAGTGAGGGCCTCATCTATGATGGAAGAGGGGAACCCCGTTCCCTAAAGAATGAGGGCAGTCGTCAGATGGACATCTGGGTGAGATGTGGGTAGACAGAAGATTGGGTGCTAGGGGATGGCGTGAGGACGAGAGGATTGGTGAGTGTTGGTAGTTAGAGGTCTGTGGAGCTCAGACATGGTGGGAGAAGTGTAGTCTAGTTCGCTGTGGGAATCCCCCCACCCCCCCCCCCACCCCCCCCCCCCCACTCCCCCCCCCCCCCCCCCCCCCCCCCCCCCCACACCACCTCACCTTCCAGATTCTACCATTCATTGACATATTTAAAAACAATTTACAGTAACCTGTTAACCTGGAAACTTACACGCTTTTGGATGTGAGAAAAAACTGATGCAAGCTGAACCTGGAGCTCACTGTCAACCCGCCTATGTGGGAATGTATTTGGATTTTCAGAAGACTTTCATTAAGATGGTACCAGAACTTACTTAACAAAATTAGAATGCATGCTGATTTGCTGCAACTATGCACTGAGATTTTAATTATGAATAGAAAACAATGTTATTGATTGAGAGGCAAGGACTAACATGGTGCGACAGGGAATGGTAGTAATTCCCTGACTGACTCTTCATGCATCGAGATCAATGATTTGAATAAGAGGAATAGCAAGTTTTCAATTGATACAAAACTTGATGGCTGTCTGGCCTGTAACGAGGGTGCAGAGGGATGCTTTGTAGAATACAAACTGGTTACTTGAATGAGCAAGGACATGGCAGATGTAATATATGGAAAATGCATGGTCATCTATATTGGCAGTCATTGTAAGAGAATCTAATACAAGAATTGAGATGTTTTGCTCCATTAAAACTGGGCCATGGTGATACGGCATCCAGAATGCTATATGCAGAACCAACCTGAAGGTTGTACTTATGATTCGAGGAGTGCAATGATGGTTCAGCAGGTCAGTTCCTCATACGAGGAGATATTCAGACCAAGCCTGTACTTTAAAGTTTTCAATACAGATGATCTCATTGAAATGTACAAAATTCTTATGGAACTTGATAAGATAATTGCAGGCTGTGATCTCTGGAACCAGGAATCACAATCTCAAATTAAGGTGTTAGCTGCTCAGTACTGAGGTGATAAGATATGCCTTTACTCAAAGGATAGTAAATCTGTGGAATTCCCTGCCAAACAGAGTTGTTAAGGCTCATTCTTTGAGCATAGTCAAGTCAAAGATTCATAGATTTTTAGATGTTTAGGGAATCGAGGAATTTCGCACTAATGCAGGAAAGTTGTGCAGAGGTAAAAGATCAACCAGGTTCTTACTCAATGATGGAGTAAACAAGAAAGGTTGAATATTCTACTCTGGTCTCTTTATCTTGTTTTCTTGTGTTCCTTCAGTCTTTCCTGCTCACTTGATTATCTTTTTGTAGTGAGAATTGCATTTACTGGTCATCAACTGAAAATGAAATGTCAGTGGGAGGCATGAGCAAACCAGATGATTTTAAGCATCAAAAATAACTATGTACAAAGGATATTTTGACATTCTGATAGTTGCTTGCATAACAGGAAATGGTAGCATAAGTAAGTTGCCTCCATATCTATGTAAAATATATGCATTACTTGTATCCTATGCCACACCTAGAAATTATATTTTGATCTCTGTCTGTGCCACTGTGTGGAAATCATTCCATACTCTTTGGGAAATAACATTCTTTAATTTCTCTTCATGACAAATTAGTGGTTGCCCACCTAATCAAACAGTACTTGTAAATAACAGTCACGATTTTTTGGAAGTGAGTCAAACTGTTGAAGATGGGTTGAATAGCATAGATTAGAATGAACAGATGTGGAGGAAGGAAATTAAACCTTGTGTAAGTTAGATGTAGAGTTCTGTAATTAGTTCCTGAAGCAGTGAATATTTCTGGATGGATAAATTATAATGGGTCAGTGGCTTTTCTCATCTGTATATGTCCTTTAGATACAACTTGAATTAGAAATAAGATGAGGTTGAAGATGAGGAAGAAGATAATCATTTGAATGCCTAAATCCCTTATCTCCATATTTATTCTAGTTTTGTTAAAAAAATATCTTTCAGTGCCTGGAGCAATTCACAACCCACCCGTTACTTTTAATGCAGAGAATATAACGGCACTCGTAACCTTAGCATATATCAGAAAACTGCAGCTGAGTGCTTTTTGAGATGCAAGTCAATTTCTTCATACAGGACAATGTGGAAAATGCCTGTCACAGCGTGAAGTTCCACAAGCAGCAAAATACTCAGATTAGATTCTCTCTTTTTCCGTGTTGCTTGTTCAATAAATAAAAGACAGGAGACTAAAGAGAATACATGCTACTCTTCAGAATCTGGCTGAGAGGTTGCCATCTCACTAAATAGTGAGCACCCCAGCAGTGCAGCATTGAATGTAATGTATTGCTTAACATGAGATTAGGAATATGTCAACAGTGCCCAAATCTCAAGAATGTTTTTCTTTTATAAAATGCTAATGCCAGATGGATTTGGCAATGAATTATGATGAGGTATTAGAGAAACTCCCAGTTGATTCACCTTTCCCAGTTGAATTAAGTATGCAGATGATAGGACCTTCGAAGAGGATTCATGAGAAAGGAGGAAGACCAGTTTGTGTATGTGATAATTAGAACATTAATGAAATTAATTTAATATTGGAAGAGAAGGCATAAATGAAGACCTAGCTTGCATTAAAAAACAAGCAGAATTAATTATTTGGGCTTATGTGCGAGCATCAGTTGGATTATGTAAGTGAAGTGACAGAACAAACACAAGTAAATATGAAAGTGTTTCAGCTCTTAAATTAAAAATCTCAAGTTACAAGATTTTGACTGGGTTTTTTCAGTGATTGCTCTCATATCCATAATACACAGTGGTGCGAGTTCTGGGAGATGGTGATCATATTAAACTATGTGTGTGAATCTAAACAATGAGTCTTAAACTGTCATAATGAAAATAAACTTAAGAAAAGTAAATTATGAATTTTAAGTTACAGAACATTTTGAAAGTGGTGCAATTTAAGAAAAAATAATTGAAGCTCAAATTAAAATTTGCTTATAATTGTTCAGTATCCTTAAGGGGTGAGTTCAGAATGGAAGTTAGTGATTTCAGTGTCAATGTCTGAATCGGACTTAACAAATGAAAACAAATGTAATGCCCTGGAGATTCATGAAGTGTTGAGAACTGTTGAAGGCAGCGCGGAAACGGGCCTTTTCGGCCCAACGGGTCTGCGCCGACCAGCGAACCCCGCACATTAGCACATTAACCCATTAGGGACATTTTTTACATTTACCAAGCCAATTAACCTACAAACCTGTATGTCTTTGGAGTGAATGAATGAATCCTGGAGAAATATTCCTTTAATAGAAATAAAATATTGTATTCATTAGTGTTGCATCAGTATCAGGTTGGATATCAAAAGACATATTAATAGTAGTCTTCAGAATTACTAAAGTGCAACAATAAATTTACGAAGAATGATTCTCGATTTATGAGAATGTTGCCAGGACTAGAGGATGTGAGCTATCGGGAAAGGTTGAGTAGGCTGGGACTATTCCTTGGAGCGCAGGAGGATGAGGGGTGATCTTACAGAGGTGTATAGGATCATGAGAGGAATAGATCGGGTAGATGCACAGAGTCTCTTGCCCAGAGAAGGTGAATCGAGGACCAGAGAACATGGGTTTAAGGTGAAGGGGAAATTATTTAATAGGAATCTGAGGGGTAACTTTTTCACACAAATTGTGGTGGGTGTATGGAACAAGCTGCCAGAGGAGGTAGTTGAGGCAGGGACTATCCCAACATTTAAGACACAGTTAGACAGGTACATGGATTGGATAGGTTTGGAGGGATATAGACCAAATGCAGGCAGGTGGGACTAGTGTGGCTGGGACATGTTGGCTGGTGTGGGCAAGTTGGGTCGTAGGGCCTGTTTCCAAACTCTGTCACTCTATGACTCCATGAATAAATTACTGAACAGTCATTGTGGCTTATTAGAGCAAGAACCTGGTCTGCCAATCTTTGCTGTTTTTTGGGGAATTGGACCATGGAATGCATTACAAGATAATAGTTTCTGGATTAAATCAGTCTACCTTTGTTGGCTGTGGCTTCTGTAGCCCTACTTGTAAATTTATATGCCAAATCTCTGTTTCCTAAAACCTAGCTGTTTGACCAAGCTTTATCATCTGCCCTAATATTTTGCACAGCTTGGTATCAAATTGTGTCTCCTAATAGACTTTGAAACATTTTGCTGCATTGAAGTTGCTGTATAAATACTTGCTATGGTAGAAAATAAATTGAGGATTCAGAGATAGGTTTGGTCTTGAATGATAAAGCAGAAATGTATCATAATCTAAAGACAGAGACTATAACGATTGGAGTCAAGCTGAAAATGGAGAAAAGGAAGTGTGCTTGGACTAGAGCTAGGCTAATTGCACATTGACAGAATTGGCAGGCCAAACAGTGGGCAATATTTAAGTACTGTTATAGTAGTATAATATTGCGGAGAATTAGAAAGGGAAGAAACTAGATGAGGTGGGAACAAAATATGATAGTCAACAAAGTGAAATAACCACTGAAGGGAATTAATTGGATAGAAAGATCTGGTGTGAATACAAGAATGAAAGATTCTTCTTTATATATTAAGAAACCAAATGGATATCTTGAGTTTACTGCAGGCAGTGCAATATAAAAGCATGGCAGTGATGCTGAGCCTGTGTAAGATTCGGGACATCCCTTTATGGCATTCAGAAGGATTCCATGAACGTTCTTTTATCAGGGAATTTAAAAATATATATATATTTCTAGACAAGGAATGGATAGTCTAACAGTCATACAGCATGGAAACGTGCCCCACGGCCCAACTTGCCCATTCCAATCCGGATGCCCCCATCTACCCTAGTCCCACCTGTCTTCATTTGGCTGATAATTCTTCTAAACATTTCCTACCTGTCCAAATGTCTTAAATGTTGTTAGATGACCCACCTCAACTACCTCCATTGGTAGTTTGTTCCACATATCCACCATCCTTTGTGTGAAAATGTTGTCCCTTTGGTTCCAATTAAATTTGTTCTCACTTACCTTAAACCTATGTCCTTTGGCTCCTGATTCTCCTACTCCCTCTTCCCCCCCACACCCCGCCCACACACACCCCTCCCCGCCCACACACACACCCCTCCCCGCCCACACACACCCCTCCCCGCCCACACACACCCCTCCCCGCCCACCAGTGATGGCCTTAGGAGGTGCGGGGCCCAACTGGGAACAATTTTGGTGAGCCCCAGGTTGCCAGCCAAGGTCTGTAGAATCATAGTAATATAAATAAAGTCTATTATAGACTTTATATCTCAATGGTAGAATGGAAAGTAATCAAAATGTGTGCTTAAAAAGTGCATGCGATTTAATAGACCAAACAGATCTAAGCTACATTAATATAAAATTGCATACATGTAAGCCTACAGGTAACAAACAACATGTGTAGATCACCATTTGTTTTAGTGACAGTGAAATGCGCTTACTCTGAGTCTTGAATACAGGCTCAGCATGTACGTCTTTGGCAAGTTCACTAGCGTCAATCAAGGCTTCATCAAAACCTTTTCCCCTGTATGTCTTTAACCAGTTACAAACTTTTGAAATGAAGAAAGGCCTGTAGCAACATCCATGGTATCACTCTGAAGTTCCTTACTCACAAAATTTACTTGAAAGAGTAAAGGGCCTGTCCCACTTTCACGACTTAATTCACGACCTCTGCCGAGGTCGTGAATTCACGACCTCACGACCTCATACTCGCAGCATGGTCATCACGAGGTCGTAGGAGGTCGTAGGTAGGTTGGAGCAGGCCGTGATGCTAGTCGTAGGTACTCATGGCATCAAGTAGGTCGGGGCATTTTTCTATCATGATGAAAAATGTCCACGAGTAAAAAAGGTCATGAATTAGGTCGTGAAAGTGGGACAGGCCCTTAAGGAGTGCCAGAAAACTAGTGAGACCAGAAACTTGTAATACCTCATTTGACTGACTAACGATTCAGCATTGCTTTTTGCTTGAGCATCATCAGTGTTTTCTGCTAACTCTTCTAGTGCATTACAAACGTCAGCAACTTGGTACCGTACAGCTTTGACACTTTCCATTCTACATTCCCATTGTGTTTCAGAGAGAGGTTTTACAGACAGACCTGTCACATGTTTTCTAAAAACAGTCCATCTTTTAGTAGATGTTGCAAAAAGAGTGTAAATAAGCTGCAGAGTTCCAAAGAAAGTCATTACATCTGGACATGTCTTGGCCATATCTCCCAAAACTAGGTTGTAGTTGTGACATGCGCATGGTGTAAAGAAAGCTCTTGAATTCTTCTGTAGAAGACGTGCCTGCACACCTGAGGTGTGTCCCTTCATATTGGCACCATTATCATAACCTTGTCCACGGATATTTTCAACATCCAGCCCTAATGTTTCAAGTTCATGTAGAAGGGTGTTGTACAAATTGTCAGCTGTGCTACTTTCCACCACTAAAAACTTGATGAAATGTTCATATACTCCTGCTGGAGCATTTGATTGTACACCATCAGCTACATATCTAATTACCATCGACATTTGCTCCTGATGACTGATGTCAGGAGTACAGTCGAGAATTACTGCAAAATACTTAGCAGCCTTGATTCGCAAAATGATTTCCTGTAGAACAGCTTGACCCATTATATTAATAAGCTCATTCTGGATTCTTTTTCCTAAATAATGATCATGTATTTCCTTATTCTGGATTTTTCGCAGATGATCTTGCATTGCTGGATCAAACTTTCCTACCAACTCAATAACACCAAGGAAATTTCCATTATGTGGTGTTCCTATGTGTTCCTCAGATCCCCGGAATGGCAAGTTTCTTTCTGCCAGGAACTGTACAGTGGCTACCAGTCGCTCAAAAACTTGATGCCAGTGTTTTGCTTCTTGTCTGATTAGTTTTTCTACCACTTCATCAATAGTTTTTTCAGCAGATAATCTTTGCTGCAGTTCACAACAACTGAGCATAGCTTGCAAATGCTTTTTGGAGTTCTCATGCTCAGCTAGTCTTGTATGAATGTTCGGCCAGTTATTAAAACCGCAACTTGCAAGTGCACTTGCTGCGTTATTATCAAAAAGCTTGCAGTAGTAGTAACAGAAGATTTTATCACTTGATACAGAGTATACTAGCCATGGACGATCTACAATTTCACCATTTGGCAGTTTCCTTTTGCAGTGACATTTTGAAAAACGTGATCCACTCTCATTCTTGGGGAAAAATTCTACTATAATTGTAGGTGGTCCTTTTTTCACAAAATAGTCCATGACTGACATAATTTCTGGCCATGTTGCAGGATCATCTCTTAATTCTACAAAACTGGCAGATTTTGAATTCCCGTTCTCCCTTGCCTCAGAGGCACCAGCAGTCATGTCAACAGGTGAGTTTCTTTGGTTGTCAAATTCAACACTTTTGAAATGGCTGATCTCACTTCTTTGCCTTGGCTACACCCCTCCTCTTAGTGCGACTCAACTATGTTCTGCCGATGTCCCTTAGTCTTTAAGTCATGTTTACAGAAACCACAGAAATCTCTAGAACCTGCAATGTGGTGTTACATATATATTGCAATGTGTTGTGTGTACTTGACGAGCCGAGAGGAGATTACTCTAGTGCGGGGCACCCTTAGGCGCGGGGCCCAATTGGTCCAATTGGCTTATGGCCAGCCCTGCCGCCCACACACACACACACACACACACACACACACACACACACACACACACACACACACACACACACACACACACACACACACACACACACACACACAGCTCCCCGCCCACACACACAGCTCCCCGCCCACACACACACCCCTCCCTGCGCACGCCCCTCCCCGCCCACGCCCCTCCCCGCCCACGCCCACATGCACGCCCACGCCCCTCCCCGCCCACACGCACGCCCCTCCCCGCCCACGCCCCTCCTCTCCCCGCCCACACGCACGCCCCTCCCCACCCACGCCCCTCCCCTCCCCGCCCACACGCACGCCCCTCCCCGCCCACGCCCCTCCCAGGCCACGCGCACGCCCCTCCCCGCCCACGAGCACGCCCCTCCCCGCCCACGCGCACGTCCCTCCCACGCGCACGTCCCTCCCCGCCCACGCACACGCCCCTCCCTGTCCCGGCCCACGCACACACCCCTCCCCGCCCACGCACACACCCCTCCCACGCACCCCCCCGCCCACACTCCCCTCTCCTGGCAATATACTCTTTCTAACTTAACAACATCCTATAGCAGGGTGACCCAAACTAAAAGCAATACTCCAAATGTGACCTAACCAATGTCTTGACCAACTGTAATCTAACATTCCAACTTCTATACACATAACTCTGACTAATGAAGGCCAATGTACCAAAAGCCTTAACCACTTATCCACCTGTGATGCCACTTTCGTGGGATTATGTACCTTCGCTCCTAGATCCCTCTGTGCCACAACACTTACTGTGAAGGTACTGCCCTGGTTTGGATTCCCAAATGGCAACGCCTTGCACTTATCTTCATTAACCTCCATTAACTATTCCACAGCCCACTTGCCAGGCTGATCAAGATTCTGTATATGTTTTGATAACCATCTACACGATTACAACACCACCCACTTTAATGTCATCTGCAAATTTACTAATCAGTCCATTCTCATCCAGCTTGAACCTATAAGAAATAATGGTTTCAAAATTATCTAGGTTATTAAGAGGGTAAGTGGTGAAAGACTGCTTCCATTTTGACAGATTGGTAAAGTCGAGTCATAGATCAAGGGTTATAATAAGAATAACGGGAAATTCATTTTAATTATTGGAGTATAGAATAATTTAATCAATTTACTTTTGAGATTGTGATAGATTATAAATGTATGCGAATAGGGTGAAAATTTAAAAAGAATATGTTGTTGGTGTTCTGCTGCGACCTCTGATTGCTATCTGTTAGGGTTTTGAGAAATCACTATTAGCACTCTATGATTGCTGAGTCATTCCTTATCAATAAAACAGCTTTAGTTTTTGACTATTTATCATTCCATGATATCATTCATGTTGCTGGTTTCCAAGAATGTCAGTATTCTTTATTGATTGTTCTAACTTTCAAATATGCATTTATTTGGGTTTATTTAAACCACCAGAATATTTTCAGAATCAATGAATGGATTCCATTCCAAGTTTCTTTCTATTTTTATTGTGTAATTTTGAAGTGTGAATGTGTAATTCATATTTTCAGGGCACCATAATGTTTGGGACACAGCAATGTCATGTAAATGAAAGTAGTCACGTTTAGTATTTTGTTGCATATCCTTTGCATGCAATAACTGTTTGAAGTCTGCAATTCATGGACATCACCAGTTGCTGGGTGTCTTCTCTGGTGATGCTCTGCCAGGCCTGTTTTGCAGCCATGTTTAGCTTATGCTTGTTTTGGGGCTAGTCCCCTTCAGTTTTCTCATCAGCATATAAAAGGCATGCTCAATTGGGTTCAGATCAGGTGATTGACTTGGCCACTCAAGAATTGACAATTTTTTAGCTTTGGAAAAACTCCTTTGTTGCTTTAGCAGTATGTTTGGAATCATTGTCTTGCCGTAGAATGAACCGCTGGCCAATGGGTTTTGAGGCATTTGTTTGAACTTGAGCAGATAGGATGTGTCTATACACTTCAGAATTCATTATGCTACTACCATCAGCAGTTGTATCCTCAATGAAGATAAGTGAGTCAGTACCTTCAGTGCCCAGGCCATACCACCATCACCACTGTGTTTCACAGATGAGGTGGTATGCTTTGAGACTTGGACAGTTCCTTCTCTCCTCCATACTTTGCTCTTGGCATCACTCTGATATAAGTTCATCTTCGTCTCATATGTCCACAAGGCCGTTTTCCTGAACTGTGGTTGTTTTCAGTACTTTTTGGCAAACTGTAACCAGGCCATCCTATTTTTGCAGCTAACCAGTGGTTTGCATCTTGCAGTGTAGCCTCTGTATTTCTGTTCATGAAGTCTTCTGCAGACAGTGGTCATTAACAAATCCACACCTGTCTCCTGAAGAATGTTTCTGATCAATCGGATAGGTGTTTGGGGATTTTTTTTAAAATTATAGAGAGAATTATTCTGTCATTAGCTGTGCAGGTCTTCCTTGGCCTGCCAGTCCCTTTGCGATTAGTAAGCTCACCAGTGCTCTCTTTCTTCCTAATGATGTTCCAAACAGTTGATTTAGGTAAACCTAAGGTTTGGCTGATGTCTCTGACAGTTTTATTCTTGTGTCTCAGTCCCATAATGGCTGCTTTGACTTTCATTGGCACAACTTTTGTCCTCATGTTGATAAACAGCAATAAAAGTTTCCAAAGGTGATGGAAAGACTGAAGGAAAGACTAGGTGCTGAGAGCTCTCTTATACCTGCATTATGGAGGCATTTAAACACCTCTGAGCAATTACAAACACCTGTGAAGCCATGTGTCCCAAACATTATGGTGCACTGAAATGGAGGGACTATGTATAAACACAGCTGTAATTTCTATATGGTGAAACCAAAATGTAGAAAAATGGCCTTTATTAAAATCTGGCAATGTGCACTTTAACCACATGTGATTTTTTTCTATTACAAATCTCAAATTGTGGAGTACAGAGGCAAATAAATAAATGATGGGTCTTTGTCCCAAACATTAGGGAGGGCACTGTATTACCTTTCGAACATTACTTTTAACAAATTTATTTGAACTTAAAAAAAAAGTTAATAATTGTGATTGTAAAACAATGATACAAATTTATTCCCTCGGGGTAGGAAATTTATGGGCCACGTGATCTGGATTAATGTGGTTTTATTCCAGTGTCCAAGGAGTCTGAATTTTCTATTTCATGTTATATGATTGGTTTGAGGTTTTGCTTTATAATCCTTGTAAGTATAGCATGAGACCATGAGAAATAGAAACAGGAGTAGATTATTGGATGCCTTAAACTTAACCCACAATTCAATAAATTCATGGCTGATTCAATTTTTCTTATGTTTACTTTCCTGTCATCTCGATTAATCATTGATTCTCATCGATTAAAAATCGACGTCAGTTTTGAATATATCTATGGATTCAATCTCCACAGCTTTCTGGAGCAAGGAATTCCAAAGACACTCAGACTTTTGAGAGTAGATATTCTCCTTCATCTCTGTCTTAAATTGGTGCCCTCTTATTCTGAAATCTCATATGAGTGGCAATATCCTCCCACCATTTACCCTGCTCCCAGAGATCTTGTGTTATCGTATTTTCTAAACTCCAGCTAGTACAAACCTAACATGTTCCTCATTTCCTCATGACAATCTGGTATCTTTCCAAATTTACTTAGAACTGTGTCAAACTATGAGATCTTTCCGTACGTTACAGAGTAGTCCAGATACAGTTACATTCGTACCGCGTATAATTGTACTTCCCTTTCACACTCATACCCTCTTGAACTAAATATCAACGTCCACTAATCTTCCTGATAGCTTTTTTCTAACATATACGACCTGCAAAACCCCGTTTTGCTGCTGCTTTTCCTGTCTATTTCCATTTAAACTATCTGTTTATCATTCTTCCTCCCAAAGTGAATAGCTTTGCATTTTCTCATATTATGTACTCCATTTTCCTTCTTTTTGTCCACTCGCTCCACCCATCAATAATTCTCCCTGCACTTTTTGTATCTCACTCATAGATTGTCTTCCCCTCCCTGTCTTGCCCCATTTCTATATCATTTGCAAATTTTCACACGCCTCCCATAAATGGATAGTGCTTGGCTCTGGGAGTAATAGAAATGAGAGATGTATGCTCACAAAGTGGGTGTTTGAGGAGGGTGTGTGAGGAGGGTGAAGAGTACGTGCGTGAGAGAGAGTCGCATGAAGTGAAGGGTAGAAAGTGAGGTAGAGACAGATAGAAAGATCCACAATCATTTAAGGTAGGAAGATACAAAGACTGAATAGAAATAAGCATGGTTGAGGAGAGATATAAAGTGGGAAGACTCAAAACGGAGTACATAGGAACGTGAAAATTTGAGCGTTTGCTATTTACGGGGCGTAACTGTGATGTAGTTGCAGGCAGATTAAGATATTGAAACAAAATGTTTTATGATTGAATGCTAAGATGTTGCTCTGCTTAAATTTATCATGTTTCTCCACGATAGCTTCCAAGAGATAGGCTTGAAGTGGGGCCATCCTACTATCATCTCACATATATCTCTGGCCTGAATCCCATTTAAAAGGAACTTAACTACCAAACACCAGACTTGCATGCTTTTGCTGTGATCCCCAGATTCCCCCACCTCCTTGCTATTTTGTACTCTCAGCTCTTTCTGTATTTTTTGTATCCAAGACTAGTCAATCCAGACTAAACCCAAAACTTGAAACATGTTTGTTCTTCTGGTTCCTGCCTTCTTCATTGCTCTGAAACATTTTCAGTGCCTTCCTATTAGTCGTATTAGTTATTTAGTCCTTCCTATTTCAGTCATATCTTGGCCAGCTCCCAAATCAGTGTATTTAGAATCATAGTCATACACCATGGAAATAGTCCCCTTGGCCCAACTCGTCCATGCTGAACAAGCCCCATCTAAGCCAATCTGTCTAGCCTGCATTTTGCCCACATCCCTCCCATCCAAATGTCCTCTAAATACTTCCACTGCACCCGTCTCAACTTTCTCTCCTGGCAACTCATTCCACACACCCACCACCCTCTGAGTGAAAAAGTTGTCCCTCAGATGCCCACCAATTCTCTTCCCTCTCGCATTGAACCAACGTTCCCAGGTTTCTGACTTTGCCCACTCCGGCTAAAAGAACATGCATTGACCCCACCAATCCCTCCCATGGCTTCACACACCTCCATAAGATCACCCCCCTTGTGGAGCCTCCAGCCAGCCTCCTTTGCTCCAAGGAACAAAATCCCAGCCTGCCCATTCTCTCCCACACCCCTGGCCCCGAGGCCTGGCAATATCCTGGTCAATCTTCCCTGTGATATATTTTAATGCCTTAGATTTGAAAATAGGAGAAGTATGCCTATGTACCCAAGTCTATGTAACTGTGATGCTGCTGCAGGCAAGACTTTCATTGTACCTGTACCTCGCCATACCAAATGACAACACAATCGACGTGACTATGATTAGTCAGTTTGTGGATGACAAGAACGTTGGTGAGTTGTGGATGGTGAAGAAGGCTGTCTAAGCCGTGGCAGGAGATGGAGCAGATGGAAAGATCGGCAGAGGTTGGCGAAACAATTCCAACAAATGCGATGCGATGCATTTTGGAAGTCAAGTAGAACAGTATAGCACAGGGACAAGCCCTTCGTCCCACAATGCCTGTGCCAAACATGATGACCAACCTTTGCTGTACTTGCCTGCACATTTTCCATATCCCTCCATTCCGTGCATATCCATGTGCCTATATAAACGTCTCTTAAATGCCACCATTGCATCTGCCTCCACCATCACCACTGCTGGGGTTTTCCAGGCACCCACCATGTTTGTTTAAAAAAAACGAATAAACAGCAAATATCCTTTAAACTTTGCCCCTTGCACCTTAAAGCTATGCCTTCCAGAATGTGATATTTTTATCCTGGGAAAAAAGTACTGACTGTCTTTCCTATCTATGCCTCTCATAATTTTATATACTTGTACCCAGTCTCCCCTCCACCTCCAGCATTCCAGAGAAAATCAAATTTAAACCAAAATTTAAACCAAAGTTTAAACAAAAAGTTTAAACCAATCTTTTTTAAATATAGAAACCTCGAGGCCAACTAGGAAAATTGTTTATTATTTACATTCACAAAACCTCATGGCACCGTGGAAATATTTACATTTTACTGTATGGTTTACAAAATGTGCGTAGAGTATTGGCTTTAGGGATGTGCTGCCGCTGGTGTAATGGTGCAGAGTAAAACGGAAGAATGAAAATATGTGTACGAATTGCTCAGAAAGTAGGAAGATGAAGATTTAGTCTTTCATTCCAAGGTTCTGTAGCCACTCTTCAACCAGGCAGTTTGCAGTTTTGGTGATATAAAATTTCTGAAACATTATGAATAAAGGAATAATTTTTGATCCTATAATTTTTGGCAGATTGCAACGTAGACGCACTACAATTCTGCACACATGAGAAAAGCACCATCATGAATGGTGAGATCTGCGGTTTCTTTAAATGAAGCTGAGCTGAGGCCAGATATTGCCATTGTGTTTAACAATTGACAGGGATCCCACACACATTCCTCTAAAATTAGATTTCAAATTATGGAACAATTTCAATGTAGCTTGCAGAATCAGTGCGCAGATGTGTCACACCATCCTATTAGTATGTTGATAATTTGATCTGATTGTGCTCAAACACTAAACTAGGTGCATCTTATTGTTTGAAAATAAGTTATGTAATACCTAAGATTAACCAATTTTGCCCAAAATTAATAATAAGATTGAAACATCCCTGAACTCAATCAAATGTTTACAATAAATCAAAAGAAGCAAGCCTGACACATAGGTCTTCATTTTTTGTGTTTTTAAGGTGAACACATTGTAAGGTGTTCATAACTGAACACCAATGTAAGCTGATAGATTATTATTCTTTTCAGACTGATTAAAACAGTAGTAACATTTTTATAATGCGAGCCATGCATTTCATTCAAGAATATATAGATATGTTGCGCAGAGTACTGATACATTTGTAACCTGGATGCAGGTGGGCAAAAGAGAGGAGTGGAGGTGGAAATATGGGTGGTAGTGAATTATTTTGAATATGCACGCATTATTTATTGCCATTAACAGTTTTGTTGCAGTTTATTATATCAACTGAAAATTAATGCACGTCTTAAAATGTTTAATAGAGGCCCATCAAGTCTACTCCGCCATTCAATCATGGCTAATCTATCGAAGATAGACACAAAAAGCTGGAGTAACTCAGCGGGACAGGCAGCATCTCAATTGGCACCCATTCGATCTCTCCAGAGACGCTGCCTGTCCCGCTGAGTTACTCCAGCTTTTTGAATCTTCAGTATGAACCAGCATCTGCAATTCCTCCTTGAAGGGACTCGACCCAAAACGTCACCCATTCCTTCTCTCCAGGGATGCTGCCTGTCCTGTTGAGTTACTACAGTTTGTTTTGTCTTTCTTCCGTATGAACCAGCATCTGCAGTTCCTTCTTACACATGGCTGATCTATCTCTCCCTCCTAACTCCATTCTCCTGCCTTTTCCCCATAACCTCGGACACCTGTACTAATCAAGGATCTGTCTCTCTCCGCCTTAAAAATATCCACCAACTTGGCCTCTACAGCCTTCTGTGGCAAAGAATTCCACAGATTCACCACCTTAAGGATAAGGGGGAAGTCTTTTAGGACCGATGAGAAAATCATTTTTCACACAGTGGTGAATCTGTGGAATTCTCTGCCACAGAAGGTAGTTGAGGCCAGTTCATTGGCTATATTGAAGAGGGAGTTAGATGTGGTCCTTGTGGCTAAAGGGATCAGGGGGTATGGAGAGAAGGCAGGTACAGGATACTGAGTTGGATGATCAGCCATGATCATATTGAATGGCGGTGCAGGCTCGAAGGGCCAAATGGTCTACACCTATTTTCTATGTTTCTGACTAAAGAAATTTCTCCTAATTTCCTTCCCAAAAGAATGTCCTTTAATTCTGAGGCTATGACTCTCCCACAGAAACATCCTCTCCACTTCCACTCTATCCAAGCCTTTCACTATTCTGTTCATTTCAATGAGGTTCCCTCTCATTCTTCTAAACTCCAGCGAATACAGACCCAGTGCCGACAAACGTTCATCATAGGTTAACATACACATTCCTGGGATCATTCTTGCAAACCTCCTCTGGACCCTCTCCAGAGCCAGCACATCCTTCCTTAGATATGGTGCCCAAAACTGCTCATAATATTCCAAATGCAGACTTACCAGCGCTTCATAGAGCCTCAACATTACATCCCTGTTTTTGTATAGAAGCCCTCTTGACATAAATGCTACCATTTGGTTTGCTTTCTTTATTACTGAACTGTGTAGCCCATGAGAATATTCAACCAGGCAGTTTCAGTTTAGTTTATTGTCACGTGTACCGAGGTACAGTGAAAAGCTTTTGTTGCATGCTAACCAATACATTTCCTGAAACATTGTGAATGATGGAATAAAGTTTACAGAAAATGCAGATTGAAATAAGTGCAAGGGGCAAAATGAGGTAGATTGGAAGTAAGATTGGGAAAGATCCTTAGCATATGAGAGATCTGTTCAGGAGTCTGATAACAGTAAGGAAGAAGCAGCTGTAATTGAATCTGGTAGTATGTGCATTCAAGCTTTTGTATCTTTTGCCTCACTGGAGAAGAGAGAAAGACCAGGTTGTGAGTTGTCATTGATAATGCTGGCTGCTTTCCTAAGATAGTGTGAACTGTAGATGGAGTCAACGGATCGGGGGGCAGGTTCTCTCTGTGACCTGTGTGTGATCTCCGGGTTCCTCCCACACTTCAAAGACGCACAGGTTTGTAGGTTAATTGGTTTCGTTAAATTGGCCTGAGCTTGCGTAGGATAGTGATAGTGTATGGGGATCGCTGGTCAGCGTGGACTCCGTATCTCTAAACTAAAACTAAACTAAAGAATAGGCTCCCAAAGAATATAGTTTATTTGGCATCAACAGATAGCTGTGACGGCAAATTGAATCACTATCTGTCAAGAGTCCCGACAGCATAAGATTGGAATAATGATTCAGAAAATTCCTTGTCATAGAAAAAAAATGTATCTTGAAAAATGGGTGATTGCGTGGCATGGATTAATGTGTGTTTGGATGTTGGATACATTTATTACATTCCCAGCAGGGAGCATTGCTGCACGAGGGAGCTATCAGATTTTGGAAAACATCACATGCTGGATTGTCCAACATGTTGTCCAGCAGTTATCACTTTGTCATGCAACTAGTAAATAGAATCTGTAGGCCTATGCAAGTGTGAGGCTCTCCCCTTTCAACCCATCAGGCTCAACAAGGTTTCTCGGTGACACTGGACCTCCGAAGGCAGGGTGGCTCTGGCTGTGTGTGTGCCCATGAAGGACAGTTCTCTGGCAGTCTGAGAATTGGGCGAAAGCTCAGTGGGGTAGGAGGTGTGGGCCCACTTAATTATTTGCTTTAATAAAGATTAAATATATGCAATCAATTGAATGAATGTAGAACTTGGTCATTTTTGTTTGATATTAAAAAAATATATATTTCAAATATATAAATTCCTGCTTGCTTCCAGATGATTATTGTTTCTGATTCTGAGAGTGGATCCAGTTGTGAAGCCATGACACACCTCCCAAAAAAAATGAGCATGGATACATCATCAGGGTTTTTTTTAAAGTAATATAATTACTTTTAAAGTAATAAAATAAAGTAATAGAGTAATTAAAGGGTATAAAATCATGAGAGGAATAGATCGGGTAGATGCACAGTGTCTCTTGACCAGGGGAATCAAAACCTGTGTAGGGGAATCGAGGACCAGAGGACATATGTTCAAGATGAAGGGAAAAAGATTTAATAGGAATCTGAGGGGGTCACTGTTTCACACAAAAGGTGGTGGGTGTATGGAACAAGCTGCCCGATGAGGTAGTTGAGGCTGGGACTATCTCAACATTTAAGAAACAGTTGGACAGGTACATGTATAGGACAGGTTTGGAGGGATATGGACCAAGTGCAGGCAGTTGTGACTTGTGTAGCTGGGACATGTTGGCCGGTATGGGCAAGTTGGTTTGAAGGGCCAATTTCCACACTGTATCACTCCATGACTCTAATCGTCTGATATAAAGGAAAACTGAGCTTGAGGCTCAGTTAGAAAGTGGCAAGTAAGATGTTGTGGGAATTACAGAGACATGGCTGCAGGAGGACCAGGGCTGGGAACTAAATATTCAGGGGTATACGTCCTATCGAAAAGACAGACAGGTGGGCAGAGGGAGTGGGGTAGCTCTGTTGGTAAGGAATGAAATTCAGTCCCTTGTACGGGGTGACATAGAATCAGGAGATGTAGATTGAATGGATAGAACTGAGAAATTGTAAGGGTAAAAATACCCTAATGGGAGTTATCTACAGGCCCCCAAACAGTAACCTGGATATAGGGTGCAAGTTGACTCAAGAGTTAAAATTGGCATGTCGCAAAGGTAATGCTTTGTGGTTATGGGAGATTTCAACATGCAACTAGACTGGGAAAATCAGTTTGGTACTGGACCCCAAGAAAGGGAGTTCGTGGAGTGCCTCTGAGATGGATTCTTAGAGCTGCTTGTACTGGAGCCTACCAGGGAGAAGGGAATTCTGGATTTAGTGTTGTGTAATGAACTGGATTTGATAAAGGAACTCGAGATAAAGGAGCCATTAGGAGGTAGTGACCATAATATGATAAGTTTTAATTTGAGAGGGAGAAGGAAAAATCGGAAGTGTCAGTATTACAGTTGAGCAAAGGGAGCTATGGAGCCATGAGGGAGGAGCTGGCCAAAGTTGACTGGAAAGAAACCCTAGCAGGGATGACAATGGCAGGTATTTCTGGGAATACAGAAGGTGCAGGATCAGTTCATTCCAGAGGAAGAAATATTCCAAGGGGAGTCTGATGGGACTGATAGACTGGGGATAAATCCCCAGGACCTGATGGTCTGCATCCCAGGGTACTTGGGGAAGTGGCTCTAGAAATCGTGGATGCATTGGTGATCATTTTCCAATGTTCTATAGATTCAGGATCAGTTCCTGTGGATTGGAGGGCAGCTAATGTTATCCCACGTTTTAAGAAAGGAGGGAGAGAGAAAACGGAATTATAGACCAGTTAGCCTGACATCGGTGGTGGGGAAGATGTTGGAGTCATATAAAAGATGAAATAGCGGCACATTTGGATAGCAGTAACAGGATCGGTCCGAGTGAGCATGGATTTATGAAGGGGAAATCATGCTTGACTAATCTTCTGGAATTTTTTGAGGATGTAACTAGGAAAATGGACAAGGGAGAGCCAGTGGATGTAGTGTACCTGGACTTTCAGAAAGCCTTTGATAAGGTCCCACATAGGAGATTAGTGGGCAAAATTAGAGCACATAGTATTGGGGGTAGGGTACTGACATGGATAGAAAATTTGTTGGCAGACAGGTAACAAAGAGTAGGGATTAACGGGTCCCTTTCAGAATGGCAGGCAGTGACTAGTGGGGTACCGCAAGGCTTGGTGCAGGGACCGCAGCTATTTACAATATACATTAATGATGTAGATGAAGGGATTAAAAGTAACATTAGCAAATTTGCAGATGACACAAAGCTGGGTGGCAGTGTGAACTGTGAGGAGAATGCTATGAGGATGCAGGGTGACTTGGACAGGTTGGGTGAGTGGGCAGATGCATGGCAGATGCAGTTTAATATGGATAAATGTGAGGTTATCCATTTTGGTGGTAAGAACAGGAAGGCAGATTATTATCTAAATGGTGTCATGTCGGGAAAAGGGGAAGTACAACAAGATCTGGGTGTCCTTGTTCATCAGTCACTGAAAGTAAGCATGCAGGTATAGCAGGCAGTGAATAAAGCTAATGGCATGTTGGCCTTATTATCAAGAGGAGTTGAGTATAGAAGCAAAGAGGTCCTTCTGCAGTTGTATAGGGCCCTAATGAGACCACACCTGGAGTATTGTGTGCAGTTTTGGTCTCCAAATTTGAGGAATGACATTCTTGCTATTGAGGGAGTGCAGCGTAGGTTCACGAGGCTAATTCCCAGGATGGCGGGACTGTCATTTGTTGAAAGAATGGAGCGACTGGGCTTGTATACACTGGAATTTAGATGGATGAGATGGGATCTTATTGAAACATATAAGATGATTAAGGGATTGGACACGCTAGAGGCAGGAAACACGTTCCCGATGTTGGGGGAGTCCAGAACCAGGGGCCACAGTTTAATAATAAGGGGTTGGCCATTTAGAACGGAGATGAGGAAAGATTTTTTCACCCAGAGAGTTGTGAATCTGTGGAATTCTCTGCCTCAGAAGGCGTGGAGGCCAATTCTCTGGATGCTTTCAAGAGAATTAGATAGAGCTCTTAAAGATAGCGGAGTCAAGGGATATGGGGAGAAGGCAGGAACGGGGTACTGATTGTGGATGATCAGCCATGATCACAGTGAATGGCAGTGCTGGCTCGAAGGACCGAATGGTCTACTCCTGCACCTATTGTATATTGAAAATGTGCGACCCCCCCCCCCCCCAATGATACTATGACAGCATAGAATGCAGCATGGAGCCAGCCTGCCAAACCCATGAGTGGCAGGTGGGCAGTGATTTGAACAATCTGCATCACTAAACTGAAGTCCATTGCTTTCCTTTTGAAAGATCATATGGTACATTATTCCAAAGTGCATGCCTTATCCCTGGTGCTCTGCCCAATATCCTTCAACCACAAAATCTGATTGTCTGATCATTATCACACCATTGTTTGTGGGAGCTTAGCAAATTGGCTGCATGTTTTCAATTTTATGATTGGAACTGCACTTTAAAAGAAAAGTAGTTAATTGGCTCCAAAGCACTTTGGGGGAAACTGGGCTTGTGAAAGGTGCTGTTCCATCTATTGAAACGGGCAGATAATACCTGTTTATTTTCTCATCCTAAAGCTGACATTTCTAACAATGCAGTGTGCCCTCAACGCAACTTTGAAATGCTAGCGTGAGATTGTCTGCTCAAGGTCTGCAGTGAAGCTTGAACTTACGACTGTCTAAGTGCATGTTTGCTACCCATTGCGACAAGCTGCTGTTATACAAGGGATAATTTGTGGAATTTTGGTGCGGTAGAGTTACCAGCAATTTAACAATCTTTTTAACATTGATAATTTTACAGATATCTGTATAAGATAATTCTGTCAGATACTTTCAAAGATTAAACCCATCATTTACAGGATTCTCTAGGTTCCTTAAATATGTGCAGCCAATGGCAAACCAGTCAATACCCAGCAGTGTCTATGGTAAATATCATAAATTGAACTCTAGATTCAAAGCTCTCTCGCAATAATGTTTTTTTACAATAAATATTTGTTAGGTTCGTTGCTTCCAGCTGCAGTATTCTGAACTGCCCTATCAGGGTCTGGAAATTGTGAGACATTTTATTTGTTTATAAACAGAAGAACGTACTTGAGATGCTCAGGATATGCAAAAGAAAGAAATAAAAGGTCAAATTTGAATGGATCAGTAGATCTTTAGTGCACTTGAAGTTTAAAAAGCAAAAGCACAGAAACTAAAAATAGAGGAACATTGATATTCATTTTGTCCACGTTAAAAGTAATGCCAGTGAAGTTGGTCCTTGAGGAACCGTGTAGCATTGGCCTTTTGTAAAAGGCATGTCAACTTATTCATATGTACTAACATAGCTGTTCCTAAGTTTGGAAGAATAGTGAGAAAATGTGCTCTTGCTTTACCTGATAACTTGAAAATGTTATCTGGATTTGGCACTGTTGAAAAACAGACATATTCCTTAACAGTATGGATCTTCAGCTTCGGAAGACCAGGGGTGGAGTGTTACTGCCAGCATGACAGTTCTGCAGGAGTAATCCAACTGCAGTTCTTGATCAATGAAGTAAGTATATTCTGGGTTTCAATGTGGTTTAAATTGCATGCACAAATGTGTGTTCACTTCCTAAGTGTGTATGTTTGTGAGATGGATTTCACAAGGTTAATTTTTAATTTGAATTTATTTTGCAATCTTGAAAAAGATATTTAAGTTGAACAGATTTTTTTTAAATCATAAATCTAACCAAAATAACTAAATTGGTCTTTTGCCAGTTAACTGTGGTGGATGTTTATGTTAACTTTTATGTGGTTGTGTGAGAAATGGGAAAGGTGTAGCAACACTTATAGGGGTGTATTATAGACCGCCTAATGGGGAGCGAGAATTGGAAGAGCAAATAAGTAAGGAGATAGCAGATATTAGTAGTAAGCACAAGGTAGTGATTGTGGGAGATTTCAATTTTCCACACATAGACTGGGAAACATTCTGTAAAAGGGCTGGATGGTTTGGAGTTTGTAAAATGTGTGCAGGATAGATTTTTTGCAGCAATACATAGAGGTACCTACTAGAGAAGGGGCAGTGCTGGACCTCCTGTTAGGAAATGAGACAGGTCAGGTGACGGAGGTATGTGTTGGGGAGCACTTCGGGTCCAGTGATCACAATGCCATTAGTTTCAATATAATTATGGAGACGGTCAGAACTGGATCAAGGGTTGAGATTTTTGATTGGCGAAAGGCTAACTTTGAAGAGATGCGAAAGCATTTAAAAGGAGTGAATTGGGACATTTTGTTTTATGGGAAGGATGTAGTAGAGAAATGGAGGACATTTAAAGGTGAAATTTTAAGAGTACAGAATCTTTATGTCCCTGTTCGGTTGAAAGGAAAGAGTAATAATTGAAAAGAGCCATGGTTTTCAAGGGAAATTGGACACGGTTCGGAAAAAGAGAGAGATCTACAATAACTGTAGGCAGCATGGAGTAAATGAGGTGCTTGAGGAGTATAAAGAATGTAAAAAGAATCTTAAGAAAGAAATTAGAAAAGCTAAAAGAAGATATGAGGTTGCTTTGGCAAGTAGGGTGAAAGTAACTCCAAAGGGTTTCTACAGCTATATTAATAGCAAAAGGATAACGAGGGATAAAATTGGTCCATTAGAGAGTCAGAGTGGACAGCTATGTGCAGAGCCAAAAAAGATGGGGAAGATATTGAACAATTTCTTTTCTTAGGTATTCACCAAGGAGAAGGATATTGAATTATGTGAGGTAAGGGAAACAAGTAGGGTAGCTATGAAAACTATGAGGATCAAAGAAGAGGAATTACTGACACTTTTGAAAAATATAAAGGTGGATAAGTCTCCAGATCCTGACAGGATATTCCCTAGGACATTGAGGGAAGTTAGTGTAGAAATAGCAGGGGCTATGACAGAAATATTTCAAATGTCATTAGAAACGGGAATGGTGCCGGAGGATTGGCGTACTGCGCATGGTGTTCCATTGTTTAAAAAGGGTTCTAAGAGTAAACCTGGCAATTATAGACCTGTTAGTTTCACGTCAGTGGTGGGCAAATTAATGGAAAGGATACTTAGAGATAATATATATAATCATCTGGATAAACAGTGTCTGATTGGGAACAGTCAACATGGATTTGTGCCTGGAAGGTCATGTTTGACTAATCTTCTTGAATTTTTTGAAGAGGTTACTAGGGAAATTGATGAGGGTAAAGCGGTGGATGTTGTCTATATGGACTTCAGTAAGGCCTTTGACAAGGTTCCACATGGAAGGTTGGTTAAGAAGGTTCAATTGTTGGGTATTAATAGTGGAGTAGCAAGATGGATTCAACAGTGGCTGAATGGGAGATACCAGAGAGTAATGGTGGACAACTGTTTGTCAGGTTGGAGGCCGGTGACTAGTGGGGTGCCTCAGGGATCTGTGTTGGGTCCACTGTTGTTTGTCATATACATCAATGATCTGTGGTAAATTGGATTAGTAAGTATGCAGATGATACTAAGATAGGTGGTGGTGTGGATAATGAAGTAGATTTTGAAAGCCTACAGAGAGATTTGGGCCATTTGGAAGAGTGGGCTGAAAGATGGCACTTGGAGTTTAATGCTGATAAGTGTGAGGTGCTACATTTTGGTAGGACAAATCAAAATAGGACGTACATGGTAAATGGTAGCGAATTGAGGAATGCAGTTGAACAGAGGGATCTAGGAATAACTGTGCATAGTTCCCTGAAGGTGGAATCTCATGTAGATAGGGTGGTAAAGAAAGCTTTTGGTGTGCTGGCCTTTATAAATCAGAGCATTGAGTATAGAAGTTGGGATGTAATGTTAAAATTGTACAGGGCATTGGTGAGGCCAATTCTGGAATATGGTGTACAATTTTGGTCTCCAAATTATGGGAAAAATGTCAACAAAATAGAGAGAGTACAGAGGAGATTTACTAGAATGTTGCCTGGGTTTCAGCACCCAAGTTACAGAGAAAGGTTGAACAAGATAGGTCTTTATTCTTTGGAGCGCAGAAGGTTAAGGGGGGACTTGATAGAGGTCTTTAAAATTATGAGAGGGATAGACAGAGTTGACGTGGATAAGCTTTTTCCATTGAGAGTAGGGAAGATTCAAACAGGACATGATTTGAGAATTAAGGGACAAAAGTTTAGGGGTAACATGAGGGGGAACTTCTTTACTCAGAGAGTGGTAGCTGTGTGGAATGAGCTTCCAGTGGAAGTGGTGGAGGCAGGTTCGATTTTATCATTTAAAAATAAATTGGATAAGTATATGGACGGGAAAGGAATGGAGGGTTATGGTCTGAGTGCAGGTAGATGGGACTAGGTGAGAGTAAGTGTTCGTCACGGACTAGAAGGGCCGAGATGGCCTGTTTCCGTGCTGTAATTGTTATATGGTTATATGGTGTGTCTTGTTGCTTTTCACTTAGTATGGCTGTATGGTAACTCAAATTTCATTGTACCTTAATTGATACATCTGACAATAAACTGACCTTGAAACCTGGAAGTGTTTAATCCAGCAAATGAAGATGTGAATGAAAGTAATTATTTTTGCAATTGCTTGCAGTTTTTCGGATAATTTATGAGGATTGTATGTTCATGGAACAAAGTTATATTCACTCCAATAGTGAATTGGACTTTAACTTTTACATTTTCATTTGCTTTTTAAGGGCATGTTGCACTTGATACACGATCATGCTCTTTAGAATTTTATATCAGCTTTCCTCCTAACTCGGTTTCCTCACAATCCCATTTTGTGTATCTGATCCCCTGTCAATTTCTTGTTTCTTTTCTATCTCTCTCCCTTCTTCGATTTCCATTACTCCCTTCCATGGACTTGCGTCTTGGATGACTCCAATCTTCCATGCTGGCCCAATTTGTCTGAGAACTATCATTTTCGCTTTAAAAAATGGCAATTATTGCTCCTCAAAAAGATCTGATTTATTGCATGATCATCCCATATCTAACCTTTTATTGGTGTGAGATTGTATTGCTTGACTATCCCAGATGTGTTTCAAAAGAAACTAATGGACTATGGGTTAATAACTGGAAAAAAGCTAATTCTAAAATGTTGGAAGAAGGCTCCAATACCAACTATAAATATGTGGATTTCAAATATGTTTGAAACATTACACCTAGAAGAGATAAGACTCCTCCTAGCAGGTAAACCAGATCACTTCCACCTGACGTGGTCTGCATTTATAGAATTATTACAAACATAGGGTGCAAAAGTACTTAAAAAAAAAAAATTGAGGTCAGGTAAGGGGGGATGATAGTTGAAGAGTTGGTATGTCCCATTTACGTAATGCTCATAAAAATATTTGTTTCTCTCTTTTTCCTCTTTCTCTCTTTCTTTCTTTCCTAGGGTCTATTTCTTAACTCTTTTTCTTTTGTTTTTAATTTTGCTCTTATAGGGTCTTCGTCCTTTTTTGTTGTCACATTTCCTACACTTTCACTTTTTCCTTCACTTTCTTCTTTCTTTCAATCTTTTCCTTTTCTAGTGTAAAAAATAAATGGAGTACATTAATTGTAAGAAGATATAAATGACAAGTACTAATGTATGTGGTTGTAATGTAATGTACTTCTAATAAAATACAAATAAAAAAAAAATAAAAAAAGACTATCCCAGATGTAACCCGCCTTTATTGGAGTGAGATTGCATTGATTGACTGAGCAAGGCTCAAAGGACTTTTGCAGAAGCGACATGAGCTCGTTTGCTACATGAAGAGTTCTGGTGATCCAATTGATTTTCCCACACAATTCGTAGAAGTTGTGATTTTAAAATTCTGAGGCACAGCTCACCTTTGGGTATTATTATATGTGTAAAGAGACATGTAAGTAGGAAATAGTGTTGTATGTCAGTTCTTGCATGCTGAACTATTAATTGAATCTCCTGCATAACTATAATAACCACATTTCAAAAGTACTTTGGGTTGCAAGTTTTATTTTCAGTTTTTACAAATAAACTACTACCAGAAACTGCCTGGAACAAAGTACAATACATACATGACATGGATCTGTTGGGTGACAGTCCTTTCACTGCAGGATTTTAGAACAAATAAGTACATTAATTTAAATTGTATTGGACAAGCAGTAAAGATATTAGCGAGGACACTCTTCCGAGTAATTTTGTGGGCATATTTGCATCTATCTGTAAGGATAAATGTTTGCTCATTATAATGGCTAGAAGAACTAGCAAGGGTAGCCAATTCCTCCATTTAATATACAAAAAGTGGCATTTCCGTCACTATAAGGCAGGCTAGATTTTATGCTTGATATTTGGAATAAGTCTTGAACGTGCAATATTTTCATGAGTGGCAACTGAGCCATGGATGATGCTTTCTAATATGCTAGGCCAGTAAAGCAACATAGCAGTTTTCCCATCTTTTCAGGTAGACAATCTAAGAATACTGATGTGAAAATTGCAACAACATATCAACAGACACAAATGATCCGTGTTAATGGCTACTTATTCTCACTCTAGTCCTAAACTAAATTGACTCATCAGCTTTCTTTGAGCAAAGGAGTGTATCTGAAGAAGTATCCCAACCTGAAACGTCACCCATCCTTTTTTCCAGAAACGCTGTTACTCCAGCACATAGTGTCTATTTTATGTATTTAGCAAACTGGTTAATCAAATCTAAGATACCAATGTGGATGCAAGTACTGAAAGTGAGGGAGTCCCACTGTTAAGTGCACCCAATCCCATTAAACTGACCCAAAGTTATTTTTTTTGAGAATATATAAAGCAGAGGTAAACGGCTTCATTACTGGATATTTTTTTAGTGCTTGTTGACAAACCATGTCAGTTTAATCATTGCACAGTCTGCCTTCATGGGAGTTCATTTTCTGCATTCCATTGCCTTGTTTTCTGTAAATCATGAAAAATAGAGAATTCATTGGAAAAACTGACATCAGCAGAAGAAAAAATTAATTTGTATTTACCTGAAAGCTTTAACCCACTTCACAATTAATGTTTATTAATTGTTATTAATAAATATTATAATTATTAAATTAGACAATAGACAATAGGTGCAGGAGTAGGCTATTCAGCCCTTCGAGCCAGCACCGCCATTCAATGTGATCATGGCCGATCATCCCCAATCAATACCCCGTTCCTGCCTTCTCCCCATATCCCCTGACTCCGCTATTTTTAAGAGCCCTATCTAGCTCTCTTGAAAGCATCCAGAGAACCTGCCTCCACCGCCCTCTGAGGCAGAGAATTCCACAGACTCATCACTCTCTGTGAGAAAAAGTGTTTCCTCGTCTCCGTTCTAAATGGCTTACTCCTTATTCTTAACCTGTGACCCCTGGTTTCCTGCCTCTAGCTTGTCGAAGCCCTTAACAATCTTATATGATTCAACGAGATATCCTCTCATCCTTCTAAACTCCAAAGTGTACAAGCCCAGCTGCTCCATTCTCTTAGCATATGACAGTACCACCATCCCGGGAATTAACCATGTAAACCTACGCTGCACTCCCTCAATAGCAAGAATGTCCTTCCTCAAATTAGGGGACCAAAACTGCACACAACACCCCAGGTGTGGTCTCACTAGGGCTCTGTACAACTGCAGAAGGACCTCTTTGCTCCTATATTCGATTCCTCTTGTTATAAAGGCCAACATGCCATTCGCTTTCTTCACTGCCTGCTGTACCTGCATGCTTACTTTCATAGACTGATGTACAAGGATCCCCAGATCCCATTGTACTTCCCCTTTTCCCAACGACGCCATTTAGATAGTAATCTGCCTTCCTGTTTTTGATACCAAAGTGGATAACCTCACATTTATCTGCATTAAACTTCATCTGCCATGCATCTGCCCACTCCCCCAACCTGTCCAAGTCACCCTGCATTCTCATACCATCCTCACAGTTCACACTGACACCCAGCTTTGTGTAATCTGCAAATTTGCTAATGTTACTTTGAATCCCTTCATCCAAATCATTGATGTATATTGTAAATAGCTGCGATCCCAGCACCAAGCTTTGCGGTACCCCACTAGTCATTGCCTGCCATTCTGAAAGGGTCCCATTAATCCCTACTCTTTGTTTCCTGTCTGCCAACCAGTTCTCTATCCATGTCAGCACTCTACCCCCAATACCATGTGCCCTAATTTTGCCCACTAATCTCCAAAGTGGGACCTTATCAAATGCTTTCTGAAAGTCCAGGTACAATACATCCACTGGCTCTCCCTTGTCCATTTTCCTAGTTACATCTTCAAAGAATTCCAGAAGATTAGTCAAGCATGATTTCCCCTTCGTAAATCCATGTTGACTCGGACCGATCCTGTTACTGCTATCCTAATTCTTCAATTGGCACACACATTTCTGGGTTCAGGGGAAAATATTGGGCTAGCATTATGGATAACTTCCCAGCTGTTTCTCAGAATAATGTTAAGAGACTGTTTGCATCCAGCTGAGAAAGGAAATTGATTGATTGAAAGATAGAGCATGAGTGTACATTGAAAGATAGTATCTTTGATAACAGCACTTCCTCATTATAACATTAGAGTGGCAGCTGAGAGAGATTATGTGCACAAATGTACAAAAGTGGGTCATAAATCCAAAATTCCCGATTCCAGGAATATGTGCTCTACCAACAGATCCACAGCTGACATCCAGGGTTGTTTTCTACATTTAGAAACCAGATACATTTCCTAGGTACTGAATCATAAAAGGTGCTAGTTTCTATCTTTTTGCGTCCTGTGAGGCACCCCAGTTCACTATTTGAGGAATGATGACAAATAATATCAAATTTGCATGGTCACCTTTTTCCAGGAAATGGTTCCAGTGACAGCTTCAAATATTAGCTTCAGTAAATGTTACCCATGATATTTTTATCTTGGGCAGATCTTTACTGTCTGGGAAAAATAAATATAACAGAATTATATATAGGCTGTTATGTTAGATGCCAGCAGCCATCTGGGACATGCTGCTGAGACTTGAGAATGTCGTGTTACTACAACGTTTAAAAAAAAAAAAGAAAGAATGTTATCTCCACTAAAAGGTGGACATTTTTGATTCTAGGGTCAGATTTCTGCTTTGTTATGATTGATGACGTCCGAGCAACTGGAGCTTCATTCAATTACATTGTAAGTGGATTTTCCTATGGTAGTTTCCAAATGGGCCAACTTTTTTTCTACGATGTTTTGCCTTTTCCTGGGAAACTGAGAGGTTGCACATCAATCAAGAAAGGACAATCTTTATGGTCTTGTTGCCTTTTTGTATAATGCATTGCTGTAAAATTTAACATATTTCTGCTGTCTTGCAGGGAGCCCTTGTGAGTGCCTTGGCAGATGATACCTTACATCTCTGGAATCTGCGTCAGAAAAGGCCTGCCATACTCCATTCTCTTAAATTCAACAAAGAAAGGTAGAGAAATTAACAATATTCAGTAGTGTACTGGTATTTACTATGTATATTGGATAAATATTGAAATGTAGTTTGAACATTTACAACAATGTTTAGTATTTGACATTTTGTGATTTATTCCATGATGAAACTTTTTTTACTCATCAAAGTGTCAGTAAGCAGAGGACATAAAGTTAAGGTAAATGATAAAGGTGACAAAGGATGGATTTTTGCAGCCGATTGTTAAGATTTTGAGTGATTGAAAGCGTGTTCGAAAAAGATGAAATGATGACTACGTGAAGGGAATGAGATGTACAGGTTTCTGTAGAAAGTTCATGTCAAAGAGCACACAAACCCCTATATGGTTTTAAGTTTTTAAAGCCTTGTTTAAAATAATCTATTCAATTAATCTAAATTGTATTGCTAGAGCTAGGGAATCTTGTTCTCTCCCAAACATTTACTGGCTGCACATCAACGTAGTTCATTTGTTAAAAAGTGCTTTGGGGTGCTCTGAGCCTCAACAAAAAAAATCAATAGAAATGTTTGTCCGTGTTACTTGCTTGACATAATTGGACCCATACAGATGTGTCTAAAAAGGAGTAGAGACAGAAGTGGGATGGAAAGACTAACCAGACCACATTCGCGTGCTGGGAGGGGGGGGTGCACCTGGGTGGTACTGGAAGCAGCTGGCTCCCTTGGCTGCAGGAGATGTTGATTTCCATTGGGACTGAGGGGCATGGAATAACAATGCAAAGCTTGTACTCTCTCCCTCCCCCTTCGCCTCTGCCTCTTCCACACCCCCTCTCTCCCCCTTCTTGCATATTCTGGAAGATTGGTTGTTTGCAATTCAATTACTTTGAATTATCGAGAAGCAGGAGGTTGCAGACCTGAAGCTGTGGTTGAATCAGATGGCTTTCTGTTCTCTTCAATAAATACATTCAACAATAGTAAGGCTCAAATGAGTGTTTGGCTGCAAATAATTTTGAATCTCTTTTTCTGGAACAGAAACATCCTCTTCTCGAATGTTTCAATTTGCTATTTCTTTGGTTTTACGCAAGATAGATTTACAGTTAAAACACCCAAATTAATCCCTTCTGTTTGAGGTTGTTATTTATATACAAAAACAGTGTATGGAATTTAAATTCAGATTATATTTCTATCTTCACCCCATCAGTGTTGACCTCACCCTCATGAAGTTATGGTTAAGGTGGTTAAATTCATGGTGACGTCAGGAAGCCTTAAGAATTTATTTCCATCGAACTGGAAGAAGAGAAAATATGTTAGTTGTGGAGGAGGAGGAAAGCTGAAAGTGGCATCTAATGAGAATACATTTATGTTGGATAAGAGCAACCTTCATGATTGAATATTTTAACTTCAACATTTATTTGCCTTGTCTAACCACAAATTTGCTGTGCTTGAGCCTGCTTTTGAAGTTTGTTAACTTCACTGACCAAGCAGGATGGATTTCCCCAGGGCACATTTGCAGCTTGCCAATCTCAGAGTGAACTACGATTACATTTGCTTTATGCAGCAAATGTCAAATCTTTTTTTTTATAAACCCACACTTTTTGGATTTGTTTTTCGCAGTTGTGAAGTTATAATCTTGGTGCAGGAAGGAACTGCAGATGCTGGTTTAAACCGAAGATAGATACAAAATGCTGGAATAACTCAGCGGGACATGCAGCATCTCTGGAGAGAAGGAATGGGTTTGCAGAGATGCTGCCTGTCCTGCTGAGTTACTCCAGCATTTTGTCTAATTTAAATTATAATCTTGGATTACCTATGAGGTTATAGATTTTACTTTGGAGGATCGATGATATTTGTTGCAGATAGCAAGTTCCTCTGGTCACTTGGTGCCTAGAGGTTTACCACAATACCCTTTAGTTCCCTTTGTTGCCTGGCACTATTTCATGTATTCCTCTTTAATATTTGAATGACTTCCATTTTGTTTGTCACTGTTTTTATTCCTTTGGCTAACCCTTAAGCAATTTGGAGAATACTGGAAAAAACTGGAAATAGAATTAAGGAACCTTGAGGGGAATAAAGAAGATTGTAATTTATTTTTGTAAAGGGGTTGCTGATATTTTACTGTTGCATTTTTGCTCAGCGAAACTAGCCACGACTAGAAGGGAAGTCAGTCAGGAAGCTCTGCAATTTTAAAGGTGCTCTATAAACATAAATTATTGTTAAATCATAATGTGTTAAAACTGGTTCAAAAGAAAATTACTGCAATTCGGAATCCTGTAATATGTGCCTTCTCCATTTTACTGATACCAAACTGGTTATCATCAATTAAGTATGGGGACCAAATACAAAGCTGTTTCCCAATTCAGGTACAAAGTACCTGATTGTATTTGAGCAATTGTCCCTTTATATTTGTCTGCAGGCGGAGCATTGGACCTTTATTCTAGACCCTGGGTTATAATCCTGCTATCAGCTGAAGTGCTGAACTTTGCCCTACATAACCAACTATATCTCTTGCGATGTTGTTACAATGCAGCTACAGCAACAGTCTGAACTGTTGCATCTTGAACTCTTACGTTAAGTAAGAGTAGTCTGCACATTATTGGAAACCTGAACTGAATGCTGCGTTGTGTTCAGAATAACCTTGCTGGCTTGTGTTCAGTGGATCAGGCAGCATATCTGGAGAACATGGATAGGTTACGGGTTGGGTCGGGTCAGGACCCTGACTCAAGCTGTGACAGCTTGAACCATCACCAATCCATGTGCTGCAGAGATGCTGCCTTACCTGTAAACCAGCATCTGCAGTTTCTTGTTTCTACTTTCATATAATGTACATGGTTTCAAATACAAGCTGAGATGATCAAATCAGTCAACTAAATCTTTTGGAAAACGTGTATACCAGCTCGCTAAATGGGAGGCTAGTACAAAGAAGGGTAGGTTCAGGCAGCAATTGAGCAATTTGTGCAGGAGACACTTTTTTTCTTAAGAGCATTGCATCCATTGTTAATTTTACTTCCACCCATTGTTTGGCTTGGTTTTTGACACTTTGCTTCTGGATTCTGTTTGTGGTATTACTGACCCAATTACCAATCCTTAGTGTGGCAGAGTTAGCTTTTGCAACCTTTCAAGCCAAAATCTGTTCCTTCTTAATATGATGAGCTAACAACTGTCATAAAAAACTGAAGATAGTTTCCTGATTTTGAAAGTTTAAAAGATGAATCAACATAACAAATAAAACATGATTTCAGCCATTCTGAATTTTGACATGTACCTTTGCTTGAACAATGTTTATGAAACTTTTGTCACATGATTTTTTACCATCCAACTTCGAAAAAAACACTTTCATTCCCTTCTCCAGTTTATATTACAGGCAATGTACAAAACAAACTTGAATTTCATGAGAAAACCTCACCTAACCTCATCTACTGTATCCAGTTTTCCCGATGTGGCCTCCTGCACATCTGCAAGACTAAATGTAGATGCGGCAACCGTTTCCACATGCGCTCGGTCTGCCAAGGCCTGCTGGATCTAACCATTTTAACTCTAATCCATTCCCATGTTGACCTTTCTGTCCTGGGACGACTCCATTGCCAGAGTGAGGCCACACTCAAACTGGAGGAACAGCACCTCATATTCCACTTGGGTAGCTTACAACCCACTGGTATGAACATTGAATTCCCTAATTTTGGGTAACCTCTAACAACCCTCCTTCCTCTTTCTCCCCCCACACCACCCCTTCTGCCTTCCCCTGTGCCCCACCTGGACTCTAGCTTCACAATTTGCAGCTCTTTAATTTATTTTTCTCTTTCATTTTTTTCAATTGCCTTTAACCATCTGTTTATTAAAACCCTCCTTGCCTGTATTCAGCTATTACCTGCCATATTTTGTCCTGCCCCTTCTCTCTTCCTGCTTTCTTACTCCCCCCTACACCCCCATCCTCCACCATCAGTCTGAAGAAGAGTCCCAACCTGAAATGTCACCAATCCATGTTCTTCAGGGATGCTTCCTGAACTGCTAAGTTACTCCAGCACTTTGTGTCCTTTTGTGTATTAACCAGCATCTGCATTTCTCTATAATGAGAAAACACATTAGTTTAATGACATTCCTCCAATTTGTTCAGAGCAATGTCTGGCAGAATAACTTTATTCCTTATTACTCCAGGTCTGTGAACTAGCATTGAACTGCTGGTTTTAGCTAGGAAAGTGTCACAAACGGTAGAGCAGCATCCATGGAGCTAATTCCAGTGATTTCTGATTCAAACTGGTAGTTAGCCAGGTCGACACAAAATGCCGGAGTAACTCAACAGGACAAGCAGCATCTCTGGAGAGAAGGAATGGGTGATGTTTTGGGTCGAGACCCTTCTTCAGACCCAGATAGTTAGCCAGGCTTCCTCAGGCCAAGTAGTGCCAGGTATTATATTAAATATGATTTATTTGGATGTTCTTTTAACATGAATTGAATTGCACATACAGTGCCCTCCATAATGTTTGGGACAAAGACCCATCATTTTATTATTTGCCTCTGTACTCCACAATTTGAGATTTGTAATTAAAGAAATCACATGTGGTTAAAGTGCACATTGTCAGATTTAATTAAAGGGTATTTTTATACATTTTGGTTTCACCATGTAGAAATTACAGCTGTGTTTATACATAGTCCCCCCCCCCCATTTCAGGGCACCATAATGTTTGGGACACATGGCTTCACAGGTGTTTGTAATTGCTCAGGTGTGTTTAATTGAATCCTAAATGCAGGTATAAGAGAGCTCACAGCACCTAGTCTTTCCTCCAGTCTTTCCATCACCTTTGTAAACTTTTATTGCTGTTTACCACATGAGGACCAAAGTTGTGCTTATGGAAGTCAAATAAGCCATTATGAGACTGAGAAACAAGAATAAAACTGTTAGAGACATCAGCCAAACCTTAGGCTTACCAAAATCAACTGTTTGGAACATCATTAAGAAGAAAGAGAGCACTGGTGAGCTTATTGATTGCAATGGGACTGACAGGCCAAGGAAGACCTCCACAGCTGATGACAGAAGAATTCTCTATAATAAAGGAAAAAAAAACAAACACCTGTCCGGCAGATCCGAAACACTCTTCAGGAGTCAGGTGTGGATTTGTCACTGACCACCGTCGGTAGAAGATTTCATGAACAGAAATACAGAGGCTACACTGCAAGATGCAAACCACTGGTTAGCTGCAAAAATAGGATGGCCAGGTTACAGTTTGCCAAGAAGTACTTAAAAAAACAACCACAGTTCTGGAAAAAGATCTTGTGGACATATGAGACGAAGATTAACTTATATCAGAGTGATGGCAAGTATGGAGAAGAGAAGAGAAGGAACTGCCCAAGATCCAAAGCATACCACCTCATCTGTGAAACACAGTGGTGGGGGTGTTATGGCCTGGGCATGTATGGCTGCTGAAGGTACTGACTCACATGTTCATTGATGATACAACTGCTGATGGTAGTAGCATAATGAATTCTGAAGTGTATAGACACATCCTATCTGCTCAAGTTCAAACAAATGCCTCAAAACTCATTGGCCGGCAGTTCATTCTACAGTACGACAATGATTCCAAACATACTGCTGAAGCAACAAATGAGTTTTTCAAAGCTAAAAATGGTCAATTCTTGAGTGGCCGTCAATCACCCGATCTGTACCCAATTGAGAATGACTTTTATATGCTGAAGAAAAAACTGAAGGGGACTAGCCCCCAAAACAAGCATAAGCTAAAGATGGCTGCAATACAGGCCTGGCAGAGCATCATCAGTGAAGACACCCAGCAACTGGTGATATCCATGAATCGCAGACTGCGATTAATGAATATGCAACAAAATACTAAACATGACATTGCTGTGTCCCAAACATTATGGTGCCCTGAAATGGGGGAACTATGTATAAACATTGCTGTAATTTCTACATGGTGAAACCAAAATGTATAAAAATGGCCTTTATTAAAATCTGACAATGTGCACTTTAACCACATGTGATTTTTTTCTATTACAAATCACAAATTGTGGAGTAAGTTAAAGTTCAAGTTCTTATTTATTGTCACTTAACCAACTAAGGTACAGTGAAATTTGAGTTACCATACAGCCATAGTAAGTGAAAAGAACACAATACACACATAAAATAAAATTTAACATAAACATCCACCACAATGGAATCAACATTCCTCACTGTGATGGAAGGCTATAAAGTTCAGTCATCTTCCTCTTTGTTCGCCATGGTCGGGCCTTGAACCCTCCGCAGTTCGCCACTGCCGATGATCTGATGTCCAGGCCCTCTCGTCGGGATGATCAAAACCCGGCGTCGGGATGGATTGCAACATTCCGTTGCAAGCATGGAGTTCACGAATCGGCCACTTCTTACCGGAGACCGCGGGCTTCATGGTGTTAAAGTCCACAGGTCCCGCGGTTGGAACTCTTCTTCTGGCGACCCTTGGCCAAGGATCCTTGGCTCCGCAATCGTAAGTCCGCGCTGCACTAGTGGCTTGAAGTTCCAGGCCGGTTTCCAGGAAAGGCTGCACCATCCAAGTTGTTAGGTTGCAAGGGGGAGGCGGAAATGCGAAACTGAGAAAATCACAGCTTTGTCCAGGTAAGTGACTGGAAAAAAAGTTTCCCCTATTTTTCTCCCCCTCCCCCCACATAAACTAGCCAAGAAACATAGACATACTTAAAATAATAAAAACAGAGAAGGAACGCGACAGGCTGCTGGCGAGGCGGCCATTAGCTTCCCAAGAGGCCCTGTATTTTACCTTTTTTAAGGTGGGAGAAATATCTTCTTGCGCTCGGGTCCAGCACTATCCTGTATTTGTCCCTCGGACCTAATGAGAAGATTGAGCTGAAAGGCACATCCAAAGTATTATCCATAAAATGAAAATGTGAAACAGGATGTAAGATTTTATTCCTGGCAAAGCTATTTAGCTTTAAAGAGGGAATGGTCTTTAGAGAGCACTTTAGATAATGGGGGAGATAAGAAAGGTCTTCTTGGTTTAGCAACATATTAGGCCATGCAGCACTTCCATTCCCACTGGGATAATTGCAAAGGCACGGCTTCTCTTTCGCTCCCCCTCACTGTCCTACGGGCATTTTGTGGGGCTGCTCTGCCCTCCCCCAATGGGTGCATGGTGTTCACTACACTGAATATTGAGGCTGCACCCTACTGGTTTTTTTGTGTGGAAAATAGTGCTGCACCCACTTCTTAGGTTTATGTGGTAATCAATTACTCATCCTGAAATGTCTTAATTACCTGAACTGATGGAACTGCACAACCGGCTTTTCCACTTGAATCATTTCATTTTCTTAAGTAAAGAAAGTTCAAAGGACTAGAGATGAACACAGCATTTTATAATGTCCCATGCAACAATATCTTTGCTTCACCAGATTTGAAGTGCAGTATGTATCTATTAGGCAAGCATGGCAGAACACAATGGAATCCCAAAATGACAAATAATTGCTTAATTTGTCTAGGTATTTTACATTGAGAGTGGAGTCATGGTATGAGCATGGAAGGTAGACAAAAGTGCTGGAGAAACTCAGCGGGTGCAGCATCATTTATGGAGCGAAGGAAATAGGCAACGTTTCGGGCCGAAACCCTTCTTGAGACTGATGTAGGGTGGGGGATGTGGGGAGAAGAAAGGAGAAAGGAAGAGGAGGAGCCCGAGGGCTGAGGGAGAGCTGAGAAGGGGAGGAGACAGCACGGGCTACCGGAAATTGGAGGTCAATCTTTATGCCGCTAGGGTGCAAACTGCCCAAGCGAAATATGAGGTGCTGCTCCTCCAATTTCCGGCGGTGCTCACTCTGGCCATGGAGGAGGCCCAGGTCAGAAAGGTCGGATTCGGAATGGGAGGGGGAGTTGAAGTGCTGAGCCACTGGGAGATCAGGTTGGTTAATGCGGACCAAGCGGAGGTGTTCGGCGAAACGATCGCCAACCCTACGCTTGGTCTCACCGATGTAGATCAGCTGACATCTAGAGCAGCGGATGCAATAGATGAGGTTGGAGGAGATGCAGGTAAACCTCTGTCGCACCTGGAACGACTGCTTGGGTCCTTGAATGGAGTCGAGGGGGGAAGTAAAGCGACAAGTGTAGCATCTCTTGCGGTTGCAAGGGAAAGTGCCCGGGAAGGGGGTGGTGCGGGAGGGAAGGGAAGAATTGACCAGGGAGTTACGGAGGGAGCGGTCTTTGCGGAAAGCAGACAGGGGAGAGGATGGGAAGATGTGGCGAGTTGTGGGGTCACGTTGGAGGTGACAAAAATGACGGAGGACTATTTGTTGTGTGTGACGGCTAGTGGGGTGCAAGGTGAGGAATAGGGGGACTCTGCCCTTGTTTCGAGTGGGGAGATGGGGAGAGAGAGCAGTGTTATGGGGTATTGAAGAGACCCTGGTGAGAGCCTCATCTATAGTAGGGGCGGGGAACCCCCGTTCCCTGAATGAGGACATTTCCAATGCCCTGGTGTGGAATACCTCATCCTGGGAGCAGATGCGGCGTAGACGGAGGAATTGGGAGTAGGGGATGGAGTCCTTACAGGAAGCAGGGTGGGAAGAAGTGTAGTCTAGATAGCCATGGGAGTCAGTGGGTTTATAGTGGATGTCAGTCAAAGTCTATCACCTGCGATGAAAATAGTGAGGTCAAGAAATGGTAGGGAAGTGTCGGAAATGGTCCAGGTGTATTTGAGTGCCGGATGGAAGTTAGTGGTGAAGCGGATGAAGTCAGTCAGTTGTGTGTGGGTGCAGGAGGTAGCACCAAAGCAATCGTCGATGTAGCGGAAGTAGAGGTCGGGGATGGGGCCCGGGTACGCCTCGAACAAGGATTGTTCGACGCACCCTACAAAGAGGCAGGCATAGCTGGGGCCCACGCGCGTGCCCATAGCTACGCCTTGTATTTGGAGGAAATGGGATGAGTCAAACGAGAAGTTATTGAGGGTAAGGACCAACTCCGCTAGGCAGAGGAGAATATCAGTGGACGGGTATTGGTTGGTTCTCCGGTCGAGGAAGAACCGGAGGGCTTTGAGACCCTCCTGGTGGGGGATGGAGGTGTATAATGACTGGATGTCCATGGTGAAGATGAGGGGATGGGGGCCTAGAGAATGGAATGCCCGGAGACGACAGAGTGTCTGGGGTGTCTTGATCATAGGTAGGGAGGGATTTAACCAGGGGGGATAGGATGGAGTCAAGGTATGTGAAAATAAGTTTGGTAGGGCACGAACAGGCGGAGACAATGGGTCTACCAGGACAGTCAGGTCTGTGGATTTTGGGAAGAAGGTAAAATCGGGCCGTGCGAGGCTGGGGAACGTTGAGGTTGGAGGCTTGGGGGGGCAGGGAGCCGGAGTGGATGAAGTCAGTGATGGTGCTAGAGATAGTGGCCTGGTGCTCGTCTGTGGGGTCATGGTCCAGGGGTAAGTAGGAGGAGGTGTCCGAGAGTTGGCGCGTGGCCTCAGTCTTGTAGAGATCAACGTGCCAGACTACCACGGCACCTCCCTTGTCGGCGGGTTTGATAACCCAGTCTGGGTTGTTGCGGAGTGAGTCGATGGCTGTACGTTCAGGGGGGCAGAGATTGGGGCGAGACAGGGAAGTGGAGAAGTTGAGGCGGTTGATGTCCCGCCGGCAGTTTTGAATAAAAAGGTCTAAAGCCAGAAGGCCATGAGGGGGGGTCCACGAGGAGGGGGTCCGTTGGAGATGGGAAAAGGGGGCGAGGACTCCTTCCCATGGAAGAACGCAGGTAGAAGAGCTCCAAATTGTGGTGGGCATGGAACTCATTGAGGTGGGGACGGAGGGGGACAAAGGTAAGGCCTCTGCTGAGGACCGACCATTCGGTGTCGGAGTGGCCGAGGTCAGGGGGGATGTTGAACACACGGCAGCGATGGGAGTTAGGGCCGGAGGAAGGCAGGTGAGTGGGCTGAGGCGATGTCTGGTGGGGGGGTGGTGGGTGGTCAGTGAGTAGGGGGCATGAAGACTAGTGTGGGCGGGGAAGAGCTGGGGTCACATGGTTTGAGGGGGATGGGGAAGACTCAGTGGAACAGCCACTGAGGTTACCAGGGTTAGGGGGATTGGCACTAGGACCCAGCACAGTCAAACCCGGGGGAGTGGGAATCTGCAGCGTGGAAACTTCAGGCCCGGTGCTAAGTCCAGGCTGCAGGTAAGGCGACGACTGCGGGCTGCTGGAGGGCAGTGGAGTGGCGAGGGTCGGTGGAATCGATGGTAAGAGTCCGTGGGTAGTGGAGTCCGGGTCGGCGGGCGATGCGTGGGAGGTCCCGGTGAGCATGCTGTCCCGGTGAGCATGCTGTCTTATTTTTCAAAAAGACGCTCATCTTTTTGATCTACAAGAACACGTAAGCTTGAATTGATATCTTATCTGAAAGGTTGCTCACCTACAGCACTGTGTCCTTCAGTATTGCACTGTGATAGTCCAGCTCGATCTTGTGCTCAAATCTTGGGAGTGTAGCATTAAACCAACAATCTTTTGATGATCAATTTTGAGTTGTGTAGAGTGAAATAAGTTTCCGAAGGATGTAGTTGATTGAGATATTTTGATGGTGATTTTTTTTAAGACTAAAAGAAATAGATGTTCAGTGCACTTTGTATGTTTTCATCCAAATTCCATATTAAAAATTGGCATGTGATATCCGCTCCGTTACAAAGTTTTCTTGCTTTCACTTTATAGTTGTCAAGGTACGCTCTGGTTCTCTATCCCCTCAGAGTGGTTTCAGTCAACCGTGTCATGACCATTTTTATTTTGCTGTAGATGCAGGATATACAGTGCCCTCCATAATGTTTGAGTCAAAGACCCATCTTATTTATTTGCCTCTGTACTCCATAATTTGTAATTTAAATAATCACATGTGATTAAAGTGCACATTATTAGATTTTAATAAAGGCTATTTTTATACATTTTGGTTTCACCATATGGAAATTACAGCAGTGTTTACACATAGTCCCCCCATTTCAGGGCACCATAATGTTTGGGACACAGCAATGTCATGTAAATGAAAGTAATCATGTTTAGTATTTAGTTGCATATCCTTTGCATGCAATGACTGACTGCTTGAAGTTTGTGATTCATGGACATCACCAGTTGCTGGGTGTCTTCTCTGGTGATGCTCTGCCAGGCCTGTATTGCAGCCATCTTTAGCCTCTGCTTGTTTTGGAGGCTAGTCCCCTTCAGTTTTCTCTAGAGCATATAAAAGGCATGCCCAGCTCCATCGATGGTAGGCTGCAGAGCGACCGGAGATGCGATCCGGAAAATAATTGTATCTCCGGCAAGGTAAGAAACGGAAAAAAAAGTTTCTTACCCTAAATGGCCTACCCTGTATACCCCATCCCCTCCCCGCACATACACAAACCGGAGAACATTTACACAAACTCTTAACACACACTAAAACATTTTTAAAAGGCCAAAAAAATCAGACAGACTGTTGGCAGGGCTGCCAATCGTGCGGCGCCTCTGGTGGTAACAGTTTTATTCTTGTTTCTCAGTCTCATAATGGCTTCTTTGATTTTCATTGGCACAACTTTGGTCCTCGTTGATAAACAGCAATAAAAGTTTCCAAAGGTGATGGAAAGACTTGAGGAAAGAGTAGGTGCTGAGAGCTCTATTATACCTGCATTAAGGAGACAATTAAACACACCTGAATAATTACAAACACCTGTGAAGCCATGTGTCCCAAACATTATGGTGCCCTAAAATGGGGGGGACTATGTATATGACTACAGCTGTAATTTCTACATGGTGAAACAAAAATGTATAAAAATACCCTTCAATAAAATCTGACAATCTGCACTTTAACCGCATGTGATTATTTTAATTACAAATCTCAAATTGTGTAGTACAGAGGCGTGTAGTACATTGTGTAGTACATTGTGTAGAATGATGGGTCTTTGTCCCAAATATTATGGAGGGCACTGTATCCATTGGTGATTTCAAGTGACTGCAATCTGGTTGACCAAACTTTGCCATCAACTGAGATTATAGGAAATATGGATGGAGATGTTGGAATTATATTTCTGCGTGTAATTTAAGAATATATGTTTATGTATTTTTATCACTGCCGCGAGTATTTTCTGTCAATTAATTCTCACTTTGCATTTGATATGTTAACTTTCTGCAGACTTTGGATGAGTGAATCATTTCTCTCTCGTTACAACTTAATAATGTGTATCCTAGAGACTCGGGTACTGATGCAGGGTCTTGTCCCGAAGTCTCAACCAAAAATTATGATGGTCCCTTTTGCTTCCATAGATGTCCTTGACCCGCTGAGTACTTCCAGCGTTTTTTTTTTAAATTTAATGTCCATTCTAATTCCCAAAAGGTGCAGTTTTTAAAATGTACTGTATAGCCAGATGTGTTACAGATTTAAGTGGCCAAATAAGTTATGTATACAATTGTTATTGAACTCCTGTAAATACTTTTAACGCAAGAACTGACTGCAAGATGTTTTATGTCTCAATATCTGATGCTTTCTTATTGAAGGCTGTTATATATAACAGCACAATCATTTATTTCATTAATTCCTGTGAAGAAAAACAAAAGTGCAGTCTAACACTACAGTGCAGAACTGTGGACTGATGCATTGTTGATATCATCTTATGAAT